>JAFIRS010001554.1:0-335467 GCA_018342105.1 Gonioctena quinquepunctata | reverse complement strand
TAAATGGTTGGTTTCCAATAGTAAAAGACAAAGCTGCCCTGTACGTCTTTTTCATAAACTGATATCAAAACGAGGTGACAATATTACCTCACCACGACTGTTCTTAAAACAAAATCGACAATGGAAAAATGAAACTGACATAATGTACCTGTTGGAAGAAATAAAATAAATGGATGGACTGAATCTGCTGCTGAGGCAATTGGCTTGAATGTAAAGGAGAAAAAAATAACAAATCACTCGAATAGATCAACTGCTGTTAGCGAATTGGCAAAAAGTGGTGTAGAAGAACAACAATTGCTGTAAATTACTGGTCATAGCAATCAAAATTCTATAAAACCATACTTAAATCTCGATCAAGAACACCACAACAAGATCATAAATATTATGCGTGGTAATAGATCTTCTATAGTAGAGAACAGCAACGAATCTAATGTTAAGTTAAATTTTAATAATTGTACTTTCACTAACTGTACTTTTAATAAATAAATAAATATTTCATTGTGTTGAGTTATAAAATTTTTTGTCAAAAAATGTTCCGCCGAGTATCTCTCAGACATTGACAAATGCCTCATAATTTTATGACAGTCGAAAGCTCGAAGGAACGAGCTTTCGATTGCCATAAAATCATCTCGTCTATTATCAATGTCCTAGGGATATTACTACTGATAATCACATAATTATACCTACCTCACCTTGGATATCTTTCCATATTAAGTGCATTTTGATTCAATAAAACCATCAAGATTGTTTACCAAAATCTCAAACGGTTGTGAAAAGTATGGACTCTGAACTGAAAATGAAAAGAGAAAATAATCTCAAGATATTATCGATATATCTGAAAATCGAATAAAAGATAACTTTGATTATTGTAAAAATAATATAATGAGAAGGTACTCTTGATAGTTTGTTCATGTAGTACTATGAATTGCGTATTTTTGAATAAACGGAAATTCAGAAGTGGACTTATCAACGTGACAACTTCCATTTTCAGGAACAACAGATAATTTACAAATCACCTTTATGAAATCCCATCCACATATAAAACCGATGAAACCAAATGATGCTGTTGGTAATTGCTACCAGGTCAAAACGATGTGAAATTAATAAGATGACCTAAATGAACTGCGAAATTACAGTCCAAAACCGCGCTGGCAGCCACAATTTTCATTCAAATCCTTTATGATGATGGCAGCTGCAGAATATTTGCTTTAATCGGACACCATATGGTTGTCGAATCACAGAACGATGCAATGCAAACGAATGCCACAAAAACAATAGAGGGGTTCAAGCTCTAGCGGCATCAAATGAATCATACAAAGGAACAAAAAAATAAGTTAATGGAACATATAGAATCGGCAAGGTTTATATCACATTTTTTCCTTTCTTAACATGGTCACCAGTGACTGTTGAATCATTGGAAAACAAACTTGATGATTACCAACCATAATAAAATCGAGATAACAATTAAAATAATGATCATTCATCAACCCGAACCTTACATAACAAAAACTAACCCAAATAACCTTTTTGAAGAGTTGAATTCTATGTTTTCTGATAGTTCGCTTTTGTTTTGATATATTTGTTGGCATTCTTCAACACTAACCAGAATCTTTCTTTAGAGTCATATTATTTCCAACTTGCTCTGTACATAGTACACCTACTAAATTCCTACTGTGACAAAAAAATACAGTCTTCTGTAGCTAACAAAACTTTCCCATATTCGGAAAAATCATTGCTTCAACTATCTTAATCAAGCACTTCTCTGCATGCTACAGAAAAACAGAAGTAATTTCACATTTGAAGTGATTTCGAGTTTGACAAGTTTTCACAACTTCAAACAAGTCCGCACAAGTTGTATACGAATATGTTCGTGATCGAGCTTTCCATCTAACATGGTAGGTAAGAGTAACTATGGGACACTTGATGCTGAACTTGTGAAGTTTTCCTTGTAGGTTTTGTCCTATATATGCTTATATATGTTTCATCGTCAGCTCTTCAGACGTATACAGTAATTCTGCAGTATTAGCTACCTCAAACCCCAAGTATACAGTAATCTTGAACTCCAGTTCTATTCCCGAACAAATGACTGAATTTCTTCCGAGTATTCTGCCGTAGATGCCATGAAAGACTCTGAAAAATGTTTTGTGATACTAAAAAGATAGAACGTAAAAAACTTAGTTTGAAGTTGACATTTTTAAAACGATCGAAAGCTACATGGCAAAGGTCTCGAGTTTTCGAAAAATAAGATATTACAAAATTTATTGTGGAGGTTCCAGATGATGATTATTCATGATGATGATTATACATTAACAAAATTGAGGTTTTTACCCTGATATTTGTATTTATTCTCTCATAAATAAAGTCAGCAAAAATTTTTTCGTTCAATAAATTTTTTAATTTTTGGAATTTCCTATGCATGCCGCTGCGACAAACTAAGTATTGAACTTAAAATTATAAAATATCAAATTTATGAACAATAAACTATTGGTATTTCTATTAAACACTAAGACGAAGAAGGAATTTCGTAATAATGTTTAGATGTTGGAAAATATACAGGATGTAATCTAACTTCTTACATACCCGTGAATTAAGAGTGTGTAATAGCATTTCATAACAAATTATAATGCTTGAAAATTCGAAAAAAAAATACGTCAAATTTTGGGATAGGTGGTTATATTTGTTTTATAAGAACACAATTTCAAAACTGAAAACAATTAGCAGATCATTACACTATGAAAATTACTAGATTTCACTTCTTTTCACGATTCATCTCACATCCATTCTTTACAAAAGTGTTTTACTTTATCACTAAACTCATAAGTTACATCTAAGTTAATCAGAAAATCTTGCAATTGATCCAATTCCACGCGTAAACACGGTAAAATGAGGTAAATAATAAGTAAACAGGCAATTTCAAAGCCAATTTGATCGTTGACGTTGGCGCGGCAATATAATAAAGCAAATATCTTAAAAAGCGAGATTGACGGCATTCCCATGACGTAGGTCTTGGGGCGTACATATATTCGATCGTATCACTACTGAATTTACACAGCGTGATATGGGTCTCACAATAGATTGAGGGTTACAAAATGTGCCCTTCCTTGAACGGGTTTGAATGATTTGTTGGAAATGTTTTTTAGAAACGTGCACTCCTTCAATCGAAAGGTGCACACCTTCAATTGGTTATCTTGGATATCTATTAGTCCGTCCAGCTAGAATCTTCAAATCAATAGTAAAATTATACGCATTGCGTTGTTTCGTTTACTGCTGCCAATTACAGGTAGATGTTCGAGTAAGCATCGAGCAAGAATATTCGAATTATTAGTAACATTCTAAGCGAGTCATAGTTACGACCGCTATCGGTGGGGTCTGGGGGCCGGTTAGGCCCCACCAGTCACGTGCTCCCCGGGTGTGTCGCTGTAACGGCCATGGTCTACTTATATACATTTTTTGAGACAGAAAACGGGGTTTTTCCCCACCCTGCACATACCGTACGATTAATACACTAGACGCTAAATCCCAAATTCCTATTCCCTGCAGACGTACCAAGACCACGTGCTGACGTCAGAACATTCGTAACATTCCGTGTTATTCACAATGTGTATAGGCTCGCGTAAAATTCTCGCTTGCATACGGCAATGCAAATGCAATCGTCGATCATATAGGGTATGTAAAAGGCATGAAAAAAAAATTAATGAGGAGAAAATTAGGTAAATGTATAGGCGTCGTACTCGTGCTCCCTGAAAATAGCTTTGATACTTTTCTTACGAGTTTTTGCCTCCTTAACACGAATCCGAAAGATCAAAATGCGGCGGTCTCATACCGTTTCCGAGATATATTTTCCTTCTTCATTAGGTGATTTTTAAGCCCAGGTTTTTCGCAAAAACATCACTCAAAGTGCCTCCTTCTTTCAAACAGCATGAACCACAAACACTAAACCCCCCAATCCTCCTTTAACACATACATCCTAAGCTCTGACATCTGCCGCAGTTTGAGGTTAGGTTAGGTTAGGTTGTTGTTTTGAAGGAAGATTTTTTTTTCAATAAGTGTCGAACATGAGTGATTTAGTTTTCGTAGTTTATGATGTCTGAAAGACAATCTTATCGCATTAGTCTACTTTGTTATCTACTTTCTCTCAGTTACCGAATATCGACGTAATTCACGTTTGCATTGCAGTGAGCAGGCGTTGTGAATCACAGTCTACGTTACGCAGAGTATTACGGATGGTGTGACGTCAGCATGAGGAATGCGTACGGTCACCCGCTCACAGTCTAAGTAGCTCTGCAGGGAATAGGAATTTGGGATTCAACGTCTAGTTACGATTACATACAGCCGGAAAAGCCCATCTTTCATCTATTAGCAGCTCATTGGCCATCACTACGACGATAGTCGGTGCGCAGTTAACTTTGACGTCCATATTTAGCGAACGTATGCGTTTGTAGTTCGCCAGATCAAGTTGTCGTTGCACTAGAAAACTAAAAGAATGTCTCGACGAAGAATTATTTTGATAGCGAGTGCATCATATATAATACTTAGTGAGGACGTGCTGAAGATAAAAAGCAAGCGCTGTTGGTGGATGGTCTCATTATTTAAAAGTAGAGATCGTTATAGGGGTATAGACCTAATAGAGGATATCAATCAAGAATTGTACTTTGTTGAGTTATATTTCTCATCTGCTCCCATACCAGTTTTCGATTCTTGTGTTTGACGTTGTCGTCAAAATGATCCCAAAAGGGAATCAATTTTCTTTTTACAAGCTTTAATTTAGTTTCACCTGTCCCGATGTTTATGATCAAATCTTACAAGTTAAATTTGAACCACTTATAGTTGTCCGAATAACATGAAATTTGGCAGGTATTCATAATTCCCGTGACAATGCATTACGGATTTTTTGTTAGAGAAAAAAAAACCATAATGGTGGACGAGATTTGTGTTTATGGTCCGATTCGATTCAAAATTGGTATGTGAGGGTTTTCGGGGTCGACGATTATTAATTTTTTGTCAAAATTCATAAAATCATAACGATGGCTCTAAGATGGCCGACGACCTCTGTGATTATGGTCCGATTCTATCCAAAATTGGTATGTGAGGGTTTTCGGGGTCGACGATTATTAATTTTTTGTCAAAATTCATAAAATCAGGTAACGATGGCTCCAAAATTGCCGACGAGTTTTGTAATTATGGCCCGTTTCGATTCAGAATTGGTATGTGGAGTTTTCGGGGTCGAAGATTATGAATTTTTTGTCATAATTCATAAAATAAAAATGGCGACCGGCTCCAAGATGGCGGACGATCTCTGTGATTATGGCCCGATTCCATGAAAAATTGGTATGTGGAGGTTTTCGGAGTCGGAGATTATGAATTTTTGTCAAAATTCATAATTTCAAGATGTCGAACGAGTTTGTAATTATGGTCCGATTCTATTTATTGTCAAAATTCATAAATTCAAGAGGGGGCTCCAAGATGGTGGACGAATTTTGATTTTATGGACCGTTTCTACTCAAAATTGTTATGTCGGGGTTATTGGGGTTGGAAATTATGAATTAAGTCGGAAGTCATAAATTGAAGATGGCAGCTCCAGGATGGCAGACGAGTTAATCTTTAGATGGTCTCCTCATTGAGAACTATTTAGCTCAGAACGTACAGAAAAAAGGCCGCATAATAACGATGCATTAACATAACATAACATAATTAATAACAAACCTTTTTGAAAACAAGCTTTTATTCAAATGCGCTAAAAAGTGAAAAGTTATTAATAAAAAAACGTTTTAAAGACAAACTTTTATCCAATTGCACTGAAAAATAAAAAATAATTGCTTTGGATGTGTGACGTAGGTTATTCCGTGAGTTATAGATTCACAGACTTGCCGCCCAAAGTTTTCAGTTTGAATACAAAAGCGACAAGCTTTTGGATCTATAACTCACGGAATAACCTACGTCACACATCTAAAGCAATTATTTTTGACATTTTGAAAGCATTTGAATGAAAGCTTGTTTTTAAAAAGTTTTATTATTAATTATTTTATTTAGTGATTTTTAGTACTCAAGTACGTCTTAATCTATGCATTTTTGTTAAAGCATCGTAATTATGGGGCCTTTTTTTTTCCTGTAAGTTCTGGGGTATCTAGTCCTTCAATGAGGAAACCATCTAAATATTAACTCATCCGCCATCTTGCAGTTGCCATCATCAATTTATGAATTTCAACTAAAATCAATAATCTTCGACTAAATTCATAATTTCTGACCCCAAAAACCCCGACATACCAATTTTGAATCGAATCGGGTCATAATTACAAAACTCATCCGCCATCTTGAATTTGTGAAGTTTGATAGAAAATTCATAATCTCCAACCGCAAAAACCCCCACATACCAATTTCGAATAGAATCGGACCATAAACACAGAGATCATCGGCCATCTTGAAGCCGTCATTTTGTTTTTTTCTCTAACCAAAATTCCACGAGCCGCCATTTCAATTTCATAAATTTTGACAAAAATCTCACAATTTTCGTCCCCGATAGGTATTTTGAATCGAATCGTAAACTTTAATTAATTTTACAAGAATTATAACCCGCCCAAAACCCCCACCAAATTATGAATCGAATCGGACTATAATCATTGAACTCGTCCCCCATCTTGGAGCCGCCATCTTGAATTCATGAATTTTGACAATAAATTCATAATCTGCGATCCCGAAAACTCTCATATACTAATTTTGAATCGAATCCGACCATAATCATAAAACTCGTCCGCCCTCTTGGAGCCGTCATCATGAATTTATGAATTTCATAATCTCCGACCCCGAAAACTCCTACATACCAATTTTGAATCAAATCGAACCATAATTACAAATCTCGTCCGCCATTTTAGAGCCGCCATTTTGTTTTTTCTCTATTAAAAATTTCATAATGCATTGTCACTGAATTTATGTACACCTGGCAAATTTCAGCTAAATCGGATCTCGGCAAGTTCTCCAAAAATGGATTACAAATTTTGAACCGGAAAGAATGACAGAACGAACGAATGACATACGAACGAAGCAAGTTAAAAATTAAAGCTTGTACAAAAAAATTTGCTCTGGACGTATGACGTAGGTTATTTCGTGAGTTATAGATTCAAAAGCTTGTCGCTTTTGTATTCGAACTGAAAACTTTGTGCGACAAGCTCTTGAAACTATAACTCACGGAATAACCTACGTCACACATCCAAAGCAATTATTTTTTACTTTTTAGCGCATTTGAATAAAAACCTCAGCTACAACACACTCAAGATCATTCGCAATTTTATTCCAAGCATCTGGTTCCTTCAATTTTTTCTTATAATCATTATGTGTCGGGTTCCAAAGCCACTCGTTTTTCCTGTATAAATCTCTTAGATATAACACCATTGTGGTACTCCACTCCATGTTTGAAAATATAGAATGAATCGAAAATGAACCACACTGTCTCCAAGAGCATACGACCGAATGTGTGTGGAATTACGTACACACTTCTGATAGTAGAGGAGACCGTGGGAGGTCGACCTTCACCGATCTGATAACTCGATGGGACATATTTTTTATCAAATATAATTTATAAACAAATATGCCCATAATAACTTGCCTATCGAAAAGTGTTCATAGCTATTTTTAATTGAATTAATTTTAATCAATTTTCTTTCATCACTTTCACTCTTTTGAGTTTCACCTCAACTGATAGTTTTTAACACACAGAATATGCCTAGGTAGGCTTGCCTACTAATTTCTGCGCATGGCTACCTGGCAAGCAGATGTGAACGGCTAAGTCAATATAGGTAACTACACCGATCTGTTAACCAATCGAAATTGATATCATAGGTAAGATAATTTAATTACAAAACCAATCGTATAGGCTTGCCTGCAAAAAATCGTACATAAAATATTATTGCCAAGCTATAAAGTTTTGGAATTTTAGCTATTTGATAGGTGCGAGAGAGAAAGTAGAGCGTCCGAGGTCCGTGTGATAGAACAGGGCACAACATAGCAGCTGCACACTACCTGACCGTTGAATGTATCCGAGTGCGCATGCTCGTGTACAAGTGAGTGACAGTGACAGCATTTATTTACACTCGACAGTAATTTTGAACTCTTTTATATGCTTTGTAATGAACCCTTTCAACAACATGAATGTATTGAATTTTATTTTTCTATATTGATGATTTTTTTCATTTATTATACTAAAATTTTGAAGGTAACACTTATTCTTTCCCGCTTCACGGCATTTATTTGATTTTAAATAATAAATAAATTATTCTTTATTTAATTTCAAATGAAAAATATAGATTTTTTTATCATTTTTAAATTCTATAATTCAGCTTTGAAATGAAAAAAAAATTGTTGAATTTTTGTTTTTTATTTATTAATATATTAAATTATTTATTTTTGATTATTTCATAGCTGTAAGTATATATAGTGTGTAATAATACAAAAAATGTGATCGAAATTAGAGTTATAATAAATTAGAGTTCAAAATTACTGTGTGAGTAAATGCTGTCACTGTCACTCACATGTACACGAGCATGCGCACTCGGATACATTCAACGGTCAGGTAGCGTGCAGCTGCTATGTTGTGTCCTGTTCTATCACAAGGACCTCGGACGCTCTACTTTCTCTCTCGCACCTATCAAATGGCTAAAATTCTAAGACTTCATAGCTTGGCAATAATATTTTATGTACGATTTTTTGCAGGCAAGCCTATACGATTGGTTTTGTAATTAAATTATCATACCTATGATATCAATTTCGATTGATTAACAGATCGGTGTAGTTACCTATATTGACTTACCTGTTCACATCTGCTTGCCACGTAGCCATGCACAGAAATAAGTAGGCAAGCCTACCTAGGCAGATTCTAAGTGTTGAAAACTATCAGTTGAGATGAAACTCATTCGGTTATCAAAAGAGTGAAGGTGATGAAAGAAAATTGATTAAAATTAATTCAAATAAAAATAGCTATGAACACTCTTGGATAGGCAAGTTATCATAGGCATATTGGTTTATAAATTATATTTGATAAAAAATATGTCTCATCGAGTTATCAGATCAGTGAAGGTCGATCTCCCACCGGCTCTTAGACTATGATAGCTTGCAACGATTTTCTTTTGAAGTACCAACAGGCGAGCGAACCTGTCCGCAGCCGAACGTATGCGTTTGTCGACACGTCCTCATTAAGCGAACGCATGCGTTTCTCACCGTTTGGCCACATTCGTTCGCTAAGTGAGTACGTGGCTTCAAACTGCTAAACGTACGTAGATGAGAATGTCTACGTTTTGTTCCAACGGGAAACCAATCCAATCAGTACCTAATGTAAATAAATATGTCATAACCTCATAGGGCTAAAATATCTATCTGAAATATATGTATACAGGGTGACCAAGCTCCACAACTTTTTTTTATCCAAGCTATTGACTTGATTTTTTTACGCTAGGTCCGACAATGAGGCACATTTTAAAAATATTTCCGATATACAGGACGTCCTAAAATAAGATACACAACTGAGTTCTGTTTTTTTAGCGAACCCACCATTTTTGTCACATTTATGTATTCGCCACTAAATTGTAGATATAATGCACCCAGGTTTCTTAGACTTATATGTAATAGACTCCACTCATAACTTCAGAACCACTCAAGATAACTTAAACAATCTTTTTTACACTTGATTCCTTAGGCTCCAGCGCATGTTTTGAGATTGTTCCATCGCCTACTACGATTCTTTTTGAATGACAAATTACAAATGGTGATAACTCGACTTTTTCAAACGCAACACCCTATATTTTATTGCGTCATTACATGGCATTTTTCAAGAGATTTTTGTCGATATAGGGTTCGAGGGGTCTACTTTGTAAAGTTTACGAGATTTGTTGCAAAGTAAGAAATTTGTATGGTTTTTATCGAAAAAAGGTAATCGAGTAGGCCGCTGTCGTAAAATTTGACACATCCGTGTACTTTCGATAACTGTTAATAATGAATTTCACTCGCGAAGAATTAGTGAATATGGTCCACTGTATTGGCAAAACTGTCAGAAATCCTTTATTAGCAAGCAGAATCTACCATCAAACATATCCAGAAGCAAGCTCCACAAGTGTCTTCATTCCAATATTGTGGATTTGAGCACCAGAAGGACCATGTGGTTATGACACGATGGTGCTGCAGAGCATAACCAGGATTGTGCAATAATTGTTAGTTCAAACCTATCCTAATCGTTCGATAGGCAGAGGGGGTCCTATTTCTTATCGCGCGCGATCCCCAGACCTTACTCCTATAGGTTTCTTTCTTTGGGGGTATGTGAAGGAAAGGGTTTTCTGATATCGTCCAGCAACTGTAGATGATATGGAAAACAGGATCACGGAAGCCTTCCGTACTAGAACAAATCATCTTGTGTGGAACATGATGATGACCTATTTGAACATTTTCAAGTAGCCTTTCCTCAAAATGTTTACATTGTTTCCTGTTAATCATCTTTTTCTGTTCCTGTGAAAATTACTAGAATTGTTTTCTTTGTGATGTACTCCTGTTTCTATTTTTTAACCGACGAAACCAAAAAGGAGGAGGTTCTCTAGTCGACCGGTATATTTTTTTCCATAATTTTTTTTATGTATGATCACGCATAACTTTTTACTGAGGCGTCCGATTCTGATAATTCTTTTTCAGTGGATAGGGTGTACTTCGAAGGTGGTCCCATTTGAATTTAAAAGATGAAATCCACCCCTAAGGGTAGCAACATGAAGGATATTGATCACTCACCCTTTGAATTCTGGTCCGTTAACCGATTCTATCAGGCATAACTTTGTACTGGGTTCTTCGATTTGGATGATTCTTATTTTAATAGATAGGGTATACCTTATATTTAGATTTCGAATGGAATTATATACCCTTACGGGTAGAAAAATAGGGGATAATTGATTTTTCACTTATGAACATTGGCACACACATAGTATGTTGACAATGACAGATCGCTACTGACATTATTTCTGTTCCACATCCGTCAAAACCATTATATTCTATGAGAGGATGGAATGATATACAAAGTAATGAAATAAACTAACCAGAACAACACAAATAATTTATATTACAACAAATAGTAAAAGTAGATAATCATATTATTCAACTGGTAATAGTTGAAGTAAGGTGGGTAAGTAAGTATTTTGGAAGTAATCAAAAAACAAGTAGGTAGTAATTAGTATATTTTAGCCATAAAAAATTGAAAAATAAAAACTTTTTAACAAAAAATTAAACCGACGAAATACGGAACTGAAAAGTAAAAAATAAAATAAACCTTTTTATTCTCCTAAACTAATGTAGGTAACTAATTTTGAGTCGGCGCCAAACAATCAACGAACATCGTTGAATTACTTCAAAAAAATGATCAGAATGTCACCGCGCACCTCGATGCCATAATTTCACGCCTTACCTAATTCATTTGCTTGTTTGTTTGGCGCCGACTCGAAATTAGTTACTTACATTAGTTTAGGAGCTTAGTTACTGAGACTGAGAAGGTTTATTTTATTTTTTACTTTTCAGTTACGTATTTCGTCGGTTTAATTTTTTGTTAAAAAGTTTTTTTTTAAAACATTCTTTTCAGAGGGAGGAATTTCAAGACGACGCTGTAGGAAATACTTTTGACCAACATATAAACGCAGGTCCACTTTGATCTTCGATATGTTGCAGGCATTATGAATTCATATGCTCTTAGCTCATCAGTAATCTTCAATACAGAAACGGGAAATGTTGGTATAGAAAACGTTGGCTTTCTAAGAAGTTATAATCATCACTTAGTAGTAGATGATCATCCACCAGGATTCAGACAAAATTCGTTGTGGTCAATAACGACCAAACTTCGAAGTGAATTGAAAATATCCTATCTATCGTATGTGATAAAACATTAGGGATTTCAACCGAACGTTGTTTCAGTCTCGCAAATTACTTTCCTGACAGAGATGCACTGGCGTTGCATGTCTAAACTTTCGCACCTTGCATTCGAAAGAACTCATGAATAATCCGATTCAAGATAAGCGTGAGTTGTTTTATATTAGGAAATAACATAATTTATTGGGAAATCTTAAAACAAAACAATGTCCAAATATATATTTTATTTCTAAAATAATTCATTTTAAAACATTTTCACTTACGGCAACAATAGGTGGGGGTCAAAAAATTTGAATACCAGGATTTATTTTGATATTACGAAAATTTGAAATATTTATATGTGTGGAGTCCTTTCCACAGCATGTTCTAGAACCTATAGAGAGAAAGGTCAAATATCTAGTATACTGAACTCGAAACTGACCTGGCACCAACATCTGCTGAGAGTAATCAGAAAAGCAAAGATAACATCAACTGTGGCTTTTTTGGAAAAAAAATGGGGCCTAAAACCACACATGGCACACTGGTTGTACAGCACGGTGGTGAAGCCAGCCATAACGTTCGCTTCCTTGGTGTGGTGGCCAAAGACAAAACAAAGAAGCGCTAAAACTAAACTTGACAACATACAAAAACTTGCGTTCGTAGGCATTACAGGGGCAATGAAATCAACACACACTGCAGCCATGTAAACACTAGTAGGGTTGCCTCCCCTTCATGTGGTGGTACAAGGAGGGACAAGACTGGGTGCCTTCAGACTGAGGAATGTTGGGCAATGACACATGAAAATCGTAAGAATTGTAACCAAGGATGTGCTAGACATGAGATCATACAGATCATACGGGATATCTACACCAGAATCAACTGTATGGAATGACTCAACTCAACACCATTCTACAGAGTGAGATCTGGACGGGTGTGAAGTTATCCACAACCACAAAATACACTGAGAAAAATAAAACTCGGGTCTGTTTCTCGTTAAAATGAAAATGTAGGGCTTATTTCAGTACACGATCAAATTCTGTAGGTTGATAAATGTAAGAAATTATATTTAGAATGCGTTGTCCCCGGGGAAGGGGGTGTAATCGGGATGGAAAGGTTGAAAAAATTGAATATACATTCAAACGACGGTGTAGAGTTTTCCAATATGCAAAATCGAATTCAGGAGGTCGAAATACATACCACCTGATATATGAAATCATTTGTCGCCCCGTCGGAGGGTGAGTTTTGGGAGTGAGAATATTGAAAAAATCAATATTCAGTTTAAACGACAGTGTAGAGTTTTCTGGTATGCAAAATCCATTCAGGAGGTCGAAATACATACCACCTGATATATAAAATCATTTGTCGCCCCGTCGGAGGGTGAGTTTTGGGGGTGAGAATAATGAAAAAAATCAATATTCAGTTTAAACGAGGTGTAGAGTTTTCTAGTATGTAAATCAAATTCAGGAGGTCGAAATATACCAGCTGATATATGAAATATTGTCTGTCGGAGGAGTTTGGGGATGAGAATATTGAAAAAAATCAATATTCAGTTTGAACGAAGTGTAGAGTTTTTCAGCATGCAGAATCGAATTCGGGAGGTCGAAATACATACCACCTGATATATGAAATGATTTGTCGCCCCGTCGGAGGGTGAGTTTTGGGGGAGGAAATGTTGAAAATAATCATAATTCAGTTTAAACGGCAGTGTAGAACTTTCTAGTATGCAAAATCTAATTCAGGAGGTCGAAATACATACCACCTGATATAAGAAATCATTTGTCGCCCCGTCGGAGAATTAGTTTTGGGCGTGTAAATGTTGAAAAAAAAAACAGAATTCAGTTTAAAAATTTTATTCTGCATACTAGAAAACTCTACACTGCTGTTTAATTTGAATTCTGATTTTTTTCAACATGTCCACCCCCAAAACTCACCCTCCGACGGAGCGACAAATGATTTCAAATATCAGGTGGTATGTATTTCGACCTCCTAAATTCGATTTTGCATACTAGAAAACTCTACACCGTCGTTTAAACTGAATTCTGATTTTTTTCAAATTCCCACCCCCAAAACTACCCTCCGACGGGGCGACAAATGATTTCATATATCAGGTGCTATGTATTTTGACCTCCGAATTTTATTCTGCATACTAGAAAACTCAACACTGCTGTTTAATTTGAATTCTGATTTTTTTCAACATGTCCACCCCCAAAACTCACCCTCCGACGGGGCGACAAATGATTTCATATATCAGGTGGTATGTACTTCGATCTCCTGAATTCGATTTTGCATACTAGAAAACTCTACACCGTCGTTTAAACTGAATATTGATTTTTTCAATATTCTCACCTCCAAAACTCACCCTCCCACGAGGCGACAAATGATTTCATATATCAGGTGCTATGTATTTCAATCTCCTGAATTTTATTCTGCAAACTAAAATACTCTACAATGCCGTTTGAATGTATATTCAATTTTTTCACATTTCCAACCCGATTACACCCCTGTCCCCGGGGACAACGCATTCTAAATATCATTTCTCACATTTATTAACCTGGAGAATTTGATCGTTTACTGAAGTAATCCCTCCATTGTAATTTTAACGAGAAACAGATCCGAGTTACATTTTTCTCAGTGTATTTTGTAGTTGTGGATAACTTCACACCCGTGAGATCTGGTACATAGGAGGGTCTAAGATGGAAAATGGTGCGGGAGCTGGAGTGTTTTCTTAAAACCCAAAGAGACACCTCTTCGATATATTCTGTCAGATAGCGAAGCAGTACTGAAGGCTCTGAGTAGCCCGTTCCAACTGGTATCGAGCGGCAAAGAGGAACTGATAGCACTGGCAGAACAAAACCGCGTCAAGCTGATTTGGGTGTCAGAACATCAGGGATCGGCAGGTAACGAAAAAAATAAATCGGAAAATGAACCCCGGGTCCAAAACAGCCTCTTGGAGTACCAAAGCGTACAGCACGAGCGTCTCTAGAATACTGTATTCGGGAAAAAAACACTACTGGAATAATATCCCGGGGAATAGAGACGGAAGGCAGTACATTGGAAGCTTGTGCCGGAAAGAAACAGCAGATCTGTGAACTTTGGCAATTGAAAATCATAATGGGTATTATGACTGGCATGCGCCAGTAAAAGAGCACCTCAATAAAATGGGACTGTTCAATGGCGACCTGACATGCAGACTATGCAAAAAGAAACCAGAAAAAGGGTCACACATACCGCGCAACTGCGGAGCCCTGGATTGCAGAATACAATTAATTTTTGGGCAGCCAATTGGTGCACCAAAACAATACAGGACACATCCAGTAAAGGGCTTGTACAAACTTGTGCAAAGTATGAAATTACTGGAATGGGTACAGCAAGAGAAAACAACAAGCAAGATACAATGGACCAAAAGAGGTCACCACCAGACGAACCAACATGGTGGAGTTTCAAGTGGGTGAATCTGAGATTCAGGAGCACACACCTTAGGAGCCAGGCACTCTCATACTATCGGCTATAGATACAATTTGTAATTTTGTGTTTCCTCATGAATATCTTTAAAAAATCCATTCTGACAATTAACGCCTGTTTTTGAACCAATGGCAATGAAACCTCTGAAACTTAACGAAACTTGGATATTTGTTCTGTTGGAATTTGGTTATGTTGCACTATTTTTCTCATTGTCTTTGATCTGATTTTTTTCGACATTATATAGTTTTTAACCGACGAAATCAAAAAGGAGGAGGAGGAGTCGACGCGGTTTTTTTATGTATGATCACGCATAACTTTTCAAAGAGCAGTTCGATTATGATGTTTTTTTTTAATTGGATTGGATATACTTCGAAGTTGGCCTCATTTGAATTTGAAAAAAAATGTCACCCTTAAGGGTAGAAAAATAGGGGATATTTATCGTTCATCCACTGAATTTTTACCCGTTAACCGATTCTACCACTCACAACTTTGTATTGGGTTAGATGATTCTTTTTTTAATTGACAGGGTATACTTCAGAGTTGGTCATTTTCGGATTTGGAAAGGAATAACCCCTAAGGGTAGAAAAATAGGGGATTAATAATTTTTCCTCTGTGGACCGATTTGTTGGAACTTGGCACACATATATGTAGTTCTGATGACACTACAACATGATGGATAGCTGGAGTCAATTGAGTCGATATTTATTAGTTGATTTTAGCCACAAAAAAGTTAAAAATAAAAACTTTTTAACAAAAAATTAAACCGACGAAAAAATCAGATAAAAAGCAGAAAATGAAATAAACCTTCTTAGTCACTCACATTAGTTTAGGAGCTCAATTATCATTAAGACTAAGAAGGTTTATTTTCTTTTTTGCTTTTCAGTTGATTTTTTCGCCGGTTTAATCTTTTGTCAAAATGGTTTTATTGATACTCGAATCGAACAGTCATATACAGTCCTACAAAACTGATAAAAACTGACGCCAACCCCTTTGCAGGATGGCCAGCGTGTGGTTGGGATATGGTCTTGCTATGATTCTGCAATTAATTCGATTGGTTCATGAAAATCAAAGATAATAAGTTATGCATCACTGCCGCTAAAGAAGACCTTTTAGCCGCGAAGAAACCAGATGTGGTGGATAGTTTTTGGCTTGCAGACAAGCGAGAGATTATATCATTTTTTACAAATCATCGCGTAATAGTAAACGATAAAGATGTTGTTCTGACCTTGATTATTAATATGAAAACCGGAAAATATTCATATGGATGATGAACATCGGTATCGACCAAAAAATCCTTATCCGTCGATCCCTATACAGGGTGGTTCACGGTGGATGTAACATTAGTAGTATCTAGAGAACGGAACGACAGATCATTTCGAAAATTTGTGGGGGTGGATAATCGAATATGCTCTAGGCATCAAAAATATTTTCATCAACACAGTGTTGCCGCTTGTATCAGAAAGTAGTAGCTACTTTGTTATTTTGAATGGAACACCCCGGATATTATATAATTTTTCGAATTCTTATAGGATTCCTCATAACTTTCCCTGATAATTGATTTTACACTACCTATCTGTGACAGTTTTCGCGATAGAAATTATTTTGTAGCATTTTTGTGCAAAACCTGACCATTGAAAAATAATCATTTTTTCACAATGAAAATTTACAAAATATTGCGATTTGGGTCATAGCTGCATAAAACCATTGAGTATTCTGCCGAAGAAGCGTACAGGGAGGCTCAAAAGTAAGTTCCTTTCGGAGACTCATGAAAATGACTGAAACTCAGTTTTCTTCAATGGAATACCCTGTTTATTATTACTTATTTGGAAAGCTGTGACATTTTTCTATTTGATTTTGTATACTTTCCATATACCTATCTCGTACAGTTTGTGAGTTATGATCATTTATGAAATGATATGTTTTAATCTTAATGAAATTCAAAACGTATCAACGTCAAACATGCGTATGAGTAAATGTGGAAAGATTTAACGGTGCTAAATCGTTTCAATAAATGTTCAAAATGTTGACCATTAAACGCAAATCAACGACATCTATTGTGGCTCGCCAAATTTAATTTGTATCTAATTCCTGAAACACTTGTGTAGACCGGTGTTCAGTGTACTCTTTGCTTGATAGTACAAAGAAAATAAAAGTCTAGGGGTGTAAGATCAGGGTTTCTAGGAGGCCAGTTCCATGGATCATCAAATATGCGGTCCTATTCCAACCTGACTTCTGCTGTGCAATGTTGATACCAATATGTTCGATATCATTCTAGTGTTAGTTCTCCAATGAAATCTACAACCGCTGTCTGCGAAATATTCAAATATTTTCGAGAATCAAGGTTTTCATCATAAATCAAAAAGAGCAATTGATTGTCCATAATTAATCAGGAAACGTTGAAAATAGATTATTCATGAAATCCTATTCCTCTTGTGACATGCGGATTTTCGTTTGCCCAGTAATGAAGATCCCTTCTGCTGAAAATACCTCCTCTCGAAAATATTGATTCATCAGTCCATATTATCTTCATGAGAAAATATTCGTCTACTTGTGTACACACCATCAACATTTCACATAGTTTGATCTTTTGTGGAGCGTCTTGGGGCTTAGGAGCTTGAAATATATGAAATTTGTAGTAATGCATTCCATGTTCCTTCAGAATCCTATGAACTGATTTAAGTTTCATACCTAGATCATGAACTGCACTACGAATGGAAGCTTTGGGATTTCCGTCAAGTATGCCAAAACATTTATTGCGTTGTCCTCATTACCTGTCACATTTCTAGGCAAGTTACTTGGTGCTTTCAAAGCTGAACCAAACATTTCAAATGTTCTATTCAATCTAATGAATTTTCTCACATTCATTCGAGGTGAATCAGGATACATTTCATTGAACTCTCTGCATCACCTATTGATATTTTTGTTACATGATGAATAATTCCATCAAAACAATATTTGAGTCTTTATTTTTTGCCATAGTACTTTCACACCTACGGAACTTGAAAAGTTGATAGCCTACTACTTAAATCACTATCCAATAATTATTTTATTGAAGACGATTTCATAACATAAATGATCATAACTCACAAACTTTATAGGTATAGGAGGGAAAGTATATAAAATTAAATAGGAAAATGTAACAGCTTTTCAAATAAGTAATAATATACAGGGATTTCCATTAAAAAAACTGAGTTTAGGTCATTTTCATGAGTCTCTTGGAGGAACTTACTTTTGAGCCTCCCAGTATGCTGAAACTGACATCTGGTTCATCGGTAGATTACTTAATGGTCCTATGCAGGTATGTCCAAAATTGCAATATTTTGTTGATTGGCATTGTGAAAAAATCGTTATTGTCAATGGTCAGGTTCTGCATAAAAATTTGTGAAATATTTTTTATCGCGAAAACTGTCACAGTTAAGTGAAGTGGATTATCAGAGAAAATTGTGAAGAAGTTTCTAAATAATCTGATGTTCCGTTCTCCAGATATTTTTCTAATGTTCCATCCACTGCGAATCACGCTGTATAAAATATCTATTGGTATCTTTTTCCATTCTGTCTTCTGAATATTTTTCACGTCCTGTACATTACGGACATTCCCGAAAAGCTCTAATTGTGCAACCTCACATACACTGCGTCAAACTATTCGGGTATATTGCAAGTCTTCTGTGTGAAATAAACCTTATTTATTGCGTTTCTTTTATTTATGGGGGAGAGAGACCATTAGGAATTACGTTCGGGGCGTTAGAAATAATAATGAAGGAGGGAGGCCAGACAGCATTACAACTAAATCCGGAATTCCTACGTTTATACGTTGATTTATGGGAGGAACTGGAAATGCTGACACTTTTCTTGGGGATATTCTCCAGTTTTGCTGAAATGGCAGGTATTTTCATCAATACGTGCCTTATCATCGGCTTATAGAAGTGAAATGGTTTTTATATTATCCCTATAATTTTTTATTCTACAAAAATATTGAATGATTTCAGCAAGGAATATACCTCCAAGGTTTATATGGAATTCGGGGATTTGCTCTATTCCTTCTATCTGAGTAACCGTCTGCAGTGTGTCAGTATGAATCATGTCAAATCTGATTACAGAATGGGGTTCCCCAAGGCACAGTGCGTAGCCCCCCTATTATTCGCCATCTGTGTAAATGATATCTGTAAGTACTTGAATCACAGCAAATACATCTTGTTTGCTGATAATACATCGTGCATAACCTCGGAATGAACAGTAAAAAACTTGACACTCAATAGAAGAACTAGAAAACAGAACAAAAGAGTGGTTCTCAGCAAACAACTTAAACTCCGAAAATGAACAGAAATGAATCACGGAGCATTCTTCACCACGCATCGATTATCAAATAATCGACTTGAAATTTTCAAGTCCAAATATCTATAAAACGGTTGCTTATAGCGACTTGCGTAGATATGATTGAGGAATTGATTTTTTTACTGAAAAATCTGCTAGAAGTTCGCTCAAAAAGTTATTAATCTTAAAAAAAAGACGTGTAGGTAGCGCCCCCTACGATTAAGAGCAATAGTAACATCAGGATCGAATTCGACACCTCAAAAAACATCCCAATACCAATTTTTGTTTATTTGAGGTCAGTATTTCAAAAAGCTATTTAAAAAAACTAAAATAAAAATAAAACTTTAAACCGTGTATCTTGGATACGAAGGGTTTCCGGACATATATTTATTTGGACAATTATCACCTCCTGAAGTTTGTCAAAGTACTTTTGAATCACCCTGTATTTCAGTTTTACCTCGATACCTCATATCCTTTGAAATTTTTCAAGCTCCAAGTGGATCCCACTATAAATAGTGAGGCACTCGTTATCTCAACTCGTACAAATGTGCAATAAACTGAAAGTTGGTAGGATAACAGCGCTTATTATAATTTTTTCGATGATATGGTGTAGATACTATATTCATCAAGATAACGTACAATACACATGGTGATTAACCTCAACATACGGAATATTAAGTAAGGTGCTCCCACCAAACGAATTAAGAGAAGTTAATGAATATAATATGACGAAGAATATTTTTTTTAAATTCTTCCCCTATAGCCTTAACCCATCTTTAGTCTCAACAGATTACTAGAATACCTCGATTCAGTAGGTTCAAGACGTCTTCATCAACTGCAACAGGACGATTAACCGTACACAATTTCACTGTACCATATTTGATAATCATATAACAGTATCCCTGCAACGCAAACACTGACTTAAATGGTATAACTCCACGAAATTAGTTTACAGACGATACAATTCACATCGAATTTGCAATCACAATGTAGGTTATTCAATTTATGACTCACAAAACACTACTGCTTTGGTCGCAGTAACGTTCTGGCAGCTCTACTCACTGTTATCAATCAATAAACAACCTGGGATCACTCTACAATTTCGCAAAAGTTTTCCTTATTGGGAGACAAGTACACCATTTCATTTTCCGCATATTCAGGAAAATCACCATGTACAACTGAAGTATTCATTTCGATAATGAATAAAAGTATTTGTTGAGTTAGCTGGATGTATTGAATTATACAATTTAAATGGAGTAACCTCAAAACCTGTTTTATATATGCAATATCTCCACGTATTTGAATACATCTTTGACGTTCAGGATGTGGCCAAATCTTTAGACTGATAGAAAGCCTGTAATTAGTTGAATTTCTAATGGGAGTTGAAACTATTTTAATATTGGTGTATTAGCTACTGACAATACCCCTTACGTATGGACATGTAAACTCACAGTATCTCTTTATCAGTATACATTCCTATATATATTAACGATATTTTATGAAAGTTTGATTTATTCATTATCTAACTTGAATTTGTACACCTCTATAGTCACGATATTTTAATGAAAAATATTTGTTGTATTTATTTATTAAATCATTTTATCAACTCCATACAAACGATATAAAAAAAATTACTTACGGTAGAAGCACCGCTGTCAGTTCTTTTATCAGCAGGAACTCACCTGAAAACAAAGAAAAAAATATTATTTTCATCAACGTAAACATGTTTTTATTTCTTAGAACTTTCTTATTTCTTCTTATTTCTTAGACTACTCAAATCTATCGTATTACAGCAAAATTCATTGAATGAATTTTAATCCGAATGGCGTTTGCGATATGATTGGCAAATAAAAATGTATGACAGTGCACAGTAGCGAAGAAAAAAAGTCGCTACAAAGAATATCATTTCGTTAGTTTCCATGCTGTTGCTGTTCAAGAGGTGTTGAGTATTTCGATATTCCTTTTTCATGAATTAATATTCATTCTCTGGTATATTTTAATATTTGTATCTGGTTGAGAATTATATTGGCAGTAGTTTCAAAATTATATCAACATCAAAGAACTTCGCTACCTGATTTGTGAAATACATGGCGCACCCAATTTGTATTTTACCATTCTGTTAGGGGTATATACCTTGGTGAGCGAGTCGAACTCGTATTTAGTAGGTTTTGAAGATTCTCAGTTGAACGAATACAATTTCAAATCCAATTTTCACCGAAAAGGGGTGCCTCTAAAACAGTTGGGAAAACTATTTCCCAGTACACTATCTCCCCTAATCCAAACGAAATGATTCCATTTCCCAAAATAACCCGAAGCCATTGGAAAGCAAACGACCCCACCGCATCCAAAATCTCATCCACGTAAATTCAATCCCATCTTCGCCAAGTAGTTGGTTTTTCCGATATGTATCGCCGACATTCTCAAGTAAAACTCGATTCTTCGAGACTTGACAAACACAAACAAAATTCTAATCCGTTTTCAATTCCATCATCTTCAGTGCGACTCATGGCGACAAAAGCAGGAATGCATGAAATGCTCGACAAATACTCCACATACTTGCCTGCTGATATGGATGTAGGTACGGAAGAGGGGTTGATTGTCATTTGACGCGTGCATGTTGGGGATGGAGGACTTTGTTCGAATATTCACTCTGAGAGTTGTTGACGAATAGTACATTATGTCATTTCTATACTTTACGTATGAAGAGCAACATTGCATTGCACATTAACAATGGTAGCATCTCAAATTCATTTCTCAAACAGTTTTCCAGTACATTGACCGTACTAATTATTTTTACGTTCAAATTGAAAGATCCGAAGGAAGTACCTACTATTTTGTTAGTGACTGACTCGCCAACCTATCATGAATAACCTTGAGCAATTCCAGTGATTCCAGAAGACTTGAATCTAGCATATTACTGAAGTATCATACAAAAAAAAAAATTCTGACACTGAAAACAATTAGAGCAATTTGGTTTTCCCATAAACGTTTGAGGGTTTGGGGAATTCCAAGCTTCAGTGTAGTATAATATCGGTAAAAAACATTTTTTTCTACCCGCATCCAACTCATCGTGATGAAGATTTTCCGATCGGAAGTTAATTGGAAAGAATATTAGTTGATTCATACATTGACAAAAAGTGGAGAAATTTTATCAGAAAAAGATGTGACATCTAGTATTGAATCGCCAAGTTGAAAATAATGCTGGGCAATGTAGTTGCAGCACTTCTGCCATCTTTTGCCAACATAAGTTTTGAAATTTGTGAGAAGACGTCGCGACGGTGCATCCTAATTTGAAAATTCACAAGAAAAACAGATACACGCTCATTGATGATTTATTTCTATTGTGCTGTCCTCAATTCAAAGATGAAACGATACGTAAAATAACAAACTTGTTATCCCAAAAAATTATATCTCATTCTATCTCTCCGAAATTCTCACAATTTTTGGAGAATGCTTATAATTGGATATACAGGGTTGTTCACTTCTGCTGTATATTCTCAACCTTGTGGTGGTGACAGATGCGGTACGATTAGATCCATTGTACGCCAACTTCTTCAAGCGTTGGCTGGTAGGATCCGAGATTTCTCCTCCTTTCGAGTTCTACAGCATCGAACTCCAAGTAGAATTCTCCTAGTCCACAGAAGGGTTTTTGCACGATCAGTGGCGTTGATGCCCTAACTACAACCACTCCCCTTTCACTTGAAGAAAACCGTGATTTTCCTGGATTCACTATACACTGAGATTCCACTGAAGACATGAAGGATTATTTTACACTGAAGAAAGCAGAAAAACTATTATCATTATGACACAAAATATTAATTTTCATGTGGTACCTACTTTACCCAAGCTGCAGCCAGACTAGCTACCCCCTCGTGGCTGACATAAGTGACTTACGAGGATCTATTTGCAAAACGTTCTCTAGTTTAGTGTGTTCAACTTCTTTTCACGGTCAATCCATTATATTAGTTCAGTCGGCAGGAAAGAAAAATGGCCGGCTACAGTAGTGTGGCACGGGGGGTGTGCTTTAGTAGCCATCTTGAAAAACGCTTTTTGTCATATATCTCCTGAACGGTTTGTCGGACGCGAAATATACGGGATATCTTTTTTTTTTAGATAATTAAATGTTCTTTCATTATTTCTTGATAATTTTTTCTGTAAAATCGATATTTATGCGCGTTTTCAAGTCAAAGTTGGAACGCATGCTCTTTCTGCGAATAACTCAAGAACAATTGATCCTACGTGAAAAAAAGTTATATTGAAAGTTGTAGGGCGGAAAATTGTCTACAAATTTTGTTCTGAACTTTTTCCTATCTACAGTAGTTTCTGCACAGTAGATAGCCAAACGAAAATTCTTTATAGCCAAACGAAAATTCTTTATATAATTACGGGACAGGTAAATTGACGTTGTGTAAAGGGCCTTACGGAAGCGCTTGGGCCGCTATTTGCTGACATCATTCTACTTTGACGCTTGTTGTAAACAAGTCATTTCGGTACATTCAAAATTCGCAAAGTCGGCTTCGAAGACTACAGTGGATTTATCATCTCTACCACCAACGTACGCCGCAGCCAGACTACACACTCCCCGAACTTATCATCATGTTCAAACATGGCTTGGAATGAGCCTAGACCCTGAAGAATGGAAACAAACAACACAGAGTCAAGAACCAATCTCCAACACCATGCCACCCGCAGCACCTAATTTAATGAAACTGCAACAAGTTTCATTAAATGTAAATGCAATAGAAAATGCGGGGATTCATGTGGTTATCGGAAACCAGGACTCAAATGTTCCATTATATGTAGTATTTGCAGTGACCAAACGTGCAAAAATGTGCCACGACAAATATTGATAACGATGATATTAGAGCTGACCACATTTTTTTAGGAGATGAAACAGACGAAATTGAATGTGAGAGCGAAACACTGGATTGTGTAGAGGTATTAGATGGACTAGTAGAACCAGGCCCATCAATAATAAGAAGAATAAAATAAATTTTGTGAATTACTTGTGTATTTTAACCTATTACAATGTTCATTATATAAAGAAATTAAAATAAATATTATCGATTATGTTAAGAAATATTCAAATGAAGATAGCAATAACACCCATTATTCTTGAAAAAAAATATTACATGTTTCTTCAAATCATTTCTAGCCTTCTTTCGGGCTTTAAACCCAGTCGTCCTTGGACATTCTTCCTCTCAAATTATCTCTGTAAATCACTCCACAGTTCTCCCGAATCCACCCTGACGATTATCCTTCATCCCTTCATTACCTTTGCCTATCTTCAACCCTCTCCTGGCCCCCGTTCATCGTGCCTCAATTTTGTATGCCTGCCAATGACCTTTCATGTTACAACAAATTCCTCCGGAAATCATCTCTCTGCTCCTCGTTTTCCTTTCCACTGTTCTTGTTCCTAACCTCAGTCTCATTGTAAGTAAAGAATTTTCGTTTAGCTATCTTCTGTATTAAAACTATTGTAGATAGGAAAAAAAGTTCGGGACAAAATTTTTAGACAATTTTTCGTTCTACAACTTTCAATTCAACTATTTTTCACGTAGGATCAATTGTTTTTGAGTTATTCGCAGAAAAAGCATGCGTTCCAAGTTTGACTCAAAAACTCGCATAAGTATTGATGAAACAAAAAAATTATTCGAATATAATGAAATAACATAAAAAAAAAACGCTTAAGCGCACCCCCGTGCCGCGCCAACTCAGAGTTATACTCAAGACCGACCCCCCTATCATGTCGAAAAAAAGATAGCTACTGTAACCTCATGCAGAAAAAAAACCCTGCCGATTGGACTATATACTAGAAATCAAATCGGAAGCTTGCTATGATGAATGAGTGGTACCAACTATGTCACGAAGAGCTTAGAAAAATACATTTGTAGTAATTTACCAACATAATTCAACTGTTCAGAATGACCTAAAAAATCACAATAATCTCTAGTACATTTTACATAGGTGTGAACTCGTGTTGAATCTCGAACACAACCCTACACAACACAGGGGTTGGTGTAAGGCTATTGTAGTCGAGATGCGGTTCGGAAGTCCTTCTTTTGATAGGGAGCGTCTTTATGAGAAACCTACACGAATATGGACAGGGTTCGACGAACACTAAATATTTACTTATCTCTCTCTTTCTCTCTTTGCTCGGCAGAAAATCCAGAAAATTCAATTTTGTGGAATGAATAAATGAAACAGTGATAACTCGACAATAAATCTGAAAAACGATGTTTATTATTAATGTAGACAAAATCAGTAAAAAAAGGTTTTATTTTTCCTCCTCTTCGAGTTATTAAAGGTTAAAGAACGCCCTCAGGCGGAAAGTGTTTGTCACGGAGCTGCAGTCCATGGATACATGCGAAATATTGGGCTGTGCCCAAGTATCACTTGAAGATGGATTCATTTCAATTCATTCATTTACCACCGTATGTATTGTATCGGTATTTGAAAAACAAGGGTCCAATGGTGATGATGAAAACGTGGACCATCCAAAAATTTGTGAGATTGATCATTCATTCTGTAGAGGTTGGGGTAAGCTTCATTCTATCCCGAGTTTCTACAAAAATATTTCAATCACCTTAATTTTGAGAACTTTCAAGCGATAAATTGGCAGTGAGTTCGCTCAAACCTAAATCTGTACTAGGGTCAACAAAAGGAATAGATATAGAGAAAACTGGCCTTGGTACTCACAAGAACGCGTCGATGACGAGATGCCGTACCAGTATTCTGTTTTCTACTACGCTCGAACCTTGGGGGTAATGCCTTCAAGAAATCTTTTGGGATCGCGAAAAAACGTTTGGGAACGACAATGGTCTTTTTGCGATCCTACTGCCTGCGCCAGGTGAAGGTGGTTTTTTGAAAATATATTTCATTCTGAAAATCATTTCAAGGTCCCAAGTTGGGATATATAAAAATTAATAGACCGAACAAGAATTAAATGCAAGCTAGATTCTTGTCTTCCAGAAAAGAAATATCGCGTATCATTGGCTCAGCGTCAGGTTAATATATTACTCATATGACATCACCATTGTTCAAATACAAATAAACAATCAATAAACAAAAAAATGAATATACGCTGGAAATGAAATTCCAACCGTAAACAAAAAACTCTTGTTAGTCTGTCAAATACTAACAGAATTATTGACTACTTGATAATTGGTAGAAGTAACGACCAAGAAACGTTTAAGTGACATTTTGATGATGACAACTTTCATTAAGTAATAATTTAAGTTATTTAACGACATAAAACTAAAATCAAAAAACCAAATCATACCTACGTGGTAATTATAAATGCCCCCTCAACTGAGAACCTACCTGGTAGGGTTAGGAAATCAATAACAAAATAGGCAGAATATCTCCTTCAATCGGTATCGCCAGTATCAACTACTCAAAATGAGTTTAGTGAAGCATGACAAGACTCTAGCTTGCATTCAATTCTTGTTCAGTTTATTCGTTTTTATAGGTTTTACAGATAGCCTGACTTGAGTTCCTTGAATTTGTTACAAGGTCGATTATCTGAATGAAATCACTTTCAGAAAAACCGCCCCCAACTGGCGCAGTCAGTAGGATGGCGAAAGAGTCTGCGAATAAGATACTCGTCGTTCTCAAACTTCGCGATCACAAAAGGTTCCTTGAAAGCAGTACCCCGTCTTATCTCCAAGGATCGAACAGGGTAGAAAACAGGACACTGGGAATGCATCTCATCATCGCCGCTGTGAGTATTAATGTCGGATTCCTCTGTCTCTTTGGTTGACCCTAGCCAAAATCAATGTGATTCAATTATAGTTATGATAATAATAATAAATATGCTTTATTATCATAAGAGAGAATCTTGTTAACAAAGCTTGGGCAGTATATACTTATCATAGAATAAAAAAGTACATAAAAAATAATAATAATAATAGAAATGGTATAAGTAAGGGTACAAACAGTAATAAAATAGACACTATGGTTAAAAAGTCATACGTATAAGATAGTAAACATAGAACAAGACAGTTTAAAAGCTGCTTGGTTAGTCAATATGAAAATCTGAGAAAGTCAGTTAAAATATTCCTGCAAACTATAATAAGGTCTATCAGAAATTGTTTGACTGCCTTCCTGAATTGGGAGTCATTCACATTAGAAGATGTAATATACAGCGGTAGATGATTGTACATTTTCCCACCATTGTAAAATACGGAGTCTTTCGTGATATTTTTGGTTGGCAATGAGAGTTTCAGAGTGTGGCTGCTATTCCGAGTGTTATAATGGAAAGAGGACGCAGCAAAGTTCAATATACAGTGCTCGTCTAAAGTCCGTTCCCCCCCTACTAATTTTTGAACCACCTGATATATCGCAACGGAATTTGGAGGGCTTGAATAGGAGATGAAAACCTACTTTTTCATGAAAAAAATCACAGCTTAAAGTTTTAAAATGGCGGCTGAGCGCCATCTACAATAATTTTTGTAAATAGAATACCCTGTATATTATTCAATATTTTCGAAATCTGCTCATAATTCTCAACAGTTCTCTCTGATAGACTTTACTCCTGAATTCAATTGTTTTCGAAATATTAACATTTTAAAAGTGACATTTTGGTCATTTCAAACCCAACCAAAAACACTAATATTGCTTTCAATCAAGTTTGCATTGGTAAAATCGTTGTCGCGGTAACACCTTGTTTACTGTCAAACTGAACTGCTAACTGTCAAATAGTCCGTTGAGCGCCTAAAACCTTTTATGAAAAGTGTGATCATGGCTCGTAGTTTAGACGATAAATTTGAAGGAGTTTTGATATTTGGAGAAGCTGGAAGAAATTATCATCTAGCAGTCCATATGTTTAATGATAGATTTCCCGAGAATCCTATTTCGAGGTCATATTTGCGCAAACTTTTAAATAAGCTCCAAGCAACTGGTACGCTGAAAGATGCTCCAAGATCAGGAAGACCGCCTCTTTCAGAAGAAATCAAGATAGAAATTCTTGCTGAAATAGTAATCAATTCGACTCAGTCGACGCCTGCAGTTGTTGAATCCTGTGGAGTAAGTTCAAAAAGTGTCCAAAGAGTCCTAAGAAAAGAAAAGTTTCATTCCTATAAAATGAAAATCCTGCATGCTCTCACGGAGGATGATCCAGACCGGAGGGTTGAATTTTGTGAGTGGTTAACAAGAACAATTGAAGGAGAACGGGGCTTCCTGAAACGTGTATGTTTCGCAGACGAATGCACGTTTTTTTCTTAATGGAAAAGTCAACCAACAGAATGTACGATACTGAAGCGGTACTAATCCGCATATTTTTGGAGAGGGACATACCCAGTTTCCTAAAAAGGTGAATGTTTGGGCGGGGATTCTGGGAAATCGCGTTGTTGGGCCGATTTTCATCAAAGGCAATCTTACAGGAGTTCTTTACAGAAATCTTTCAGAAACTGAAATTGAACCTCGAATAAGACAAATTGTATTAAACAATCAGGAAGAGTTCGAAAATCGTGAAATTATATTTCAGCAGGATGAGGCACCTCCCCATTTCGATCGCATGGTTAGAGAGTTCCTCGATTCACACTTTCCTGGGCGATGGATAGGTCGCAGGGGAAATACAGAATGGCCATCAAGATCTCCGGATCTCACAACTCTAGATTTTTTCCTCTGGGGGTATGTGAAGTCAAAAATCTACGCCACTGAATGCCAAACAATAGAAGAGTTGGAACGCAGAATAATAGATACATGTGAAGAAATTGATGTACAGACTTTCATCAACGTGAGAGAAGCTATTTATAATAGGGCACTTCATTGTCAAGATTTAGGAGGGGGCCACCTTGAACACTTGATGAAATAATTGTTGGGGTTAAATAAAAATGTTATTCAAAAATAAATTATAATTTTTTAGCTAACTAATTTGTTTTGATTGTGAATTTACAGAACACATTCGTAGTCTTCGAGATTTTCCGGTAAGCGGTGTTTATCCTTAATAAACTCTCTTTACGCCTCTTATTAGTCGAATTCATTAAGAGATTTAACTACAAATTAATAACAACGTTTAGTTACAAAATGTTTTACCGGAATGACTAAAATCCAAACTTCAATTTAAACCTAATTCACTTTTCAAACGTTAATATTTCGAAAACAATTCAATTTAGGAGTAAAGTGTATTAGAGAAAACTGTTGAGGATTATGAGCAGATTTCGAAAATGGAATAATATACGGGGTGTTCTATTTAAAAAAATTAATGCTTTCAGTGCAAAGTCGAAACAATTAACGAGGAACGTCAAACTAATGAAACCAGGCAACTAGATATAAATTGTTTTTAAATGTCACGGTATTTTTACGATTCTATTTTGCTTCATAATTAAACAAAAGTAAAAAAAATGCATTCTAATTATAGAAATGATTCCTGTCTTTGTTCATCAGAATATTATAAACGAGGGCGGGAAATGATTGAAAATATAAATTTAACTTTCGTCACTAGAAACGAAAGTTAACGTTATGAGAATTTCTCTCACTTGCGACGGAAATCACGTTTTCGCTGAAGGTATTCTATTACAAAATGATGTCTATTCGTAAAGTTTTGTAGAAAAACGCTTTTTTTATATGTGAACTTTGTATCACTAGATGATGTTTACTTTTACACTATGTAATTCTGGATTGATTCAATTGTATGTAATTAACGCTTGAAGGAACTTATTAACTCTGATATTATGCACAAATTCAATTGTACCACAATCTCCTGCTGAATTTTATACCACTCTCCAATTATTCCGTGAAGATTAACCCATGAAAATTACAAAAAGTATCGGGAGCTACACTGAAGAAACAGTACACTACATACAGTTGATAGTACCTTGAATTTGTTATCCAGCAGCATGGCTGCCTCCACCATGGAGGGACTGCAATAAAAGTAGTTCCTTGAAATAGGCATGATACACCATTCTTTCCAAAGATTTTTCGAATTAGACTTGAAATTTGACAAATACTACTATTAGGTAATTTTGTACTACACCAAATGAATGTTCAGATAAATGAGTCGTGTAAGTGGGGTTGAAATAAAGTTATGCAACCCAATGTATCGAGAAGAAATCATCAACCCATTCCCCTCCCTCTCAAAAACACCCAAGGAGAAAAGCTATTGAAGCGGCGTTTTCACAAAAGAAGTGCAATAACACGCCTGAAAAGGTTAAATATCGGAATCTGATTCAGTAGCATTTGAAGTCTGTGAGAGGAAAATTGGCTTTTTTATCTTGGCACGTCGATCGGACGCGATTGTTCGTTCAGTGTTTTCATTTGACGTCGCATATCCTCATTACCGGTCGGGAAGAGACGCTTCGCGCCATTTTTGACGGAATTTTCGTTTCGCTGACTCGCTGTGGGATGATTTGTGCGCCATCGGCTGTATGAGGTAAATAACGAGAATCGATGTTATCAATCAACTTATTGTATCGTGTATAATGGCTGTCTTTTTTTAACTTTATATAGACAGCGATCGGAAAATTCAATTCTACAGTGTCGATAGAAATACGATGTCGACTGAATCAGAAGAAAGTTGGTGTTCTGAAGCGACGCCTTCATGGTCAGAATTGGCATTTTAAATATTAGTACAGGAAAATTGTGGCATTGCACACAAATTTTTAAATTCCAAAGAAAGATGCTCAGTGGTCGGAGATCAGTGTCTAAACATGGCTGAAACCATCAATCGACTGTGATGTGAGTGTGAAAGGTAAAATTGATCTTGATGGCCACTGAGAGTGCATGAGATCTTTTACCTCGTAACCTATCCTAACCACAACTAACATTAAATAAAAAAAAAATCGATATCTAGTTGGAACCGGTATCGTAGTTTTCAAATAGCTCAGTGGGTTAGCGCTCAAACTAGCAATCTAGAGGTCGCGGGTTCAAATCCTGCTCGAAGATAATTGTTTTTCTGGAATATAAAATTGTGTATATATATATATATAAATATACATATATATATATACAGACACACAAACACTATATATTTCCGTTTCCTTAAAATATTGTCGATGTATTTCAATAAGTGCCTAATTTTTGTTAGCTATTTATAATTATTTTATTCGAAGTTCATTCATTCGTGTCAATTACAATTTCATTTTTCAGTATTATATTTTTTTGGAGCGATAACTCATCAGGAGTCCTTTTCATAATAATCAAAATTTAGAAAATAACTATGAAAGGATAATTTATTTTTCAATTGCTAATATAGGAAGTCTATGAACAAATATAATTAAATTATTCAAAAATGGAAGTAACATAAAAATCTCACAAAAAAATATCAATACTATTGGAAATTTAAATACGAGGTTGAAAGATACCACACCAGATTTGAAGAAATCAAATGTCTACAGCATACCATGTAAAAACTGTGATTTGACTATATTGGTACAAGTTCAAGAACTTTAAATAACCATATTATCTCTCACAGAAGTGATATAAGACTCATCAAGAAATCATGTGCATTTGCTCGACATGCTATTGAAACAGGCCATAAAATATTATTCGAGAAAGCACAAGTTTTACATTCAGAAAAAAAAATCTCTAAAAGATTATTTCTTGAAATGATTGAAATTAATAAATCCGATCAAAATATGAACAAAAAAACAGATATCGAAAATCTTAGTAAAATCTAAAGTCATCTTTTACAAATAGGTAGATCAAAACTGATGATTTTTAAAGAATAAAAAAATTTACACACCCACTACAATATTTTATATTTATCTGACGATTAATCATAATAGGTACTAATTTCAAATCCTTCAATGTCACTTGAAACGTCAAAGCTATAACACCATTCCGACCAATGTTTTCATATTTTACGTTTTCTTTTTCTAAAAGTTAATGTTCATCAATCAACCACTCACATTACTGTGAGTACTTCCTTCATTTTAAGTATGTTTTCTTAATAATGTATTTTACATATTTTAGGACCCTGAAGAAGTTTCAAAATTGAAACGAAAGCTCGGTCCAAAGTATCAAAGAGTTTTTCATATTTCAACACTTGTGCTGACTGAAGATCCCCGTTATTCCCTACTGTTCATACCAATTTTCAGTCGTTATATCTAAATTTATATATATATTTATATATATATATATATATATATATATATATATATATATATGAAATGCATCAGATTATTGATGGTGACATCTATAATATGTGCGGTGAAGCAAAAACCTAATATCGTGGGTTTTTAATAGCACGAAATTTCGTGCACATTAACAGGTCACTAACAATGTGTCAGATAGGCCTACCCACGATATCAATAGTCGTACTCCTCATGCGTTTAACGCAAACGAATATCGAGAATAAGAGAAATCTGTTTCGAATCCAATATATATATATATATATATATATATCTATATATATTCTGAATATTGAAATTTCGGGTTGAACCGCGTCTAGAAATTTGGTAATTTCGACGTACCGCTCCCATTTTGGAGATATTTTCAAGAAAATTCAAAAAATATATAAATATGATTTAGCAAAAAATAAGCTCAAAGTCGTCTCCATAGATTTGGTTTATTAATCGAAAATCGATGTACATGTTTCGGGAGTCTCCCATCTTCAGTATCATAATACAAAAACTAGAAGATGGGAGTATATACTCCCGAACATGTATATCGATTTTAGATTAATAAACCAAATCTGTGGAGACGACTTTGAGCTTCTTTTTTTGCTGATTTATTTTACACTACTTTGAGCATGGACTATTTCACTAAAATATAAATATAATATATTGATAAAATAACAGAGGGAAAGTGATTTCCAACCGAGGTCTCAATCTGCCTACACTAGACATCCTCAAATCCAAACATAATATATCCAAAGATACCCTAACCCTCATCGACCATTTTTATAACAGCACATACTTCCTGTTCCAGGGCACATATTTCAAGAGGTGCACCAATGGGATCTCCTCTTTTTCCAGTTCTGGCAAATCTATACATGGAAGAATTCGAGGCTAAGGCTTTAGCGCCATTTGACCACAAATCAACTTGCTGGTTCAGGTACGTTGACGACGTATTCGTCATATGGCCCCATGGCTCCGAAACTCTACATGGATTCCTAGATCATTAAAAATAACATCCACTCCAACATAAAATTATGAGAGAAAAAAAGCAATGCCCAGTTCACTTTCCAGTCTACGTTTCTTGACACTGCCAACTTGTTCGTGAAATTTGGACCAAGTTGATTACCTACCATTCATCAACAAAAGACTGAAGTTTCAAGCAAGTAGACCAGAAATTCTATAAAATGAAAATGGCATTTGGTCAGAACATTGCAGAATCCATATACGAAGTTACGGTGTTCCCAAGGATCTATATTGGGGCCACTCCTGTCTTCTTTATATATTTCCGATTTTTTTGAAATTATAGAGTTTGCTAAAATTCATCACTACGCCGATGATACTCAACTGTATTTATATTTCAGAGCTCTGGAACACGACGAAATACAAAATAATTTAAATGAAGATTTGAATAAATTGTACGAGTTTTCCACTGCCCATAATTTACGCTTGAATTCAAAACAATCACAGATCATGTTATTCGGTTCAAAAAATAAAGTGGAAAGTGCTCGTGAAGATATGAAAATAAAAATCGGGTGTGATATATTGCCTATAGTCAAAGAATGTAAAAATCTAGGATTGTGGCTCGACTCTGAGCTAAGATTCACCAAACATGTGAGCTATCTTTGCCAGGCATCCTTCAACATCCTTAGACAACTCTTTCCTAACAGACACATGCTTTCCAAGCACTTGAAGCTTTCTTTATGCAAATCATTGATAACGTCCAAGCTGTCTTATTGTGATAGCGTCTACGGACCTGCCCTCCTGAAGTCGGACCAGTATCGTCTGCAAAGAATACAAAACTCGTGCATTCGATTCTCCTTCGGTATTCGGAAATTTGACCACATGAGTACGGAATTCAATAACTCTAGTTGGCTGAGATTGAACGATCTTCGAAATCTACACCTATATACTATCAATAACCCACAAAGTTCTTATAATGAAAACACCTTAATACCTTTATGAAAAATTGAAGACGTTTTCAGCACTGAACGACTTCAGAACACGGAATAGACACATTCTTGTCATTCCGCCTCACTCCACTACAATTTACACAAGATGTTTTTCATACAATTCTGCAAAATTGTACAATTAGTTACCCAAATGAATTCAGACTGTACACACTAAGGCCCGATATTATAATGTCAGTTTAAACTCTTGAGTGAGTCATCGAGTTTAAACCTTAAACCCTACCTCAGGTATGGTTTGAAGGAAACGAAACGAAACACTATAAGGCCAAGTGACGATTTATATGCATGGAAAATAAAAATCTTATGTGTTTTTATAAAACGACTTGTTCACCACCTTTTGTTTAAACTTGAAGATAAACTGGTTCAAGGTTTTCGGAGTTTAAACTGACATTATAATATCGGGCCTAAGTAATTTCAAAAAGAGACTGAAACTTCAGCTAAAGAATAGGCAATTTTTGTTCTTACGTTGATAGATCCCGCTTCTGATATATGTTTTGACATGTTGAGTATCACTAACCAATAACGTATAAAACAGTAACGAACTTTATTATTAACTTTTTCATTTTGTTATATGCTTTAGTGGATTATTTATGACGATTTTACCTTATTTATTACTTATCTTTTTGTTTTGTTTTTGTTTTATTATGTTATGACAATACTGATTATATTCATTTAGAGTCATTTAGTGTTGAAGAAACCTTTCTATGAAAAGTAATACATAATAATCAAAATAATAAATATATTTTTGTATATGATGAAAATGAACTTGTAGTTTTTCGGTTCTTCCATTCTAACAAAAAAATATATATCATGCTGTTCAACCGCTCTCCAACTCCAGTTTATCTGAATAATTGGAATTTATGTCAAACAAATAACCATTTTTCATGTCTACACCGTCCCTCGAAAAAAGAGGCAAAAAAAAGATGAGGAATGCCATCCAATGAAACCGTGTAACTACCCCCAATCGCATACGTGCTTTTCAAATGAATTCCAAATTTGAACAGGAGCCAGGGAACATTAATCACGGAAAAAAATATCATTCTGAACGAGTTCCGGGATACTCATTATGCAAAAGATTAATCAACTGCGAACCAAATGGAGATTTCGTTTTGAAGCGCAAGCCATCTGGATTCTAGTACAGATGGAATTATAAGGAAAATCACAGCCGCTGAAAATGGATGTCAATTTTGATTTGGAATTGGAAACTTTTCGAGCATGATTAAAAGTAAAGAGGTTAACTTGAAGTAATTTTTTCTTTACCTTTTAAGACCACCATCTTTTGAAATCTTCGACCAAACATCATTCACCTGAAAGTCGAAAGAAATAAGAGTGAATTTGAAAAACATATTTGCCGATTTAAACATAACTTAATAGTCTAGTCAACAAGTACTTTTTTGTTAAACTTTTTTCAGCAGTTTCGGAAAAATAAAGTTCCAAAATTGCAAAAGTTATAAACAAGTTACTGAAAAAAAGGGGATTTGTTTTTTTTGCAATAATCTCAAATACTAATTGAGATCTAAAAAAATATTCAAAAAGGGGAGGAAATTTCCTAAGAGAAATCCGGAACTGTAGGACCATTATACATAATTTTTCAAGAGGGATGAAAATACGGCCGAAAACGGGTACTCTGGCTTGCGCAAGCCACGCCCACTTCGGACACTATCAATAAAAATTATTTAAACATATTAAATATGAAAATTAAGAAATGAAAGAATTCAGGCACTTACTGGATAGATGAATGAATAATAACCCGCTAGCAAAAAAAATTCATCGTTATTTTTCAATTCGTTATGCAATAGTTCATTAACAAGTTTTTGCTCCATGAACATGAACATTGCAAGTGTGATAATTGTTAAACTATAAATCTGAGATTTTTTTCCTTCCTTGGAGCTATTCTTAAAAGGCTTCAGAATAGATTCCATTTGAAAAAAAATTAGAAAAAAATCAGTTTCTTATTAACAATTTACGTAGTTGCAAAATTAAAAACTTCAATTATTCATTGAGTTTTTTTTTAATGATGCGTTTTCTGCTTATCGGAAGCTGCATGAAAATGATTTTTTTCAATTTTTATCCCCTTTTGTTTAAAAAATTGTTATAAACAAATGCGTTGTTTATGATAATTGAATTCTTTTTTTGGAATCTTGATCTTTGATGCAACTGATAATTGAAAAAAAAATCGTTCCAAAAAAAATTATTGTTTAAAAACGTATTTGTTAATTAACAATTTATCTTGCTTTTCGATATTTAAAAAAATTGTTTTATTTAATTTTTTATTTTATTTAATGAACAATTTGTTATAAGCAAAAAAATTTCACCTCATTTTTTTTTATTCTACTAAATGTAACAAAAACAAACCATGAGTTGTGTTTCGGGATTTTTTTTTTCATATTATTTATCGACTTTTATAATTACCGTTCTTTGTAACTCCATCATTCTCACCAGATTTTTCATTTTTAAATTATTAGGATTTATAAACTAATGGAGATACGATCAAAACACTGTAGACTTATTAATTATCCATCAATCAAAGAACAAATTCATCTTGAAACTCAAGTTGTTACCAAATTATTCATTTAATTTATTGCAATTGTTCATAAAAAATACTTCGAGAAAAGTTTTTTTTTAGCTTCAATGTTCAAATATCTTTTATAACTATTACAAATATGACAACATCACTTCAGTAACTTGTCATTCGACGTTCATCAATAAACAATTAAAGCTTTTACATTTAAGTCTCACCCTATTATTTTTTGAATTATGAATAAAAATATCTATTATCTTAGTAATCTTGCAGGAAAAACCATTTGGTCATTTATAAATTATTATTAACATAATAGAGACAGCGCCAGAAAAACTGAACTCGAAATATTTTTCCCAATATTAGTGAATTTTTCAAAAAATAATAGAATGTGTTCTCGCCCTTTGTTATATTTAGTTAAGTAAAGGAAAACTATAGACACAGTCCGGCAGCATTGTATTTCTCCGCTAGAGAGAGAGAGTGGAAAAACAATACTTCAGTACCATCTAAGAGTAAGTGCACATCGGGGTGTACAAGTTTCGCCGGTTTTTTAGCTGTTCTAAAAACTCTGTAACGGTGCTAGGTTCGGCTAGCTGGTCCTTTCGATTGACGAAATTGTGAAATTGCTCATACTTCCTTATCCCAACTTTCCTTCCCAACCATGTTTACCCAGTGAACAAAAATTGGACTTATAAGCCAAGGAAAAGTCTCACCAACGAAATATCTGTGAGTATAATTTTGATTTTAAGAGGGAACAGAATGAGACTTAAATCTAAAAGCTCAAATTGTTTATTAATGAACGTTAAATGACAAGTCACTGAGGTGATGTCATATTTGTAAAAGTTCATAAGATATTTAAACATAACAGCTAAAAAAACAATTTCAAAGTATTTTCCAGAAACAATTGCAATGAATTAAATAAATAATTTGGTAACAACTAGAGTTTTAAGCTGAATTTGTTCTTTGATGAAAGGAGAATAAATAAGTCTCAAGTGTTTTGGTCGTATCTTTTTTTTTTATGTTCTGGTTCCACGAAAAGGGATATCCTGTAATGTTCAGAGAACATCTTGGGAACCAAGGGAAAGAAGGTAGGAGTTGGTGTTCTTCTTAAATTTCTGGAGGTTGTATGCCTCGGGGAACACCTCCCTAGGCAATGAGTTCCAAAGCCTCGCTGTTCGTTGGATGAACGAGTCTTTGGAAAGTGATGTTCTGCAGGTCTCCAAAGTGACCACGAAGGGGTGTGATGACTGAACTTGACGGGTTAGTCTCGAAGAGACTGCCAAAGCAGGAACGATTGTTGATATTTCAGAAGAGCATCGCCCATGAAAATATCTATAAAATAGAGACAAATCGCCAACTTTTCTACGGTGTTCCAGACAAGTGAGCGAGTTTGTAAGCGAGGCATCACCGACGAGACGAATTGCCCTTTTTTGTACAGAATCCAATAGCCTCAGGATATGTTTAGGTGCCGCGCTCCAAATATGGGAACAGTATTCCAGGACAGGTCGGATCTGTGCCTTATAGATCATAAGCAGCTGAGTGGGGGTGAAATAGCTCTTGGCACGAAACAAAAAACCAAGTTTTTGGGGTGCACTTTTGGCAATGGACCTCACGTGATTTTCCCAGGAAAGGTTATTGCTGATAGTAATACCAAGCATCGATATGGATGACTTCAGTGGTATGGTTACTCCTGACAAAGTTATGTTAGGCACAGTGAGATCGGCTTTTCTAGAGAAAAGACATGCTTGTGTTTTGTTTGCATTAAATTCTACCAAGTTATTAGATCCCCACTCGAGAATTGTTGCTAAGTCCATATTTATATTATTAACATTTCCTCCTCGTTCATTTCTGGTTTCACGGGCTGATATAGGGGCCCTGGAAGAGAAAGCGGTATGGAGGGTACTCCATTACTTCATAAATAATAATAATTCAAGAGATGAAAAACCAGGTGAAAATGATGGAGTTACGGAGAACGGTAATTATAAAATTCGATGAAAAATATAAAAAAATGTTTTTCCCAAAAACCAACTCATGTTTGTTTTTGTTACATTAAGTAGAATAAGAAAAAAAATATGAGGGGAAAATTTATTTGTTTATAACAAATTGTTTATTAAATAAACAATAAAAAATAATATAAAAAAAAATTAATATCGAAAAGCAAGATAAATTATGATGAAAAAATTGTTCCTTAATAGTAATTATAAGAGGTAATTTTTAAAAATAATATAAATAAAATACATTAAGGATTCAAATAATCAAAAAATTTATAAACAACGCATTTCTTTAAAACAATTTTTTAACCAATAAGAGATAACAATTTAAAAAAAATCATTTCCATGCAGCTTCCGATAATAAAAAAACGGATCATTAAAAATATAAAAAAAACAATGATCAAGTTTTAACTTTGCTACTACGTAAATTGTTAATAAAAACTATTTTTTTTTATTTTTCAACAGAAATCTATTCTGAAGCCTTTCAAGAATAGATCCAAGGAAGGAAAAAATCTCATATTTATAGTTAAACAATTATCACACTTGCAATGTTCACGTTCTAGCAGCAAAAAATTGTTAATTAACTATCTAATTGAAAAATCGCGATAATTTTTTTTGCCGGCGGATTATTGTTTATTCATCTATCCAGTAAGTGCCTGAATTTTTTCATTTCCTAATTTTTATATTTAATATGTTTAAATATTTTTTGTTGTTAAGGTGTCAGAAGTGGGCGTGGCTTGCGCAAGCCAGAGTACCAGTTTTCGGCCTTATGTTCATGCCTCTGGGAAAATTATAAATATTGGTCCTACAGTTCCGGGAGCCGGAACTTTCTGTCAGGAAATTGCCTCCTCTTTTTGAATCTTATTTTATATTAAAAAAATCTCAATTAGTTTTTGAGATATTTGCAAAAAACCACTCCCCCCTTTTTTTCAGTAAATTGTTTATAACTTTTGCAATTTTTGCGAGTGAAACTTTATTTTTTCAAGAATCATCTACATGCTACTCCGAATCGAATGACTCTTGTTCATATTTTTCCGAGACTGCTCAAAAAAGTTCACCAAAAAAAGCACTTGTTGACTAGACTATAACCTTTTCATGGAAATCATTGTGAAAATATATTTTTATGACCGCCCAGAATGTATACAGTTTTTCGGGTTTCTTTCAGTGTATTGTGATATTGTTCCTCAAAAGTCCTATTTTATGACATTTCTGCAAAACAGTATTTTCCATCCTCAGGTGATATCTAGTTAATTCGAACTAGAATCAAGTGGACTTCGACGAAGATGGTAATATAGTAATTTGGATTCTAGCAATAAATACCCAAACGAAAGTGTTTTCAAGGGAATGAAAACAAATCTCTGGAAAACGTATCAAATGAGTACCTGTAAATTTCGAATTGCAATTTATTATCTGCGTATAAACAAAAATTGTAATAAGTAAACACTCGATAACACACCGCTGCACTATAGTTTGTATGAGGCGTGTTTTCTGGGTTTGTATGGGTTACCTTCGGAAGTTTCCAAATACTGTCTAGACAACGCTCATCACTTCCCTTTACTGATATGAATTGTTTTTTAAATTTCCTGACCGCACCAAATCAAACGCACGATTTATTTTCATGAGTTTTTTCCGGGAATGGCAAACAAAATATTTCATGATATATTAAAATATCACAAATATATCATAAACATACAATTTGAAATATATACCAGCAAAATATGCGCTCCATTTAAAAAAACAATAAAACTGAAATACCCGATGACGCGGCCAGTCGGAAAGGTAGATATAATATATTTATTAGTTTGGAGATTGCCATCCTATTAATCAACGAACCATGCGTTAGCAAAAATTGGACAAATACAAAATTTTTTGGAAGTCGTTGAGTGGTGACATCCGCAATGGGTATTATTTCAATTAAATTTACTTGAAAGTAGAAGGAAAGGAAACCATTCCCTTATAGAGAGGTTCAACATAATCTAGGTACAGATTTTTACATAATTCACATATTTGGTGAAAACAAAAAAAATCACGAAGAATAAACAAATGTTTGAATTGAGCTTTATTAAATAAAAAGTGAGAGTGAAAATGTATCAAATCGATGCATTTAATTGAAGCCATAATACATGAGCAAACCAAAGATTTTGAATTAGGTGATCTAAAAAAATATTTGTTTTCACAAGCTATCCCGGTGTCTGTAATCAAATCAAGTTAAATTTGACCCACCAGTTAATTGCCCAATTAACTTGAAATTTGGCAGGTGTTCGTAGTTCCCGTTACAATTCATTAGGGAATTTTTGTTAAAGAAAAAACAAAGACGAGATTTGTGTTTATGGTCCGATTCGATTCAAAATTGGTATGTGAGGGTTTTCGAAGTCAAAGATTATAGATTTCTTGTCAAAATTCATAAAATAAAAATGGTGGCTCTAAGATGGCCGACGATCTCTGTGATTATGGTCCGATTCTATTCAAAATCGGTATGTGGGGGGTTTTCAAGGTCGAAGATTATACATTTTTTGTCAAAATTCATAAAATAAAAATGGTGGCTTTAAGATGGCGGACGATCTCTGTGATTATGGTCTGATTCTATTAAAAATTGGTATGTGGGATTTTGGGGTCGGAGATTATGAATTTATTGTCAAAATTCATAAATTAAAGATGACGGCTCCAAGATGGTGGACAAGTTTTGTGATAATGGACAGTTTCTATTCAAAATTGGTATCGCGGGTATTGGGGTCAGAGATTATGAATTTAGTCGAATATTATTGATATTTTGTCAGAATTCATATATTGAAGATGGCAGCTCCAGGATGGCGGACGAGTTAATCTTTAGATGGTCTCCTCATCGAAGAACCAGATAGCTTAGAACTTACAGGAAAAAGGCCTCACAATGACGATGCATTAACGAAAATGCATAGATTGAGGCGTACTTACTAAAAGAACAAAATAAAACATTAATAAAAAAACCTTTTAAAAGACAAGTTTTTATTCAAATGCGCTAAACAGTAAACAATAATTGCTTTGTATGAGCGACATAGATTATTCCGTGAGTTATAGATTCAAAAGCTGGTCGCTTTTGTATTCGAACTGAAAACTGTGCAACAAGCTCTTGAAGCTATAACTCACGGAATAACCTACGTCGCACATCAAAAGCAATTATTTTTTACTTTTTGGCGTATTTGAATGAAAGCTTGTCTTGAAAAAAGTTTTTTTATTGATTATTTTCTTTCAGTATGGAGAATAAATAGTCTGTTGCCTTGTCTTTTCAATGCTGTCGCGATAGGGTATGTCCACATTGGCGCACCGCACATCGCACAGCACAGCCTTTTCATTCAAATTTATTGTGTCAGCGGATACGTTAACATGTCGTTTTCATCATCTCCTACTTCATCTGAGAAAAGATAGTCTGTTTGATTAATTTAAAAGGAACCTTTTAAAATTTTTTCTTATTAAAATTAATGATAAAATAGTTGTTTTATCGAATTTTTCGATTCGTCATCGCATCTAGAAACTTTTGAAAATTTGAGTGCGCTTGCAAAATTACAAAAGTTATAAACAATTTAGTAAAAAAAAGGGGTTTGGTTTTTTGCGAATATCTCAAAAAGTTTTCAAAATTTTCAAAATTTGAAAAAAGATCCAAAAAAAGGAAGAAATTTCCTGAAAAAACATTCCACCTCGCGGAACTCTAGGACCAATATTTATAATTTTTCTAGAGGGTTGAAAATACGGCCGAAAACGGGAACTCTCGCTTGCGTAAGCTCCGCCCACTTCGGACCTTTAATTAATAAATATTATTTAAACTTATTGAATATGAAAATTAGGAACTTAAAAAATTCAGGCACCTACAGAATAGATCAATGAACAATAATCCGCCGGTCAAAAATTTGTATCGCGATTTTTCAATTAGTTATCCATTAATTAATTAACAATTTTTTGTAGCACGAACATCACCATTGAATGTGCGATAATTGTTTAACTAGGAATCTGGGTTTTTTTTACTTTCATGGAGCTATTTTACAAAGGCTATAGAATAGATTCCCATTGGAAAAATTTGAAAATTGTTGATTTTCTTATTTTTATAAACAATTTACTTAAGTAAAAATTATCAACCTCGATTGAACATTGAAAAAATATTATTTTTATAATATTGCTATTGGTTCGTTTTCGTATGATTAAAAGCTACTCAAAAATGATTTTTAATAATTTTTATCCCATATTGTTTAAAAAATTGTTATACACAAATGCGTTGTTTATAAGATAATCAAAAACATTTTTTTGTTAACAAAATCTTTTATGAAAATTATGATTTGAAAAAAAAATCGTCTAAAAAAAATGTATTGCTTAAAAACGCATTTGTTAATTATTTTTTTTTTTTACCACTTGTTATGAAAATTGAGGAACCATTTTTTTTCAAATTATTATTCATCTTGCTCTTCGATGTCTGAATTTTATTTTTTATTTTTATTCAAATTTAAATTGTTTATGCAATAAACAATTTTTTTTTTTTAAAAAAAACCCTTTTTAAAAAAAATTTTTTTTTTTATTTATTTTAAGTATTCTTATTTAAGTTATAAATAATTGAATTTTTTTATTTATATTTTTTAATATTACTTATAAACTATTGCAGATACAACAAATTCATCAAGACTTTTTTTTCTAAATTAGCCACGCAACAAATTTATAACCAAACTAAAGCTCTAACTCAATTATTTATAACTAGGATTCAATAATTATCCAAAAATACTCGGTCATTGTTCTCAATTACATCTAGACAAATTGTGACATCAAAGATTTCGATAAGAATGACTGAAATTTCTAACAATTAGTATGGAAATGAACTTAGTTTGTTCATGATTTAAATTTTAAATTTGTTTTTAAAAAGAATTACATTTATGAAGAAATTTATATTTTAATGTGAACAAAAATTCCCGCAAAATTTTGCCCAATACATTCTTATCAATAGCTACTAATTGCTTTATGAATTTTAAGGTTACAGCCTCAGCTAGGAGCTCAATTTGTTCATTAACGAATGCAGAATGAAGAAGATATAAGTAACTTTTGGCGTATCTGTTATAGTTAATAAGATATTTCGATATTAAAAGCAAAAAAATATTTTTCCTTTAATTTTTATAATTAATTGCCAAAAAAGTTTATAAATAATTAAGTTAGAGCTTTAGTTTGGTTATAAATTGGTTGAGTAGCTAATTTAGAAAACAAAGTCCTGATGAATTTGTTGTATCTGCAATTGTTTATAAGTAAGATTGATAATAAATAAAGAAAAGCAGGCGCGAAAGGTAAGTTTGAATATACGAGAATACTTAAAATCAAATAAAAAATGGAAAAATCTTTTTTTTTCCAAAAACTGATACTGGGCTGTTTCTGTTGTATTTTTTAGAGCAAAAAAAATATAAATAAAAATTCAATTGTTTATAACAAATTGTTTATTGCATAAACAATTTAAATTTGAATAAAAATAAAGAACTAAATTAAGACCTCGAAGAGCAAGATGAATAATGATTTAAAAAAAAATTGTTCCTTAATTTTCATAACAAGTGGTAAAAAAAATTGTTAATTAACAAATGCGTTTTTAAGCAATACAATATTTTTTTTAAAACGTTTTTTTTTTTCAAATCATAATTTTCATAAAAGATTATGTTAACAAAAAAAAATTTTTGATTATCTTATAAACAACGCATTTGTTTATAGCAATTTTTTAAACAATATGGGATAAAAATTATTAAAAATCATTCTTGAGTAGCTTATAATTATACGAAAACGGACCAATAGCAATATTATGAAAATAATATTTCTTTCAATGTTCAATCGAGGTTGATAATTTTTAACTTAAGTAAATTGTTAATAACAATGTAAAAATTTGCCTTTGTAAAATAGCTCCATGGGAGGAAAAAATTTCCAGATTTATAGTTTAACAATTATCGCACTTTCAATGTTAATGTTCGTGCTACAAAAAATTGTTTCTTAATTAATGGATAACTAATTGAAAAATCGCGATAAAAATTTTTGATCGGCGGATTATTGTTCATTGATCTATCCTGCAGGCGCCCGAATTTTTTCAATTTTTAATAAGTTTAAATAATATTTATTCATTAAAGGTCCGAAGGGGGCGTGGCTTGCGCAAGCCGGAGTACCCGTTTTCGGGCGTATATTCAACCCTCTGGGAAAATTATAAATATTGGTCCTAGAGTTCCGCAAGGTGAAACTTTTTTTTAGGAAATGTCTTCTTCTTTTTGGATCTTTTTTGAAATTTTGAAGTTTTGAATACTTTTTGAGATATTCGCAAAAAACCAAACCATTTTTTGTTTTTTTACTAAATTGTTTATAACTTTTGTAATTTTTGCAAGCGCCACTCGAAATTCTTCAAAAATATTCTAGATGCGATGACGAATCGAATGACACCTCGATTATAATTTTCCGAGGCGAATAAAAAAATTTGAGCTGAAAGGCACATGTTGACTAGAGTAACAGGCGCAAAACAAATCAAACAGATCCAGTCCGGTTTTCCAGCGTCATCTTCGTCAGCTCCATCTCCAGAATGTTTAGGTGGAATCTCACTAAATTTTTGTACAAATGTCTCCCTCAACCTCTTCTATTGCGATTTTTCAATTTTTATCATAAATAAATAGTATATTGGTAATTGTTTTTTACGAATTGACATAAATAAAGGATAGCTTTTATAGTGGGGACACAATTTTTTTTAACAGAACGTTTCGACTGTTTGCAAGATCGTAAGTAACATTCGTTGTTTTTTGTTGCAGGTATTTTTCTACTGGAATGCCATTCAGGAATTTGGCCTCTTCGTATCGCATGAACAAATCTACTGTGAGCAAAATTGTATCGAAAATTTCAGAATGTATTTGGGAAACCTTATATGAAACTCGCATGTCTGTTCCATCAAGAAATGATTTCTAAAAAATTGCAGATGATTACACAAAAATTTTGAATTTTCCTAACTGCGTGGGAGCTCTGGACAGTAAACAAATCCGCATACGCTGTCAAAAAAAATCCTGTTCTTTGTTCTTTAACTATGAAGAATAATTTTTTCTATGTGCTTCAAGCACTGGTTGATGCACATTATAAGTTCATAAACATTAATGTCGGTGGATATGGAAAACAAAGTGATGGAGGTACATTCAAAGCATCGCTATTATTTAAAAAACTAATTAGTCGGACACTAAATTTGCCTGATTATTTTTCGACATTTCCAGAAACCAATGAAAATTTTCAATTCAAATCATTCATGTACGTTTTGGCCAATCAAAACATTATTATAGTGAAAATTTTATACCAGTCATTTTCAACCAATCAGATGCTTTATTTCGACATTGTTACTATGGTAACCACCAAATTTTCTGAAAGTTTTTCATCCACATTAGCATGTAGACGTAAAATTAATGAGTGGAAATTTCCCGGCACATGCCAGCTATCATATAATTAGACAAAAATAATATTGAAATAATATTGACAATCCTCTTTTTTTACTTACTTTATAAGTTGGAAATATTACAATTTATTAAGGTGTACATTCTAGGATATCATTAATTAATTCTAAATTCATCAAAAATTCCACTTCTACCTCCTCTTTCCTAAGTGGTGAATAAAACTCAGAACCGGTGTTTTTTTTAACAACATGCCTGTGTTTCATTAAATAAAAATAATACTGAGACACCAGTTTATTTCTTTGAGTATTAGATTTGTGTCCAAAAGAAGGCACAATATCACGCAGAATGTTGCCAATCTCTTTAAATAAGTTTTCTTGTTCAGGATTTAATCCAGATTCTTCCACTAGGTATGTTAGATATTTTACATTTTTATGGTACATTACAATGTGCTGTGATCCTTTGCAAAAGGAACACGATTCATACGATTGAAAGTTCATTTTATTATCACTTTTTACTAACTTATGATTGTATACAATGTTATGAGGAACTTATAATGCCACAAATACAATAGTGATTGACAGGAGTAGTGAATGTCAAATCCATGGCTAACTTTACAAAATATTTTTTTAACCAGCAACATACGCCAACAACATTCTATTTAGAATAAAGAATGAAATATCCCGATTTCCTGAATTATTTGAAAAACAAATTATTACAGCTAATATTAATTTTTCTTAGAATTAAACCTAAAAGAATAAGAACAATATTCAAGCATATATGTATAGGTATAGTTATATATTTTTTGCTGTATATCACCTTTGTTTGTAGTCAATATTGACATTTCCCTGAAACCTAATAAGAAAATTATATGAAATCAATTATTTTTATATAATAATGTATCTGATATTATAAATTTTATTTTACTAGGACACGGGAAAAATAAAAATGAAATATCCCGCAATACGAACATCCACTTTCATTTTTAATCAATATTGACATTTCCCTGAAACCCAGTAAGAAAATTGTATGAAAACAATCAATTTTATATAAAAATTTATCTGATATTATATATTTTAGTTTACTAGGGCACGGGGAAAATCAAAAAATATCTCCCGCAATACGAACGTATCCACTTTAATTTTTAGTCAATATTAACATTTCCCTGAAACCTAGTAAGAAAATTGTATGAAATCAATTAATTTTACATAATAGTTTATCTGATATTAAATATTTTATTTTACTAGGGAACGGGGAAAATCAGAAAAAAGTCTCCCCCAAAACTCCCATTACACACAGCCTTCTATTTATTTGTGAATAACGTCAAAATAAATATTTACTTAATGTTTTCTATCCAAATATAATTCCGGTATAAAATGTTCTTACCAAATCCCCCACGTGCTTGAATTAATTGCGGGAAATTTGTCTCGTACATAAATATTTAAAGAAAATTCCTGTACTCAAAAAATTTCCGGCAATAATTCATGCTCTAGGGAGATTATAAGTGAGAATATTCTACCTAGAAAATTGCCGCGGGAATAATTTGAGGTATTTTGTTTTTATTCATTGACAACCTATATTTTTAATTTGACTTCTGTCGTCAATTCGCATGAAAAGTGAGAGATGAATCAGAACCGGTTCAGTTCATTATATAATTTTGCGAAGAAGTTTATTTATGATCGTAAATTCAAAAAATTATCTACAGAATACCACACGAGAGTTCGATGAAGTAGAAAATAATTCTCCAGATTTATTTCTCAAACTTGTTGCCATTTGGCAATAGCTACTCGTGTCTATTGCCTGTCAACAAGTTTATATCTAGCAAATTCGCACTGAGGGGACACCCGGTATATGTATAGATAGATAAATGTAGCATTAACTCCGTCTGCTCTGGTTATTATCAACTAGCTGGCCCATCCCGGTTTCTCACAGATAGACAAATCTAAATTAAACGTAAAGTTATCTCTCACATCCCACTAATATCATAAAGGGTATGGATGTGGGGTATGTTTGTAACCACTGAACGCTGAAACTATGCAGCCAAGCAGAGCTTTTTCTTCCGACCAAATTCACAAATACTGATATTTAGAACTAAAAACTTATATTTATTACTCAGGGACAGTTTAGCTTCTTATTAGTGAGCGAGTATATATGAGCCTGGCATAACCGTGTCAAATTCCATTTTATGTACTCAGTTGATTATTCTAGAAGGCTGTGACAAACTGCAACTGCAACTCGAATGGTGATTTGGAATATGAAATTCATTAACGTGGTACACAAAATTTGTTACATGAGATCTGAGATTCAAAGAACTTATGTGGTTTTCTTAAGACCATATTACGGACTTTTTTCATTACCATACAAAAACATGCTCGAAGCGATTTATGTTTCCACAAAATTCTTACCTGAAGTTGAGCAAGAAGAAAACTTTTGTTATCACAGCATTGTTTGTTACCACTTCTTCTTTTTCACTACCAAATACTATCACCATCGCAAGCAGTCCACATCAATTTTCATACGGGAATAATTCCAAAACGCAATTAGATTATGTCCGACATCCGATAATTCAGAAAGGAACCGAATTCACGTCATACGAAGTACATGAACTAACTAACGCATTTTAATAACGAATTGGGCGTGTCCAGTATGATTGTTTTCAAAGCCTACTATAAGAATTAGGAAACACGCTAAGAGTAGATTATTTGTTACCTTTTAAGGTAGCTTTTTATGGATGAACTCCCAACTACCTTTATCGATTTAAGTAAATCTGGAAAGATAAGGATTGCAACAAAATATTGTGGCATGAAAGCTGGAAATCTTGCACCGTTATTGATATTTTCACGTATTTGGTTAGCGCACGCCAATAAAGCGCTTTTTCTCCCGACTTAATCTACAAATATCAAGATTTTGAACTAGAAACGTATTGTAATCAAAATAAATTATCTATATACAGTGAGTCTGCTTAAGTTGGCTACATATGGGAAACTTTTCTATTATTAATTTTACTAAAAAAAGTTATTCTTCATAAAAAGTCCTGCATAATCTGAAAGCCAAGATGCGATCATCAGATATTGAATTCTATCAATTTTATACGAGGTATGTCAAAAAATATGAATTTTACTCAAGAGCAAAGTAACTTTATATTTCACAATGTCAAAAATTGTTATTGTGAAAAGTTGTTCGGAATTGAAAATCAAATTTTAATTTTTTTTATTTCTCGAAACATCTCTACAATTATAACGAAAATTTAACTGTAATTATTGTACATGTAATCTAGGATGCTCTGACAAGAAATGTCAGACAGTAAAATGTTTGACAGTGACATTCAAAACATCAGTTGTATTTAGCGAAATTTGGTAGAAAGTATTATAAAATTTGGTAGAAATGCCAGCAACATTAAGTACTGAAGATAAAATTTAAATTGTGTTAATTGTGGGTGAGAATTATAAAACTTATCGTGAAGCTGTGGACATTCTTAATAACTGGCACCCAGAGAAAAATCTTCACTATGTAACAGTAAGGAAATTATTATTAAGACTTCTGGAGATGTAAAAAATAAATTCAACAACAAACGCCAACAACGGATTGCCAATGATGACATGGAATTTGAAGTAATGATTTCAGCAATCGAACATCCTAAAATATCATCGCGAGAAATGACAGCTTTGATGTAAAATCATATTAACAAAGATACGGTTTCAATTTTTTTTTAAAGAACCAGTTTTACCCATACAAGCCCCGATTTACTCATACGTTAAGACCAGGATATTTTGATAGATGATTTGAATTCTGTTCTGATATCCAAGGTATGTTAGAAGATAAACCAATACCTTAAAAATCGTTTTAATGAAAGAGTTATTCATCGGACTTCTGAAATTTTTTGGCCTCCTCGTTCTCCCGATTTGACGCCACTCAATTTTGTCTTGTGGGGTTACCTAAAGGAAAAGGTGTATCTTCAAAGGCCATTTACAGATGTTGCTCATTTGGAAAGAGTAATTACAGAATGCGTTCAGAGTATTACTTCGGCTATGGATAGAGCGGTATTGAAAAACTTTCTTGATACAACAAATACCTGTATTGAAAGAGAACGCGGATATGTTGAGGCGTTAGTGAACTGAGGAAGCTAATAATGTTCGTTAAATTATTACTACAAAATTAATTATCATGGTATTATTAATTTAAATGCATCGCTGAAATGCTAATTAAAAGGGTATCAACTGTTCGATGTTCATTAGATTTTTTAGAAATTTTGTTTTGTGAAAATTTGCTTATTAATTTCTAAACGGAATGGAAAGGTTAACATGTAATAAATAAAAATGATAAATGTTCGGTATTGATAATTTGAGAAAAATTTGTGAATAAAGATTTTTTTCAATTAGGATGTAATTGCATATTAAAACATAGTTTTCACTTCCGAACAACTTTTCACAATAACAATTTTTTACATTGTGAAATATAAAGTTACTTTACTCTTGAGTAAAATTCATATTTTTTGACATACCTCGTATAAGACTGATAGAATTTTATATCTGATGGTTGCATCTTGGCTTTCAGACTACGCAGAACTTTTTTAATATAGGGTTCTTGATTTATAAATATTTCTGACCTACTGAATGACTGACATACGATCAACGCCCTGACAAAACCGCTGGACCTAAAGAGCTGAAATTTTGACAGCGTATTCCTACGATGACATAGATAACCACCATACTGATATCCCACCCCAAAAGGGGTAAAAAGGGGCTGGGAATGGGGATGAAACTGGAAGTACCTACCGTTAGTTTCCAAGTTAGAGTCATGGAAATTGGTATTTTGGCTTTTCTTCTGTAAAAAAAACACGTATTTCAGGATTCTTGAATATTCAACCCCAAATGGGTTGAAATGGGGCTTGGAAGTTTGTATAAAAATACCGTTAGGTTTTAAGAGTTGGGGTCATAAAAATTGTTGGTATTTTGGCTTTTCTTCTGTAAAAAAAACACGTATTTCAGGATTCTTGAATATTCAACCCCAAATGGGTGAAATGGGGGCTTGAATGAGGTTTGGAACCCCATACGTTCGTTTATTTTAAGGTTACGGTCAGAACAATTGATATTTGAGGTCTTTGTAACAAATAAAGGAATAGGTGTTTCAGTGTTTTTGGAAATTCAACTCTCAAAGAGGTGAAATAGAGAGTGGTAGTTTGTATGAGGGTGCCCTGAATTTTCAAGTTAGGGTCATAAAAATATGTCGTATTATTTTCACTTTATTCTCACTCTCTTGTGGTATTACAACTGAAAATATTGTTCTTCCTGGAGCAGATTTGAAAATAACCTACGTAATAATTGCGGACGAAGCGTATCCTCTAATGAAAAATTAACCATACAGTAGACAACATTTGAATCCAGATCGAGGAAATTTCAACAAACGTTTATCTCTAGCAAGGCGAAGCGTTGAATGTGCATTCGGTATTCTTAGATCAAAATGGCAAATTTTGGGCAAACCAATATTAACCAGTGTAGAAAATGAGGATAAAATTGATAAGGCAATCTGTGTTTTACAAAACACAATAATTAACAAAGAAGGCATGGAACATAATCTGCGAGACAATCAATTTGGTGCAGAAAATTAAACTCGGCCAATACCTGCAGGGAGGCTCAATAATGAAGCGAAAAATATAAGGGAATAATTCAAAACATACTTTTGTGATCACCCCATTCATTAAGAAAATCATTTTTCTGTTACTTACATTTTTTGAGCTAAACTTGTTTTTTCACAAATATCGTACGAATTACCTATATGTGTTGGTTTTATGTGTTTGTTTAAGTCCATTCGAATTAAGTTATTACCTGTTGTCCCACATTCCTCCGCTATTTCTTTCCTAAGAGTGCGTTTATGTTGGAGCTGCGATAAACGACAAGAACTAGCGAAGCGGAGAAAATGAGTTCATCATTTTGTATGCAGAGGTGCGTTCGATTATAGACTCCTAGAGTAGAGTAAAGTATTTGAAGGTTTCTTAAATTTACTCTGGAATTGAGAACTATTCATGTTTTATTCGAACGGTGCGGAATTTATTTGGAGTTGATTACAAAGTCCGAGTGACAGAAGGTTCTGATATCGGAAATATAGGTTATGTTATTGTTTGTTAAAAAAACGAAAAATGGCAAGAACAATGAAAGTTGATGAAAACCGGAGAAAAATATTGTTGACAATAGCAGAAAACTTTTCTAGAATCTTGTTCGCCAATTGTAAATGAAATGTTAGTATTTATAGTAGGGAATGACAATGGTAGATTCGAAGGTCATGTGATGGTTTCGAAGCAGCTTTATTGGAAATAGGTCCTAGGTTAAGAATTCGAGTGGGACAGTATGAACTTGGTAGACCATATGTTTCTCCAAGATTATAACTATTATCAGTGAACAGTATTAAACACATACACATAAATAATCTCAATCTTGGGTTGGATGTGAGAGTGTGAGACACAGCATAAAGAGATTTTCCGTCCCCCAGAGTTGTGTCAATTTTGTGGAGTTAAATAAACCCAGCTATTTTGTAGAGTTACGAGAGTTAACTCGGTAGCGAATACTCTGGTATTTTTGAACGACAGCCTTATAGTAAAATATACATAACTTTACGATTTTCGAACGCTATTTAGTAAATTATACTCGATGGTGTTAATAATCGAACGCACCTCAGGTGTTCATATTCGAGCGACACGTTGAGACACGCTTTAGTAGCCGAGTACGATAAGAGTGGTGATAATTGATCTGTCTATTTTTTTTGCTTTTATCAAAGGTAGTCGGTATGATTATTGAAAGATTAATTAGTAAAATATTTGAGAAGACCGTCTTGTGGAACCAATTTTTTTTTATTTAGATTTTTCTGAATTACTGGATTTTGTTATGCTATTTTTCAAAAGAGAGATTTTTTTGTTATGATTACTATTACCTTTCCTTTTGCAACTTAATTTATTATTCTAAAATAAATTTTGCTAGGATACATGCTTCATGGAATTTTTGTTTTAGAGAAAAAAAAACAAAATGGCGGTTCTAATTCAAGATGGCGGCTACAATATGGTGCACGAGTTTTGTGATTATGGACCGTTTCTATTCAAAATTGGTAGGTCGAGATTATGAATTTAGTCGAAGATTATTTATTTTTTGGCAAAATGCATGAACTGAAGATGGCAGCTCCAGGACGGCGGACGAATTATAATCTTTAGATGGTCCCTCATTGAAGTACTTGATAGTTCAGAACTAACAGAAAAAAGGCCCCATAATTACGATGCTTTAACAGAAATGCATAGATTGAGGCGTACTTACTGAAGAGCATAAAATAAAATAATTAATAAAAACTTTTTAAAGACAAACTTTTATTCAAATGCGCTAAAAGGTAAAAAAAATGCTTTGGATGTGTGACGTAGGTTATTACATGAGTTATAGATTCAAAAGTTTGTCGCTTTTGTATTCTAACTGAAAACTTTGCGCGACAAGCCCTTGAATCTATAACTTACTGAACAACTACGTCGCACATCCAAAGCATTTTTTTTTTTAATTTTGAGTGCATTTATAATTAAATCTTGTCTTTAAAAAGGTTTTTTAATACATTCTATATTTTAATTCCCATACATTCCATAAATTTTGCAGGGTGTTGCCTTAATTGTTTATAGAGATGATGAAATTCTCCCAACATGTGTCTTTGGTTATTTATATGATGTGCAGAGAATTTGCCCTTTTTACGCGCACTTTTGATATAATATTTAACGGCATTTGAAGTTGAAAGTATTTCTTCTTCAGAATCACTCATTTCGAAAAACTGTTTTCAGTTGTTTACTCCAACATGTAAAGCAGAAATCGTCGCTACTGTCGAAGCTCTACTATAAACTACAAATCAGTGACATGAAATTTGCCCTGCTCTTGACGCTGCTCTCATCGTCGCTCTTATCATTTATCGCCGCTCCAACATAAACGCACCCTAAGTTTGGAAAAAATTTGGCTATTGTGGTAGCTTTTAATACCCTTATTCCAACTTGCACAAATACAGCTTATCAATTTTTCCTTATCCTTAGCCATGATGAGCGATGTTCGAGGGTGGAAAAATGCCAAGCTCTATTCCTTGGTGCGGTGCGAGGGTACCTCGTTATGCGCGAGGCGAGGGGCGGTGCGCCGTTGTGGCCGCGTCTAATCATATAGTCCATCCAATATCAATTGCAGAAGCTGTTTCTATAGGGAGCAAATAAAAACTCACTTCGCTAACACGAGCGTATATGCGATGAAACGGAACGAAAAATAATCTGTACTACTTGTATACAGTCTCCGTCGGCACAAAGAGCCCGCTGGTCAACGTGGACTTGAGTGACTGCTGTCTGTTCTACAAACGATTCGTCTGGGCCAATCAAGTCGGACATCAATGCTTGCAGGTGTGTCTATACGATGGGAGGTCATAAATCACGCGTTATATTTGTGTTTTAATAGCTCTGAAGGATTAAAAACCAGTAGCGTCTGTGGTCTTGGTGTGTGCCGATCGAAATACGTTTCAGGATATTGAAATATCTAAATAAAATTGGTTATCTCCGCCACTGCTGCTCACAGGATTTCGCCGCAAGACTTTTTTATGCTTCTGCAATTGATATTGGGAAAACTATATCAATGAATATATTTCTTTCGCTCAGGAACCATGCTAGGTGCGGTGCGATGTGGGGTGCACCAATGTGGACACACACTTATTCCTTACATTATACAGGGTGATTCAAAAGTACTTTGACAAACGTCAGGAGGTGATTCCTTACAATGTTCTAATATGAATTGTGCGGAAACGCTTCGTTTCCAAGATACAGGGTGTTAAATTTTTATTTTTATGTTTGTTTTTTTTTTAAATAACTTTCGAAATACTGACTTTTTTTTAACGAAAATTGGTATTGAGAGGTTTTTTGAGGTGTCGAATTCGAACCTGATGTTATTATTGTTCATACTCGTAGGGGGCGCCACCTACACGTCTTTTTCTTTTTTTAAGATTCATAACTTTTTTGAGCGTACTTCAAGCACATTTTTCAAAAAAAAATCAATTCCTCTATCATATCTACGTAAAAAAGCAACCCTTGCTGCGCTATAAGCAACCGTTTTCTAGATATTTGGACTTGAAAATTTCAAGTCGATTATTTGATAATCGATGCGTGTTGAAGTTATTACCATTATTTTGCATTTTTTCACAAGAATGCTAAGGAAATGAATTTGACGTTTGAGTAAGTAGTTTTGGTTTTTTGTAGGGGGCGCCACCTATTCTATTTATTTTTACTCGTTTGAAATAGTTATTTTTGTATCAATGGTGCAGAATATGTAATTGTTCTAATAAAATTTGCAAGAAATATCAACAATTCATTTCAAGAAATTTTGAATATGTAGAATAAAATAAAATAAAGGAAACTAAATTGTATTCAAATAAATTGTTCAAAGTGTCCACCTTCAGCGAAGATATCGGCATTCAGTCTTCTAGTCATTGAATCTCGTACCCGCTCAAAAATTATTGGTGTGTTTCTTATTGTTTCACAGGCGTCTACAATTCGGTTTCTCAGATCTTCCACGTTCGCTACTGGAGTTTTATAAACTAGTGACTCCAAATAAAAATCTAGCGGGTTTAGATCTGGGGACCTTGGTGCCCACGCCTGGTTGGGCGATCCATCGATTTGGATAGACAGGGTTGAGGAATTCCCTAACCACATGCAGATACGAATTTCTTATGGTACATTCTGAAGTAGTCTTGGCAATTCATTTTCTAAAAAGTCTCTGTAAGATGTGCCATTCAGTCGGAACGAAAGAAAGAAAGGAAGGACCTATCAATTAATTATCAATGATTGCCGCCCATGCATTTACAGAAAATTGATACTGATAATATCTTTCACTAACTGCGTGCGGATTTTCCAGAGCCCAAACATGGTTGTTATGAAAGTTTTTGATAGCATTTCGGGAGAAGTTTGCCTTGTCCGTGAAGAGTACATATCTTAAAAATTGAGGATTTCCAGCCAATTTTCTCGAAAACCACTGACACATAGAAATCCGTTGAGGAAAGTCTCGTGGCAAAAGAGCTTGTACCCTTTGAATTTGGTATGGATAAAATTGTTGATCGTGGATAATTCTCCAAACTGTGGACTGAGTAGAATTGAGAGCTTCAGCAATTTTTCTTGTACTTGTTTCTGGATTCTCCTCGAGAGCGTTCAAAAGAGCTTCTTCCAATTCTGGGGTTCGGACTGCTCGTGGTCTTCCAATAATATCAGCTGCCCTCTTAAAGCTACCTGTTTCGGCCAAACGACGGTGGAGACTGGTAAATGTTGGAGCTGAAGGCTGTACTCGTTTAGGGAATAGCTCCCGGTAAATACGTCTGGCTTCGCGCGCAGTGCTATCCGCAAGGCCATAAACGAAATGCATATCGGCTAAATGAGCATTATTGTTTAAATAATCCATTTTTTCAAAATTAGTGAAACTTCAACAAAACGTTTAACTGTCACATAATATGTAATTACCAAAACTACTTAATTAAACGTCAAATTCATTTCCCAAGCATTCTTATGAAAAATGCAAAATAATGGTAAATAACTTCAACACGCATCGATTACCAAATTATCGACTTGAAATTTTCAAATCCAAATATCTAGGAAACGGTTGCTTATAGCGACTTGTAGTAGGGTAGCTTTTTTACGTAGATATGATAGAGGAATTGATTTTTTTTACTGAAAAATGTGATAAAGGTACGCTCAAAAAAGTTATGAATCTTAAAAAAATCAAATGACGTGTAGGTGGCGCCCCCTACGAGTAAGAGCAATAATAACATCAGGTTCGAATTCGACACCTCAAAAAACCTCTCAATACCAATTTTCGTTTAATTGAGGTCAGTATTTCGAAAGTAATAAAAAAAACAAAAATAAAAATAAAATTTAACACCCTGTATCTTGGAAACGAAGCGTTTCCGGACATATATTTATTTGGACAATTCATATTAGAATATTGTGAGGAATCACCTCCTGAAGTTTGTCAAAGTACTTTTGAATCACCCTGTATAATCGACCGCGAATAAAAATACTTAAATCATCCATCCTCGAAAGAATCTACCACAAAGGGGAAATTATGAGTAGTTTATTGGTGGATTTTTATATCGACAGGAAAGTTTTTCCATTATCTATATGTTTTTCAATCAGCATATTATTAAGCTCATTACAGTTTGTGTACTCCGAATCACCTGATTTATATATGTTTGTGTTTATTTCCATGCTATTTTTTATTGGTTATGTCAAAAGAAGAGGTTCCCTTCCTCATCTTACCATAAGACGTCTGTGTCTAGTCAGTGTATCGTGCTAGTAGTGTATGGAATACAGTACCTACTTATTTATATTCGTTGTTTACTTGTGGGTAACATATATAATAATGGATTAATCAAACTCGAAATAATTTTCGAAAGTGAGTTGATATATTTTTGAATGTTATTCTGATTCAATATGAGTTCACACTGTACCTACTTTTGAACCAAGAGCATAGAGATGAGGCCCTAGAAAAATCGATGAATAAATTGATATTTTGTTTGAAATTGAAGGTTTGTTCGGCTACATTGCAAGAAAGTATTTGTTTTACAAAAATAAAATATATTTGGTTCAATAATTTTTCTTCTCTGGGTACAAGTAACAAAATGTTGCATGCATTCAGAGATATTGGTCCAACTGCAAACCTTTCCTTTGATGATCGTTAAGTTGTAAATTCTGATATACCAGAACTTTGTCTTTGAAAAAATGTAGTGATCAGCAAAGGCAAGGCGCTATGTGGTTACACCATAGTAACGTAACTACGCAAAAAATCAAAAGAAATGATAGCCCTCAATGATTCGTTTTTACCAAAAAAACAGTTTTCCGCCTGTTCTCATTAGTGACTAGATAATAAAAAAGTGTATTGAAACTGAAGAGGAATATTTTGAATTTTATTTTTTGGTATTGGAATTGTGCAATTATGTAGTGAAAAATAATAATAATGAAAGGTCAAATGACACCACAATGTATCGTTGAAAGAAATACAGGAAATCTGAAAAGTTTCCAAATTGATGAAGATTATAATTAGATATAAAGGTAATTCATTTTTCTCCGTAAGTTTAAGTTCCTTCATGAGTTTTAAATCAAATGGAAGACTTTTCTATTATTTACCAACATTTGGAGCACAATGCCATAACATTTCGATAATATGTATTGTGAAAATGTGACTTGCAGCGTGTCCAATAACATCCATTTCCACTAAGAACTTTAACCGCGGAATCCCAGCGAAAATATTTTCAATTCTGGAATATCCCCCTACGGAAAATACTCCAAAACTCATTACAGTTGGAATTTTTTCAATAACAAGTCGACGTCTGTTCCCCAATGTCATTCGCAGAAAACAAATTAAATTTTCATGAAACCCGTAAGCCGAAAACACATCACCGTAATCTGTTTCTAATCGACTTACGGACAACAATGCACTTTAATCCAATTTGGGGACGTTTTATAAAAGCGAAATCGAATACGCCTGATTGTCCGATCTTTCCACCGGTCTTCGCTATAATAGCAAAGCCTCCACACACACCTAGGAATAAATACCAAGCCTACTCTGTGGCAAGTCGCGATGTAAAATCTGGCACCGGCGCTGAAACCCTAATTATGGTGTAGGATCAATTGAGTGGGTTTTCAAATAAAAAAAAAACATGGTGTTGACATACGCAAAACTACAGTAACATTGACGGTGTAATATTTTGACAGAACACTTTTATATACAAACCATCAGATAATGGAGAAACAGGTTCAGGGGAAGTCATGAATCCAGTTATATTCAGATAAACAATATTCCTCCCACCTTCTTTATATTCAACGACTGCATCTGAATATTCCATCCCCCATCTTTTAAAACGGGCCGATTCTATGATTATTTGCCATTTATTTTATTTTATCATTTTAAACCCATATTGTAAAATTCATTTTCGTAGTAACTTACAGCACCACTCTTTTACTATGTCATTTTTTCAAAATGTAGGTATCATTTATTACCTCTACATGGCATATACTTACTACTCGATTAATTACATCCACATCACACACGTCCAATTCCTAAGTACCAGAGTCTTTCCTTTTTCTCTCCACGTCAAATATAACTTTTTTGTGTCAACTGATGAAACATCGCACTTGGTTTCATCATTGGTTTCATCACTCATTTCTCTTCTTGTGAAGCCATTATCTCCCGTACCTTCACGTGACGTACGGGGTTCTTCAACACGTTATTGACAACAGATGAATTCTTTTATGACCAAATATAAACTTATAACTATATTTTAAAACACAAATCAGCATGAAAACTTGAGACTGTTCTGATTATTTCAAGTAAATGAGTTTATCTACAACTATCTCAAGTAATGACTGCGATTTGACACTCTATTGAATTTCATAATGATGTTTATTACCGCACTAGTGCTTCTTTCAATCTATAACCGCACGAGTGCGGTAATGAATTGATAAATTGAATTCAACCAAAATAAATCGTTTATTGAATGAATACAAAGAAATTCAACTAGAAAACGATGAAAATTCAACAAAACGTTATTTTTCTCCAAAGAATTATGTGAAAACTCATTTATTTCAGAAACAATAACAATAGACACTAAGCCACATTATATTTTTCACTTAATAGTTATTATATAAGTATATATATATATATATATATATATATATACTAGCTGACCCGACAGACGTTATCCCGTCCAAATTTCTATGTTCCCTAAAATGTTTTTCCCGAAAACTCTCGTCCGCGTAGAATTTCTATTTTTCTATGTTTTCCTTTATGTTGTTCCATCTAGACTATGCTTCTGACTCCTTCCGCCCCCGTTATCCCTTTTCCGTTATCCGTTTTCCCCTGTTATCCCATTTCCCCTTTTTTCATTATCCCGTTATCCCATTTTCCCCTTAGACCCTTATCCTGTCATCCCGTTTTTCATTATCCCGTTATTCCCGTTATCCCGTTTTTTATTTGTCCCGTTATTCCGTTTTCCCGTTATTCCCTTATCCTGTCATCTTGTTATCCCGTTTTTTCGTTATCCCGTTATCCCGTTTTCCTGTTATCCCGTTTTCCTGTTATCCCGTTTTTTCTTTATCCCGTTATCCCGTTCTCAATTTATCGTACTACAATTATTATATTCGATTGCCATCTTGCAACCCTATTGCGGATCTGTGGATAAAATAAAATAAAATAAAAATCGCGAAAGAAAAATATAGGGGTTGATCGTAAAAGGGTGAAAATTTAGGGTGGTATGTATTTTTGAATGCTGTATCATAAAAAAATAAAAACAACAAATTTTATCTAAAAAATTAAAAAAAAATTAAGGGGTGGACCACCCTTAACATTTAGGGGGATGAAAAATAGATGTTGTCCGATTAGCAGACCTAACCGATATGCACACAAAATTTCATGAGAATCGGTCGAGCCATTTCGGAGGAGTTTGATTACAAACACCGTTTCACGAGAATTTTATATATTAGATATATATATTATATATATATATATATATATATATATATATTATACTTAGTGCAGTCTTCACAATTATACAAGATAATGCCAGATGCTGATATTCCAAACTTATATGATCACAATTTGTTATTATCAATTTTCTAACCACTTCTACTAAATTCAAATCGTCAGTGTTTCCAGGTGTTATGAAGAAAAACTCTCGACACTTTTATTTTAGTAGTTGGTATGACAACTTGGTAGCATATTCCTTGGTCTTTAAACATCATCAATCAATGAATTGATCAACTCTTCCCGCCCACATGCGTCAGTAACACCAACAATCAGTACAACCCTTGAATTAAATATCACATGAATACACCTTTATACATAGAAATATATGTCTATAGTTTAACTTCATGCACAAAAATGTCATGTCGTCCACATTTATCATACATCTGATTATTTCTTTTTTTGTGAAACCCTTCGAATTCTTAGGTTTTTATCACTTTGATTTTCGTTTCAGAAATTCAGTCAAATTATGTAGTAGGTTTCTTGATATCGATATTTTGCTCAATTAGAAATTCTGTCTTCAATGTTGAGTAATAGCACCAAAGAGATGAAGGCCTCTGTAATTTTCTTAGTTCATTGAAATATACCAACAATCCCTTTTCTTGTCTCTGAACCAAATATATTTTGATATACCTGTCGTCCGACAGATTAAATTGAATCAATGATTCAGTTTAATTTGTTCATATTATCTGATGTGAAATTATCGTCAAAAATTCTTTTTCATTGCAGCGCACACATTCCCCCGACTGCTGCTGGTATGATACTGACGATGACGTCCTGAGCTAACCGCCCTGACTCTCCTATCTCTGTGTAGTGACGTCGATATCCCTTCCTCGGGGAGAAATTGTAATGCTCTCTCAACATATAGCAAGCTATTCTTTACGCTCTCGTGAAACCACCATACCCAAGATAAATACTTTCCGATACTGTATATTCGCCCTAACAAAATTCAAGTCCTATGAACACTGAGACATCAGATAAAAAAACTTTTACGGTATGAATTATGACAACACCGGTATTGTAGAACCAACAGAAGGAAAATTAGCCAGTAATGATCATAACACAGTATTCCACAGTATTCCCGCGCCATAAACAGTGGCATATTGGAAAATTAGCCAGTAGTGATCATAACACAGTATTTCACAGTATTGCCCCGTCATAAACACACCAACAGTAAGAAAAAAGTCCAAATGAAATTCAAAAATCATAAAATATGTTCAAGGAGAACAAGAAGTTAACCGAGGTACAATATTTTCACGTATTCTATCGTAATGACACATTGATTGAGATTGAATATAACGGACTCGACGAAAAGAGTACAAAACAGTTACAATGTTCATAAATAAAAACAGTCGATGATTAAAAAAAAACGCAAAAATTAAAAAAATACCTACATATTTTGGATTTCAACCTTTGCACTGACAAATAGAAATGAGTTCCCAGACTCACTGAATACACCGACTGAATAAAAAAAGCTCTTAAGCACCAAGTCTCAGGATTAGGGATTTTCGATCAATAGGTAGCTCATGACGTAAGCATTTTCAAAATTCGTGTATTTCTCTATACCGGCGAGTTTACCATAACTGATTTTTTTTTTTTTTTATGTTCTGGTTCCCACGAAAAGGGATATCCTGTAATGTTCAGAGAACATCGTGGGAACCTAGGGAAAGAAGGTAGGAGTTGGTGTTCTTCTTAAATTTCTGAAGGTTGTATGCCTCGGGGAACACCTCCCTAGGCAATGAGTTCCAAAGCCTCGCTGTTCGTTGGATGAACGAGTCTTTGGAAAGTGATGTTCTGCAGGTCTCCAAAGTGACCACGAAGGGGTGTGATGACTGAACTTGACGGGTTAATCTCGAAGAGACTGCCAAAGCAGGAACGATTGTTGATATTTCAGAAGAGCATCGCCCATGAAAATATCTATAAAATAGAGACAAATCGCCAACTTTTCTACGGTGTTCCAGACAAGTGAGCGAGTTTGTAAGCGAGGCATCACCGACGAGACGAATTGCCCTTTTTTGGACAGAATCCAATAGCCTCAGGATATGTTTAGGTGCCGCACTCCAAATATCGGAACAGTATTCCAGGACAGGTCGGATCTGTGCCTTATAGATCATAAGCAGCTGACTGGGGGTGAAATAGCTCTTGGCACGAAACAGAAAACCAAGTTTTTGGGATGCACTTTTGGCAATGGACCTCACGTGATAGTGATACGATTGCAATACACCAGAAGAAGGTGAAACTGAGGGTATCCTAACACGGGCCGATTATTGGAAAATTCTGGGAAACAAGCTACTCGAATTAGATGCAATATATTCTGAAATTTTATATACATAAAAATATTATTTTTAACTCATTTAAATTATCCGTTAACTGTAATTGTATTTTTCCAAATGTCAAATTGGACTTTGAATTGAATAGCGCAATAATACCAAATGACATGATGAAAGAAGAGTGATGAATTAATTATCTAATTTTGAAACTTCGAAGAAATTCAAACAAAAAGGACTTTTTACTTTTTCTCTTTTTCTATGATTATAAATGATAGAATATTGGGTTTTTATTGAAATTTTCTAAGTGTATCCAGTATCTGCAAAGATGTCTGTTATCTTTCATAATAAGACGATTCCCCATGATTGTATGAATATTTGACATAGACAAACAATTTTCCGTATAATATGTCTGTCAAAAAAACACTTCTACATTACCATTATCATATAAGCCAGTCAGTCGTTGTGAAATATGAATGGCTCGATTCTAAAATTGGGTGGAAGCTACACAGTGGATATTTGAAATAAATGAAATCAAAAATTCGCAGGTAATATCCCAAGACTATGACAAATAGCCGACTATTATTTTCGTCATAATTCTATCGAGAGTACCTTGTATTTCGAGACAATTTGATGAGACCATATGAACATTATTAATCTGAATAACGCTCGAGACCTTTAGATCGAGGGAGTTATCCCAAGCAGCATTATGGTGACGGAAACTGATACTGCAACTTCGACCCAGTGGTTATCACGTAATCACCACTGAATCTACCAATATACAGAGAGAATAACTGAAATTTCATACGTGTATGGTTGTAGCCACGTAATTCCCATCTATGGTAGCCACTCCACAGTTCTATAACTTATTAGTGTCATTTGAGGTGTCTGAAACATTATGGCCACTGAGCAAATCTCTTTAAAGGTTTTTAAACTCAAAAGTGGAAAATACCCGTTGCGGTAACCATCCTGTACCTCTTAAATATCACTTAGAAGTGACAGTCACTTTCAAGATAGTATGATAGTTTCGGTGACGTTTTGGTAACTTCCATGAAACCTCCAATGTGGCAGGCACTTGATTGTGATATGTGGTGATGGTTGCCACGTTCTTGCATCCTCCATAAGTGATAACCACAGTTCGCATTCAATAAAAGTCACTACAAATTACAATAACCTTCAATTCACCATTCCGCGCGATGACGAAAGCTAATCTTAGTTTTCTCAAATTATTTTATTGTGGCTAACAAAAAGTTTGTTTAACCTGTTACGTAAAACATGAACGATTTTATTCAATATGAAATGGGTTATATGCGTTTTCAATAGACAAATTTCTTTAATTTTGAAGTGACCGTGGATTGGTTCGTGCGATAACGAAAATTAACCTAACTTTTCTCAAATTATTTTATTGTGGCTTACAAAATATTCGTTCCATCTGTTACGTGAAACGTGAATGATATTCATTCAATATGAAATGGGTTTATGCATTTTCAATAGACAATTTTCCTTAATTTTGAAGTGGCCGTGGATTGGTCAGCGCGATACTGAAAAGTAACCTAACTTTTCTCAAATTATTTTATTGTGGCTTACAGAAAGTTCGTTTTACCTATTACGTGAAACGTGACTGATATTCATTCAAAATAAAATGGGATATGCGTTTTCAATAGACAATTTTTCTTGATTTTGTATAAAAAGGTTAGTTTAAATATATCGGATCTCTGACTTGTGCTCCAGCTCAATATTTATACTTTAATTGTTCATTCTGTTCGCATAGATGCCATCATTTCCATTACTTGTTAATTGATCATTGTTACTTGATACTTGATAATTGTTGATTTGAGCTGCATAAAAACACTAAACTTGCTACATGTCCTTTTCAAACAATTAATGAACATGTATCTGGAATTTCGAGGTAATATCTTTGAAGTGGCAGGTTATAATGATACGACGTGTTCGCCCCTCACCTATTGTAATTTTTAGGTTATAACTTTGAAGTGGTGAGTCATGGGCCTGCGATGTGGATGCCACTTTCCAGTGGTGGAGAATTTAATAATTTACTTCCACTAGGCACTTTATGATGGGAGGAGCTTTAGAGTGATATATTTATACTTTCTGCAACTTAAAAGTCATATTCTCCAAAAACCGCAATATTTACGGAATATTCTGGGTCGCCATTATTATAGAAATGATCGAAATATTCAATAAATATTTATTTGTCATCAGCACTGCATCAAACGTAGTAATTTGTTACGCAAATATTTGTTTCAACTAACCAAGATTGTTAAAACAATGTTTGAGGGATTTAAGTACATAATTTCAGAGGAAAGTTATTTCCAAAATTATAATGTTTTCCTCAAATAAAGTGTATTCAGATGGCGCGTGCTCATAATCGAGCCATACCCCACACCCATATGTCACATAAAACTTTCAATCGTTTTAATTTTATCCCGATCAGAAGTAACCAAATTCAATATACTCACTTACGCATTTATATGTGATATATTTTTATAGTTGATCGAGTGTTAGAAATGAATCAGGCAAAATGAAAGAATATTTATCACAAAAATATTTTGCTGAACAGAGATAGAGCTACATATTCACACAAACGCAGTCAGTTGTTTAACGTGTCTAGTGTCGGCCACTACATATCCACGTTTTTGCCAGGTGACCACAACGTGGTTGGAATGTGGCTATCTGAGATCCAGAAACGTAGATCGGAACGTAGCAGCCACCAAAAAAGTGTTCCCCATTTTGGTAGCCGCCGCGTGATAGAACCGTGTATATTACGTGGCAGTGGTTGTGTTCAAACTCTTCAAAGTTTTCCAGAATCGTAGCCGCTACGTTCCGTCCACTTAAAATGCTACTTGGGATTCTTTGATTATTAATGTTCATATGGTCGAATTAAACTGTCTCGAAATACAGGTTGCTCGAGATGAATTAAAGAAAATAATAGTCTCTTTTTGTTATAGTCGAGTGATATTCAGGAAGATTATTTCGTGAACACCACAAAATCATTCGGTAAGATTCCGGTCATATTTGTCACTTTCACTAATTAGAAAATAAGCTAATCATTTATATACGTTTATCAACATTTAATAGAGCGCTGTCAGTGACGTAATCTGACAGTTGTCAAACGCTGATGAGGAGGCAAGCAAAGTTTTTTTCTATTAGAGTACGTGTGTCTCCCTTGTGAATTTTTCCGAAAAACGATATTTAAAAAAAATAGTCTTCACATTGTTGTGATCCTCAGTTCATAGTGAATATTGTGAAATAAGTGCAAAAGTAAGGTTTTTTCACTTATAATTTCACGAGAGGTTTGTATTTTATCGGGTAAATTTGTGTTGTTTAATGAGAAACTGTTGCATAGCGATTAGACGAGAAAAACTGTCAACTATTAAAAACGCGACACCGAAGGTGGAGCGTTTTTAGGTTGACAGTTCCTCGAGTCAAATTGCTAAAGGAAACAGTTTAGAATTTGAACAACACAAATTTACCCGATAGCAATACAAATATCGAGTGTAATTTGGCAGGACAATTTAATGAATAAGAAATTTAGAAAAACTTTATTTATTTTGGCAACCAACACCGCGATAATTGATAAACAAATGAATAAATGAAAAAACCACTTTTGTCGCTGTAAAAGTTGCAGCTAACTTTTGCCGCTGTCAAACTGACGATTGCACTGTGGCATATGCGATTTTTTATACATGAGTTGAATTGTCAGTTCAAAAATATGTTGTCATCATAATAACATAGTGTGTTTTATTTTAGATTTTATGAATTTGATAAGGTTCATCATGACATTTTGTGCTGCTATGGGTTGCAGTAACCGATCCAAGCAGAACGAGCACGTGAGATTTATCCGATTTCCTTCCAGAGGTATAATTAGGAAATAATTAGCAAAATTATTGGATTATTCAATGGAAAAAGGAATCTTACACTATATTAACAGATAATATGTTCACTAAATGTCTACAAAGTTTATAAAAATCACAAAAAAACAATGATCTCCACGCACACTCAAATGCTTTGTTGCTCCCGATCAGCTGATGACCGCCATGTTGTGACGTCAGTTGGCAGTGCTCTATTCAACTTACTTTTAACAACCACCAGTTACTCATAAACAACAAGAACCATGTCTCCAGATGGACTCTTGACTTTTTTTGGTATTTTCTGGGATGGATTGGGTTATATGTTCACTAATTTATGTAGTGGAACATAAACCATTTTCAATTTTGAGTGAATGTTACGTCAAATTTTGACATTTACCATAGCACTGTTATACAATCGAAAAAAATAGCCGCTCATATTTCTTTATTTACCTAAATAGTTGCTCATATTGCATATCATGTTACTAAATTCATGACTTTTCATAGGTGGTGCCAATTGAGAATGAAATAATCAGATATATTACGATAATTTTTTGGGTGGAATGGATTTAATAAAAACGCTACTAGCGTTCTGAATCACTTTCATTTCCAGTTATTATTGCTTGTCTAGAAGACCAAATCTTGAAATCAGGAATGCTATCCGGGGAATTTTTTGCACTTTTATTCAACCTATATCTTTGTGGTTTGAGCTGCTCGGCACAGCGAGTATTATATTCATGAACTTTTGAATTTTTACTCAGTTCGTTCTTCTTGGAATGAATTTCTAGTAATTTATGAAATATATAAGGAGCAGTTAGAGTTAAAACTTTAAATTTCTGGAATAAAAATTTACAATGGCCCCTGAAGCTAGCATTAGCTACAACTCGTATGACTCTTTTTTGAGGCTGGAATATTTTGAAAGAGTAGGATGCACTACCCCATAGAACTATCCCATAAGAAATGTACTAGTTGAAAAAAGCATAATAGATACCCATCAGTGTTTCAGAATGAAAATCGAGCTGGATAGTTTAGAACATAGCTTCTCGATGTGACCTGACCAGTTAACAGAGCAATCTAAGAAAACTTCTAGGAGTTTTGTGTGCTCATTGGTTTTTGTTGCCTGTGGGGAAAAGGTGATATGATGCGTTTGAAACTGTTTGCCGCAAACCAAGATTTTCTTCAGCTGTTTCATTTTTTGTTTTCTCATTTATATTTTGATGAAGTATAGAGGTATGGTCTGGTACAGTTTGAGTTAATTAGATGGTAAAATAAATCGTTAACGTATATGCCCCAGGACAGAACCCTGGGGTATCCCATGTTTCATTACTATGGTTTCTGACGTATTACCGTTTAAGGACTACCTTCTATTCTTGAGATATGAATAGAGAAGAGCTAAGGGAACACCTCCAACACCGTATATGTTAAATTTTTCTTACGCAAAATCGTGATTTACACAGTCAAACACTTTTGTTAGGTCGAATAGAGTTATTGCAGATTGTCTGTCGTCTCCAAAGCCTAAGCTCTCTTTGGCTGTAGTGGATGTCTTTCTCCGGAATCCAAATTGGTTTTCATGCAATAATTTGAATTTCTCAAAGTACGTAGACAACCCAGTTTTAAAATTATTTCGAATATTTTTCCCAAAAACGGAATGAGAGAAATTGGTCCAAAATTAACACTTTATTGTGTTTGGCAATTTCTGGAAAAACGTCTGCGCAGATACAGGCATTGAAAAGAATTGTTAAAGTGGCGACTATCAGTATTTTTGTAGTTATTGCAAAGATATATGTGGCGCTAGTGTCCTTCAAAGATTTCACCAATATCGACAATAGGTTGCAGAAAAAAGAGTCCTACATTAGATACGAACATGGATTGCTTCCTCTTTTCCGCTCAAATGATCTCTATCAATACATCAAGAATAGCACCCCCGATACTAATTCGTACCACTGTGCCAAATCTTCCAATCACGGCTTATTATCAAGAAGGTCGTGGGCGCTTCATTGGTTTGCTATAATAACAGGGACACGTGCCTAGCGTTTCAATAAAGGCTGTACGCAATACTCGCATTCGAAAATGATCGATCGCCTGACTGGTTTCTCTCAATCGCGGGTTTATTTTTCCAGAGGGGAGAAGCAATACGGAAAGGCGCGAGAGAATCATTGTTGAGCCAATTGTTGTCAACAAATGAGAATCGAAGGACAGAAAAGGGTGTTAATAAGAAAGCTCGATCTATTAGGTCTCCGAAGTGTTGAATATAAATTTTGGGGTTAAATATGATTTTGCTGTTTTCAAGTCGATAGTCAAAATGCAGCATTAACAAAGATTTATTAGGCATAAAAGAAAATCCAAATCGTGAGTGTGGTAGGGAAAAAACTCTATTTTTTTAATGTCCTATTAATCAGATACCTCAGATTTATATAGGAAAATAATCAATAAAGGTGTCCCAGCTCCGTTTAATTTACCTGTAATTTTGAGACATAATTGTACTAGGATTAGTAATGTAATAATGAAATTCTTGAATTATAATAAAATAAAAAAATAATAATAATAGATATTTAAAAAAAAAGAAAGAGAAAGAAGATGTTATATATCTATACAAAATTGTAAAAATAATGTAAAATAAAAAATCTTAAAAAAAATAATTAAAAAGAATAATGAGGAAGTGAAAATGAATTTATATTGGGGAAAAAAAGGGAATATTAATAAACAAAAATCTTTTGAAATATACAAAACTTAATAAAATATATATATATATATATTTATGTATATATATATATATATATATATATATATATATATATATATATATATATATATATATATATATATATATATATATATATATATATATATATATATATATATATATATATATATATATATATATATATATATATATATGGTAATTTAAAAAAAAAACAATCCTTACTGTATTTCTATCCCATCCTGGGTGCTTGTTGTCCGAGGCAGTTTTAGGGTGTGAAATGCTTCGCTGCTGCCCCGATATCCTTTGTTGTGTAACTTTGTACAACTAACCTTTCAGCACAAAATAATATAAGAGAATGAATAATATTAAAAAAAAAACGAGAGTAGAAAAAAGGAAGATACAAGGGCTACGAAATGATGGAAATCAGACAAAGTAGTAGCCCCAATGACCTGGCTGAATGCACCAAGAGGGAGCAAGGGCCATAAAATCAGGAAGAAGAACAAAGAGCTATGACATTCCTTATCCTTTATCGGTTGAAATAAATGTTCAAGAAGAAACATGCAAATATGCACTGACGTCATGCGATTATCTTTACAAATTGAAAAAGTTTTCCAGGCATAACCATGAATTATTTGGTCAAATTAAATACCAAGGGGGAAACAACTTCTTCAATAGGTGTATACACATAATTTTCGATATTTGAATACCTCTTTCAATACCTCATTTTTCTCGATTTGCTTCAGTATTTACAAATACCACTTCATTCTTTAAATATTTGTTTCATTCCCTCAATATTATTTTCAATATTTAATTACTTAAATACTTTCAATGTTCTCAAATATTCGAATATTCTTCTAGTTTGTTGAATGTTCATATTCTCTTCACTCCAATACTCTTTAGTTGTTGAGTATAATTTTTATTATATAGATATTTCCAATATGCGTTAATTTTTTAATTACTCATAATTTTCAATAGATAATCTAAATATCCTCTTCATTCTTTCATTCCTGTTTCCATTTAGATTTCAATGTAGTTAGTATCGGATATCTAGAAAACTGTAGAGGCCATATAATCTCCTATGCCGATGACACTACTTTGATTTTTTCTGCAAAAACTTGGGACGAAGTTATAAATAATGCAAATAATGGACTAGGACCAGTTAAGAAATGGTTAGACCAAAACTTACTGAGCTTGAATGTTAAAAAAACAAAGTACATTTCATTTTCTTTAACAGCAAGTGATCAACCGACAGATAAAAGTAGTATTCTTGTACACGAAAATGATTGCCAAAATCGTTCAACATGCTATTGCCCGAAAATAGAAAAATGTAATATCATCAAATATTTAGGTGTCGTGATAGACGAACATTTGAGGTGGGAAAAGCATGTGGTATCATTGACAAGCAGGCTTAGGCAGCTGACTCGAAAAATGTATGAATTGAGAGATATTCTGAATAATAAAACACTAAGAGTTATCTACCATTCCTTGGCTGAATCCATGTTAGGTTATTGCATTAAGGTATGGGGCGGGCTATTCCACAATAATTCAAAACAACTCCAGTCAATGCAAAACAAAATTCTAAAAATCATATTTGAAAAATCTAAACTACATTCTACTGTACAACTGTATGAGCAGTTGCAGATACTAGACATTAGAAGCTTATATGCCTATCAATGCCTGGAATGGATGTTCCACAACGTAAGTCGTTTCAGTCGTCCCATGGAAGTTAAAAAAAATACCAGATCACTAGACAAACTTAAAATATATATACCAATGTTCAAAAAGAGTTATACACAAAGATTTATTTTCTTTTTTGGGCCTAAACTCTAATATTCTACCTCCTGAAATGAAGACAATAACAAAACTCCATAAATATAAAGAACAAACGAAACTTTTCGTTCAAAAAAATCAAACAAAAATCTACCAAATATTAATTTAGTCGATGTGTTACCCAGTACCCACCTATTCTTAAGAACATCTCACTCAACAATAAGTTAATCTTGTCTTCATTGTACCTAATATATTGTATATAAATGTCTTGTACTCATCAAAAAAACTATCACCATTAATGAATTTCTGAACAATCTCAATGTTTCTGGAGGATTGCAGACGAGCACAACACAAGCATTCAGTATGCTTCGGTGCAGTTTTGTGGTCCAATTACAAACTTTAAGATTAATCACTGTATACCATGTTATGTACACTTTTACTCTGAATAAAAATCTGAAATTTGAAAATATCTTCAAAACCGGGCGTATAATGAATTAATTTTTTTTTGTCACTGTCTAGCTACGAGTCTAGATCGTAATACCAACTGCCATTTCCCGCCTTGGTCAATAATGCACTAGTAATGCAGTATATTAATCATTCTTCAAGTTATATTGGAATACCACAGTAACTTGGATTTTCTCTGTGGCTTTATTTCTCGTTTTAGAGTTCGCAGTCATTATAACTGTAAACAAAAAGAATTTCTTCGATTCCCATACCTTTTCCCATTATTCGTTTGAATTCAATGATATTCTGCATTCGCTATTGGAAAGATTTCCCGTTTTGTTGAAATCTCTGGGTGGGAGAAAAATGAAAGGAATACGGCTTCGCAGATAGTTTCTGCTTTGACGTTTCATTCGATAAATGCCCAACTCGTGTTTTCGGAAAATATCACGGGATTTTGCACCAAATTTCAAATCTCAGTAAGTAACACACAATTTTTTCGCTGAATTTCCACTGGACAAGTTCAAGTTGAGATATATTTAGTTTTTTAGCTACATTTGTGGTTTTATGAATGTTCCTAAAAAAATATTCCAAAAAAACATTTTTCTCGGGAGAAACTTAAATTAACCTCAAAAAATGTCTACAATTTGGTGCCAAGTTTCTTCGAATCGATGCAAATCTCACTTATATGTTGATAAATACTAAGTACATGATTAATTCAGGTATGATGGTTGAAAAATGTTGAAAATTAATTAACATGTTTTCATGAGCTGGAATTTTCAAATCCTGACGAAAATTAAAAAAATAATAATAATAAAATAGAACTCGTGTATGACGAAAGGAGCAACTGTAAATTCAAAGAATGTATAGAAAATGGTGTAGTCTCTTTCGCTATCAGAGCCTTGAGAAATTATTATTTTAACAAAATGATAAAAAAATTAATTTAAGATGAACTTTTATACAAATTCACTAAAAAGGAAAAAATAATTTCTTTATTTGTTTGACCTAGGTAATAAAATACCTATTTCATATTGGCGGCAAGCTTTTGAATCTGCTACTCACAACCTAGGTCGAACAATTGAAGACATAATTTTTTTACTTTTTACTGCATTTGTATGAAAGCTTGTCTTAATTTTTTTAATCATTTTTATTCAATTACTTTCGGTCATTTATGAAATCCGAAAAAAAATATAATCTCCGACCCCAAAAATCCCCACACACCAATTTCGAATGGAATCAGGCTATAATCACAAAATTTGTCGCCGTCTTGGAGCCGGCACCTTGAATTCATAGATTTTTACAAAAAAAATCATGATCTCCGACCCCAAAAACCCCCATATACCAATTTTATTGGAATCGGGCTATAACCACAAAACTTGTCGCCATATTGGAGCCGCCATCTTGAATTTATGAATTTGATGAATCGAACCATAATCAGAAAACTCGTCCGCCATATTGGAGCCGCCATTTGGTTTTCTCTCTAGCAAAAATTCTATAATGCATTTTTACCGGAATTTCACGTTAATCGGACAACAAGAAGTGGAACAAAATTCACTTGTAAGATTTGAACTAAACATAAGTATATACATTCTTACAAATGGGAAGGTAAATGAAAGCTTGTAAAAAAGTATTTCCGTGATTTTTCCATATTTTCTCAATTTTCTATCCGAAAGTTTTGCTTTCACTACCTAAAATATGTTTTCATTCTCCTTGTTATATTGGAATTTATGTTACCATTACTGGAAAAAATTCATCATTTTCCGCATTTTTCAACTTTTTGTCTAGATATAAGTTCTGCATTCTATGAAAAAAAATTCCAAGTTCTGATGGATTTTCTCTGTGGCTTTCGATCTCGTTCTCGAGTTCTACGATATAATTATTGAGAAAAAAATTATTTCCGTAATTTTCATGGTCTTTTCAACTATCCGTCTGGATTCAATGAAATTCTGCATCACCTGTTGGGAAAATTCGATGTTTCGGTGAAAATTCACGGTGATATTTTTGCGTATCCTCCTTGAATTCAATGGTGACAATTTCGTTCTCGAATTTATATGTCATGGTTTCGGATAAAATATTAATTTTCGTGATTTTTCTCTTTTCCGTCTTCCTGTTCGGATTTGTTATGGGAACGATAACATTTTTTACCATGCATGTTTTTCCTTAATTATACAGTAGTATTTCTCTTTCTATACCATCAATACGAAAAAAAAAACATTTTTCCGTGCGAATTAAAAACATTTACTAATATGCCTTGGAAATACATATTCCAAAATATTGTTGTCGAATATTTCACAATTACGGTTTTCTTCCGTTTCGATAAAAGCTCCATTGCCTTTTTCTATTCTCCATAGCGGTAGGTAAAATAGTTTTTCTTATTCTCTTTGACTTTCCAAATCTACTCTTGGAATTGGTAACATGCATCAAATCGCTGCGAGTAACGATTTTTTTTAACGTTGCTGATAAATTAATTGCTAACCTCACACACATTCGAGAAAAATATATATTCTCAAACTCTTCTGGAAACTCTGGTAATTTTGAAATCATCCTGTTCGCGGTCCATTTTCGACGCCACTGGTTTGTGATTTGAAAGGGTGTCACTGATGGTCAGGGTACGTCTTTGTGCGATTGCTGCCGCAACGGTCTGTGCGATGACACGAGTTCGCAAAACCCATATCCAATCATGGGGGTCGGTCGGTTAATCCTTTGAGCCTTTTGTGGCGATCCTTCAATCACAAAACAATATTTCTATATTGCTAGGGATATCCTTTTGGCTCGCTAACAATTAACGGTCGTATATCCAATCTTCCAAAGTTGGATTAGGATAACTCATCCCTATTGTCAGAAGATTTTTCTGTTCATTTATATACAGTAAAAGTTGAAGTGTACACTGGTCGTTCTAGATAGATTACATTAGCTTCAATTATACACTCACATGCAAAAAAACGCAACAAAGTTCATATTTGATAAAATTTGAGGTCCCATATTTTTAGTTCAATTTTCATACATTTTTGGCAAACTTTAGATAAAATGACTACTTTCAATTGCATACCCAGTATTTTTTTCAATTATGGCTATTAGTTTGTATACAGGGTTAATAATAATAATAATAATTTATTGGCCCAAGTTATGTAAGTTACATTTAAGGTTGTCAAATAATACGAAAAACAGAAAATATGAACGAAACTGAGTACAGGTATATACAAGAAACGTCGACAATTATAGTAAAATTTTGAATATAAAACTATATGTATACTTATGTTAAGTTCAGTCACCTGAAATACATGAAATTCAAAAAATATATATAAAATTTAAAATTAGTCAATAACATCACAACAGAAGATACATAGATAAAAAAAATGCCTGCTTATATCTCAATCATTTGTTTCGTCAAAATTAAATTCGAAATATTCTTTTAGAGAATAGAATGTATTTTTTAATAATATATTGATGATTGCTGCCTTCAACTGTTTGGTATGGGCATTTTTCAGTGCATCCGGTGATTTGTTAAAAAGTTTGATGGATGTGTGATTAATTGGCTGTTGAGTTTTTTTCAGGCGGTGATAGGAAATGCTCAACGAATTTCAATTCCTTGTGTTATGAGAATGGTAGGAAGAATTTGAAAATAGAGACTTTTCGTTTTCTTCCACAAACATCACACATTGTAGAATGAATACTGAAGGTAAAGTAAAGATGCTAAATTTTGCAAATAACGGTTTACAATGTTCTCGATAACTTGCCTTTGCTATTATTCGTAAAACTTTTTTTTGCAGTTTAAATATTCTTCCACTTTCTACGGAGTTTCCCCAAAGAAGAATTCCATAAGAAAAAGTTGAATAAAAGTTACTGTAATAATATGTTAATGCGGTATCTAGAGTAGTAAATTCTATTAGTTTCCTAATTTGGTACACTACTTTATTTAATTTTTTAGATAAGTAGTTGACATGTTCTTTCCAGTTCAATTTCGTGTCAATATGTATACCTAATAACTTAACACTATTCTCTTGACCACCTTGACATAAGCTCGCTTGTTTTTTCTGTGTTTAGTTTTAAATTATTTGTCGAAAACCATTCTGGAGCCTTTGCTATTGTTTCAGTATTTCTGAGTTTCAGGTTTTTAATATCAGGGCTCATATTTAAAATTGTAGAATCATCAGCATATAATGTCATTGCGTCAGCATTTAAATATTTTAGTAAATCATTTATGAAAATAATAAAAAATATGGGTCCCAATATTGATCTTTGGGGAACTCCAATATCTATTGCCATTATGTCTGACTTCTCGCCTGATGGTAGAACCACTCGTTGCTGTCGACTGTGCGACTAGGAAGCGAATAATTCCAAGGCAGCACCCCTGATCCCATAAAAATCTAATTTTGCCAGTAGGTATTCATGTGTGACGCAATCAAATGCCTTTGATAAATCCAACATTGTGGCACACGAAAAGTTATTTTTATCAATCGCATCCATGATTTTTTCTAAAATGCAAATAATTGCTTTTGTTGTTGATTTATTACTGCGGTAACCAAACTGCTCTTTTGAGAAAAGTTCTTTATCTTCAAAATATAAAACTATCCCAGATTTCAGTAAACATTAAAAAAAATTGAAATAACAGGAAGCACTGAAATGGGTCTAAATGAGTTAACTTCGTTATGGTCGTATGTTTTTGGAATCGGTACTACTTTTGCAATTTTCAGTTTATCCGGAAAAATGCTCTGTTCTAAGCACCTATTAAAAATGTAACATAATTTTGGAGCCAGTTCATCACACAGATATTTAACTACCCCTACGCTCATATCATACACATCTCTACTATTTGAGTTTTTCAAGTGTCTAATAATACTTTTTATTTCCTCATCAGTAGTAGGGCTAATGAAAAAAGAAAAACAGGGCGAACTATGGGTATTTTGCAGTGCATGCATAAAATCAATGTCGCTATGAGGTATTGAGTTAACAATGTTTTTACCCACATTGACAAAAAAATTGTTGAAATTTTCGGCAGAAATATTTGTTTCATTTTTGTTGATATCTTTTCCTGTCTGTTGTTTGATCAATTTCCAAATTGCTTTGGATTTGTTGTTTGAGTTTTCTATGAAATCTTTATTCGCTTTTCGTTTGGCATAATCAATTGCTTTTTTATAGTTCGATTTCATTTTTTTATAAAGATCATTTACCTCCTGTGACTTGACGCATTGTTTTATAGTATTTATTTTTCATTTTTTTCAGATTTTCATCAAACCAGTTTATACCTATTTCATTTTTGCATTTGATATTTTTTTCCGGGAAATGATTGTGGAATTTGTCTAGGAATATCAGAAAAAAATTGTTAAATGAGTCATTCGCCTTCTCAATAGTATAAGGTTCGGTCCAGTTAAACGTAGATATAGTTTAGAAAAATCGAATTAAACGGTTTTCTTCACATAAAGGATTCAATATAAAATTGAACCAGAAAATGGTAGATCTCAGGTGAAAAACAACTACTTTCCTGGCAAATACCACCAGAACATTGAATGTATTACCTGAAAACCTTCCTAAAGTTTTTACAAAAACATTGAATGCAAATGTTTCTTTCTGATAAGCTCGATTATGTTTAATTTATGTCGTGTTCACTAACAATCCGCATACCGGTTTCAGGCTTCTTGCCTCATCGGTACGGGTATCACAGCCAAAGGTGCAAGAACTCTGGCTGAAGTGAGACACAACGTAAACAAACCATCATCGATCTTGTAACACCTATAGGTACGCCGGAAAAGATAAACTTTAACTGGCGGTACCTAGTGACGAAAAAACACTCCGAAATCTCCACCTCGATAGGTTTCTAAATGAAAGATTCCTTCTCAGTAGGAGTGGCAAACCGTCTAGCCTAAGTGAAAAAAGTGCATGTGAAGTGGAATGAATAGAAAAATAATTAAACGGTTTCTTCACTAAAGGTTCAATATAAATTGAACCAGAAAATGGTAGATCTCAGGTGAAAAACAACTACTTTCCTGGCAAATACCACGCAGAACATTGAATGATATTCACCTGAAAATCCATGCATACTTCCATAAAATATCAATGGACATTGAATGCAATTTTCTGGTTCAATTTTATATTGAATCCTTTATGTGAAGAAAACCGTTTAATTCGATTTTTCTATTCATTCCACTTCACATGGCACTTTTCTTTTAGATATAGTTTGTTTGAACTCATTTAGCTTTTGTTGAGATATTACTCTAATTTTTGTTAATTTCGTTATTTTGTCTAGGCATATCTCTTTTCAAAGTTGCTAAGATGCCTGAATGGTCGGATAAACAAAAGTCATGGACTTCAAGTAGTATGTTGTCAGTTATATTAGTTATTAAATTATCAATACAAGTTCCATTCTTTCTGGATATACGTGTTGGTGGTGTTACAGAAAATTCTAGATCAAACGATTCCACTAGGTCCCTGAACTCCCTTGTACAAGTTGATTTTGTATTATTAATATCATTATTGAAATCGCCATTTATAATGAATTTCTCTCTATTATGCAGTGTCAGACGTTGAAGCATTCAAGGAAACTATTCACATTTTCAAGAATAGGTGATCTGTATATAGTGATGATTACAATGTTGAGGTCAGTTAACTTAATAGCAGCAAATTCAAAAACTTTTTCTTGATATAAATCTTCAAACTTTCCCACCGAAGTGGTTTTTATGTAATTCTTCACATAGATTCACATTCTTCACATAATTGAAAGGTTGTTGAACAACCCCAATTTTAAAACACTGTGTAGAATAATATCGAGGCCAAATTCTTTCAAAATACCAATTTTTGTTCAGAATAATTCAGTTCTTACATTTTCTTTTTTGGTTCATGTTTTTAGGTGCACTGGTTTATTTTCAAGAGCGAAATGAACTTGCCACCAACAGTTTTTCCCCTCGGATGCTGGTCCTATCGCCAGCTCCACCTCAGCCTCTTGGGATTTTTGTGCCTTCCAGTTTTATTTTACAGCACCCATTCCGCAACCTTAGACTCCTGTATAATTTAACCATTTTCAATTGCAGAAGCTGTTTCTATAGGGAGCAAATAAAAAACTCACTTCGCCAACACGAGCGTATATGGGAAGAAACGGAACGAAAATTAATGTGTATAGTCCATCCAATATCAATTGCAGAAGCTGTTTCTATAGGGAGCAAATAAAAACTCATTTCGCTAACACGAGCGTATATTCGAAGAAACTGAACGAAAAATAATCTGTACTACTCGTAAACATTTTCCGTCGGCAAACGGTAGATCAAAAGCGCCGATAGTCAACGTGGACCTGAGTGACGGCTGGGCCAATCGTCGGGCATCGATGCTTGTAGGCGTGTCTATACGATGGAAGGTCATAAATCACGCGTTATAATTGTGTTTTGATAGCTCTGAAAGATTAAAAACCAGTAGCGTCTGTGGTCTTGGTGTGTGCCGATCGGAGTACGTTTTAGGATATTCCAGTAACCTACATCAAACAATGAGAGAATTTATTTTTCTTACAACAATAGAAAAAATTATAGCCCCTAAAAATAAATTGAAACAAAATATTTATATCCCAAACTTTTATACTTTTATATTTTAGATTGTTTAATATTTTTAACTTAATTTTCCATTTTATATCCTATACTGTGTATACGTATATATATATATATATATATATATATATATATATAATATATTGTCATTTTACTTTTCGTACCATTTTATATTTTATATAGCTTGTACCTTATACTTGTATTATCATAAAACTAAAACATTTACATTTATATATTTTTTTTAACGCACACAGTGACTAGTGCTTATCCCTTATAAGTGCTCGACACTCGCGAATATATTCCAACGTTAAATTGTTAACATAGGAACTTTTTCTTGTGAGCCTTGTTCAATAAACGTTATAATAATTATTATTATTATTCTGAGCCAGATAATGTTTTCTCTGAACAAATGAAAACGTTGTTGGGACCTAACTAATAAAATTCCGATAGGTTCCTGAATTTATTGTGATGATATTCCAAATAAAATGGATTGGTACTTGAACAAACAATAAACATTATTTTTATTGGTATGATGAGATCCCAAGTCCATTTTCAAATTCTTTTATTAACACTTAGTTACAGTTCTTGATGAAAATCAATACATGCATTTTGGCACATTCGACGTTTGCATTTATTATGGAAGAGTTGGTAGGATTTACTGGAAAATGTGTGATTAACTGGAAAATATGCTAAGGATGAAATCCAATCTGCTATAGTATACATCTCAATATTTGATACAGAGCAGATATTCTCAAACGTTCCTCAAATGTTGAAGGATTTGCATATATATGATGAATTATACACGCTAAGCACAAAACAATGTACAAATCTATTGTAAAAAAAAGATAGTCAAGCTTCAAATCTTATGAAAATTAAGACGGCTTGTTTCAAACAAAATCACATCTGAAATTTTACGAAGGAATCACAATTAATAATCGAAAAAATACTCAATTCAACCAAATAACAATATTTACTCTGCCGACTGACCGTTCCGTGGACGAACACGAAAACATAAAACTCTATCCACTTGATCGTAAACACAAAAAATTCGTGGCAAAAAAACGCTGGATTGCCCATGGCAACAACCCAAACTGTAACTCTAACCTCATTTTACACCACATATAAAGAGAATCACGTCACGTATTGATTGCAGTCCTCGAACGTTATCCTATATAATTTCATTTGACCCTATAATCATTCAAACCACTGGTTTTACAATATAAAACCGTTTAAGTGCTCATATTATACCTGCAATTGACGCATTTGATGTGGTCATGTCAGTAGGAGAGGCATATTCCCATCAGTCCAATAACGGTATGGCTCTTTATGTCTGTAAATTGAACGCCAATGATTGGATGAATTTATAACGCACATCAGACACCTCATTGTCTTGATATATCTCGTGATAATGGATTTATTTACATATCCTATTCAGCTTGAAAGAAATATCGGAGAGTTTTGACGTGGCAATTGAGTTGAAAAGTAAATCGATAATGGGAAACGAAAATAATGCTACTGATCGATAAGAGGGATCTATACATTCTAATGTGTGTAGGGATAGTTTGTTGAAACCAGTCGTGCATGGCGATTAGATTGAAATTAGTGTTTACCAATAATCAGTCTGTCTTGCTCCAAACAATATATTTAAAAATATAGTTTTTAGTCGATACTAAAGAAGACAATATCACGCTCCATACAAATATTCTCTAGGAAACCGCTATGATACTTGCCAGAAATACACAGATTGGAATTATTAACTAGGATCTCGAGATAATTTTGAAATGGAAATCTGGAACTAGTTCTTTCATTCGATGCAAATGATTATTTCAAACCACTATTTACAAAACTCTAATTCGTCCTGTCCTTTTATAATGTTTCCCTGGATTCGATATCCAAGCACACGCTAATGCTCTTGGTTTCCATTAACAAATGGTATTAAACAGAAAATTCATGGCAAAAGTCCCTGTACAATCCCTCATTTCATGACGAGCAGTTTGTTAGGCAAACTCGACAGACTACCTGAACGACACTGTTTTGCATCCAAACAAGCATAACTTTTTATGACTTATAATTTCAGTTTTCCTTCTTTTCCCAGTCTTCATTTGAGATACATTCTTTCTTGTGTATCATTCATCTCCCACTTGATGATCCTTCGAAATCCTCATGGTGCTCATAACTTTGCACGTATCGCTAGTTTTTAAAGGATAATCTTCCGAGAAACCGTAATATCAAACAATATCGGTGTCTATTCACAGTAACTTTGCATTTTCAAATTCCATTTCTTCAAGAAATCTGAAGGCTGGCTATCTTGTAGTTACAATCGGGATGTGGAAAAATGTTCAGTTATTAAAAGCAAAAACCTGATACCCATATGACAAAACATGTTCACATAGAAAATGGGTTTGTTACGTGAAATATAATCAATAGCCTTTAGAAAAATTATAATACAAGAATGTATTGAAACCGACTATAGAAAGACAGAACAAGGAATAATCAGAGCTAAACATTTCTCTATCAAGGACAATGAAATTCAATTTAAATTTTTTGAAATTGTAGCAAGAAAAATGCTCATTAATTATCTAAAAGAAATATACATTTTTTTGAGAAGTAAAAAATGGTAATATGACTGCCTCTACGAAAATATCGCTATCGCTTTTCACCAGAGTCGCGATTTTTAATTTCCATCTTCTGATTTTGATATAGTTCATGATCTGACATTTTCTAGCTTCGATAGGAAAACGCTGCTATCAATACGTTATCATCGAGTGCGGTTTTGTTGCAATAACGTTGTTGTTTCTTTCAATATTTATATTTGTGTATAGTGATACACAGTATTTATTGTGCTATACACAATTCGGATAACCACCTGCTGGTTATGTAAATATGTCAGAAGATTGATTCATTCATTATTATTCGCGAGCCTTTCATACATAAATTCCAGATTCTTGGGTAGTTTGTTATGTGTTGTTTTCGTAAATGGTGAAGAAATTACGTTTTTGTAGAGGCACAATATTGAAGATAAAAATAACATACTGAAAAATGAAAATACTTCAATCGATAATCTCCCATATTTCTCCAAGCATTATAGACTCCTGACTTCACCAGAGGTTTTTTATTTTGCAGGCTTTGTTTGGGCGTTGTAGCTATGCCACGCTATACTACGTGAATGGCTTCATAATTGGAGTGAAATTTCTCGAGAAACTGTTTCTCGCTATTATTTTGATTCCTATTTTTTTGCATAAAATATTACATGCAATTTTTTAGGGAACTTTATCATATTCGAGGTATGAAGCTGAACAAGTGTGAAAATGCCTTCATTACCTTTAAGGAAGAATGTACGGCACGTTTTTTCAACATGATTTCCCCAGTAGGCCCAATACATGTACCACAACATGCGAAAAACGTATCAATCATAGGTTGAGAAACATTTTCATTTAATATCCCAAACGAGACATTGTGCGCACAAAACTGGAAAATACTAATTAAAAAACTCAGTTTGTATTTTTATAGTTTCTCATCCGTTTCTAAAGCTGTCTTGGTTCACCGTTGATTCATTGAATTGTCTTTTCAGCGATGAGCCACATAACCCCCCGTGCTATTTGAAATTATGCCCCCCCGCCCCGCGCCATCTATCGGGCAATCACGATACCTTTCATTTCGAAAAGTAGCATCTGTGATATCATTCAATAACTTTTTTTTTCACTGTTCTACGTCGAACCATTCAAAGGTTAACAGTTGGTGGGGTCTATAATAAGCCGCACTTATGCTTGACATTTCAAATGCACATTGTGAAAAAACAAATCAACGAAATGATAAAAACAATTAGATGGTTGGAAAGAGAATTGAACTATCTTTTCAACGATGTAACACATGACCCCCCATGCAATTTAAAATTTTGAAGTTGATGTGCCACCCTCCTCCCCGCGCCATCTATCGGGGAATCACAATGTCTTCTATTTCAAAAAGTAGTATCGGTGATATCATACAATACCTTTTTTTCATTGTTCTACGTCGAACCGTTCAAAAGTTATAAGGGGGGGCATGAAAAGCCGCAAAGTCACATATCAACGAAATGAAAAAAAAATGTTTGGAAAGAAATTAATTATCTTTCAACGATGTGCCACATGACCTCCATGCTATTTAAAATTTTGAAGTTGATGTGCCCTACCGCGCCATCTATCGGGCAATCACAATGTCTTTTATCTCAAAAAGTAATATCGGTGATACGTTTTTTTTTCTTCATTGTTCTACGTCGAACCGTTCAAAAGTCAACAGGGGGGGGGACTATGAAAAGTCGCACTGTATGGAATAAACGAAGGTTACCACGTACTGCCACTGCCTCCATATCATCCAGATCTGAATCCCATTGAGTTGGTTTGAGCTGAAATGAAAGAATACGTCGCCAGAAAAAAGTAAATATCATCCCTGTTTTTTTATTACATTTTTTATAAAAAATAGCCTTGAAAAAAAAATCTTGAAACAACTACTGAATATGGTTGGGGTAAATAACAATGAATAGTGCTACATAAAACGAAAGAAAGGGATTTTTTTTTTTAATTTTTGACGAAAAAATATTTTAAAGGATTGTACGTTTGACAAAGCAAGGAAAATAAGAAGAATAAACTTTTTTTATACTGAAGGTCTCAGTTTTTTGTTAATAATGTTGATATTAGATTGAAATACGTGCTGTTTGAGTTTTCCAGGTCTTTCCGAAGTCAACCATCAAAATTGAAATATTTTTTCCGATTTTTTTTTTCTCTTTTTTTTTTTGTTTTATGTAGCACTCTCTATTTATTGTTAGTCACCCCAACCATGTTCAGTGGTTATTTCTAGATTTTTTTTTAACAACATTATTTTATATAAAAGAATTTAATATAAAAAACAGGGATGCTATTGTTTTATATGTATTTTTTCCTCCTTTCCGTTTATAAATTGTAACACCCCTCTTATCTTACAGTGCCCTGATGATGTCAAAATAAATTGACGAATCGTTTTCTTTAATCTAAGACCTAAATTCCAAAATAACACTGCGGTCATTATAATTATTATTCACGTTAGTTATTAGGTATATTGTCATTATTATTCATTTGTTTTACGCATTTAAATGCAAATGCTAATTCAATATATGCTTTTGGATGCATCCATATGTGATAAAAAATTTGCGTCTTGCCTATAATACATTTGATTTGGAAATCAATTACACAGAAGACAAACGTAATTAGCATGCTGGAGTTTCTTGAAATCAATAAACATAAATATTCAGACAATTTGTTAACTAGTAAATTGGATCTTAACAAATCCCCATTATTAAATCTTGTAATTTTTATGAGAATTCTTGATAAAGCTACCATGGAGCGAAATATGTCGAATCAATTTTAAAAATATAGTGAAATTAATCAAATTTACTTCAATAATACTCCATTTTGAAAAACATTACGAATAATTGTTACACGGACTATTTATTCAAGGAACTTTCCGTTACCTGTCTCTGTGATTGGTGTGAAGTTATCCATAGATTTCTAGTCACACATGCTGACGTTGTGGAAAATTTAAATCTGTGGCTGGGTTACATATTTATTAGCACCGGGACTGAAAATATGTGGCCGGAAATATTCAACATACATATGTCCAAACCACAAGATGTGCGTTCATGAAACTCATACCAAATATAAAGAATTTGATGTTGTTCACTGTAGTTAAATCGTTTTCTTTGTCACCCTTACAGTTTTCGAGAAAATTATATTTTTATCGCGTAACAACAATTCTTCACACCCCTTGTAAAATCAGAACCACAAGATGTGCGTTCACGAAACTCATAGCAACTATGAAGAATTTGATGATGTTTACCGTAGTGAAATCGTTTTCCTTGTCACCCTCACAGTTTTTGCGGAAATGTTTTTTTTATCGAGTGTCAACAATTCTTTACACCCCTTGTAAAATCCAAACCACAAGATGTGCATTCATGAAAATCATACCAAATACAAAGAATTTGATGATGTTCACCGTAGTGGAATTGCTCTCTTTGTCACCCTCACAGTTTTTGAGAAAATGATTTTTTCATCGAGTAACAACAATTCTTCATACCCCTCGTAAAATCCGAACCCCAAGATGTGCGTTCATGAAAATCATACCAATCATTGAGAATTTAATGTTGTTTACCGTAGTGAAATCGTTTTTCTTGTCACCCGCAAGGTTTTCGAGAAAATGACCCCCAAACCAAGATGTGCGTTAGTAAAATAATACCAATTATAGAGAATTTCTGCTGATTGCGGTAGTAGTATCGTTTCCCTTGTCGCCCTTACAGTTTTTGCGAAAATAATTTTTTTTCGAGTAACAACACTTTTTGCATCCCTTGTAAAATCCAAACCACAGGAAGTGCGTTCATGGAAATCATAGCAAATATAAAGAATTTGATTTTGTTTACTGTAATGAAAATCGTTTTTCTTGTCACCCTTACAGTTTTTGCGGAAAATTATATTTTTATCGCGTAACAACAATTCCTTATACCCCTCGTAAAATCTAACCCCAAGAAATTGCGTCCATGAAATCATAAATATAAGAATTTGATGTTGTTTAATGAGTGAAATCGTTTTCTGTCACCCTACAGTTTTCGAGAAAATGATTTTTTTTATACCCTCGTAAAATCAAACCACGAGATGTGCGTTCACGAAACTCATACCAAATATGAAGAATTTGATAATGTTTACTGTAGTGAAATCGTTTTCTCTGTCACCCTCACAGTTTTCGAAAAAATTATTTTTTCATCGAGCATCGGTTTTTTTTATACCCCTCGTAAAATCAGAACCCAAGATGTGCGTTCATGAAACTCATACCAAATATTGAAGAATTTGATGTTGTTTACCGTAGTGGAATCGTTTTCTCTGTCACTATCAAAATTTTCGAGAAAATGATTTTTTTATCGGGCATCGTCAATTCTTTACATCCCTCGTAGAATCAGAAACCCAAGATGTGCGTTAATGAAAATCAAACGAATTATAGAGAATTTCATGCTGATTGCGGTAGTGGAATTGTTTTCTTGTCACCCATACATTTTCTCGAAAACTGTGAGGGTGACGAAAAAAACGATATATTTTGGTGTAGAATTAAAGTAATGAAAAAAAAAATTTCTCGAAAACTTTGAGGGTGACAAGAAAAATGATTCCACTACGGCAATCAGCATGAAGTTCTCTATAATTGGTATGATTTTCATTAACGCACATCCTGGGTTTCTGATTCTACGAGGGATGTAAATAATTGACGATGCCCGATGAAAAAAACAATTTCTCGAAAACTTTGAGGGTGACAAGAAAAATGATTCCACTACGGCAATCAGCATGAAGTTCTCCATAATTGGTATGAGTTTCGTGAACGCACATTTTGGGTTTCTGATTCTACGAGGGATGTAAAGAATTGACGATGCCCGATAAAAAGTCATTTTCTCGAAAACCTTGAGGGTGACAAGGAAAACGATTTCACTGCAGTAAACAACATCAAATTCTTTATATTTGGTATGATTTTCATGAACGCACATCTTGTGGTTTGGATTTTACAAGGGGTGTAAAGAATTGTTGTTACTCGATAAAAAAATCATTTTTGCGAAAACTGTAAAGGGTGACAAGAAAAACGATTCCATTACGGTAATCAACCTGAACTTCTATCATTCTTATAATTTTCATGAGCGCAACTCTTGTGGTACTGATTTAACGAAGGATGTGAAGAACTGACGCGATCCCCATTGATAAAATCATTTGATCAAGAAGTCTGTTAGTGACAGAAACATTTCCGTAGAAAAGTGACGTCATCTTAAGAGGTCCCTTTCATAATATGAATTGATATGATTCCAGATTTCATATCGACTGATATCATGTTGATATCGAAAGCTGTTGAATTCCGCCACAGATTTTTTGCCGGGTGCTGATAAATATGTTACCCAGCCACATATTTTAATTTTCCACTACATCAGCATGTGTGGCTAGAAATCTATGGATAACTTCATATCAATGTCTCTGTGACTCCTCGACGCATTTCAGAGGCCCAGCTAGATTGGTCGACCTGTAGATATATACAATAAACAGTTCGCCACCTTGTATTCCTGTGATGGGGTTTTGCAGTAGTTTCCAATTGATCAGAGCCCAGGTGTCATCTCAACCCTAACGTTCAGACCAAACAGCGTTCGGTTTCTGGCATATCCACCTCCGCCTTGTGATTAAATGTAAATTTCCCGGCGTTACCTCGAACATTCCTCTGGGGAAAGACTTACCATTCCATACCTTGAGTTCGATAAAATTTCCTGCGTCAACTATCCGCTCAAATATACGAAAATGTCGGCGGAATGGTCGTTTTATTTCCTCTAACTTCGCCCGATTCCATTGTAAATTTTAAATGAGTGCTGCAATTGGGAATTCTGTTGAATGACATAGGATACAGGTAGTTCCCCGAGTTTCTGGTTCAATTTAACTTTTGTGTGGCCGAAGTGGAAGTGGATAGTCGCTGGACATCCCGTTTCAACAAGGTGGGATTGCACTTGTTCCCACTTGACACCTATCTGAAAACGATTACCTTATACAATGTTTTTGGTGATTTATACGATGGAATCGATTTAATCGGTCACTTGTTTTAGTCCAGGAGGGGATTGCAGAAAACCTGGCCAATCGAGTAACAGAATGAAATGTCTTTAAGATGTTAGTACTCACAGCAAACAAACAAAAATAATTGACCAAAAGTGGTGCATAAGTTTTTTCTGGCCTTTTTTCGGAAAAAGCAACCATACCAATGTAGCAACAGATTTAGACCGGGAGATGGTGACACAAAATATTAGGTCATTTGTACCGGTATAGCGGTTCTTCAGGTCTAATAACGGAATGACAAAAAAGAAAATGATGGTCATAGCGCTGGTACCGGCGGCCCAATCGCGTGGGCGTTAATCGAACGTGTCGGATAAATAACGAGTGTCAAACGATTTGTTCCACAAAAATGCTTGTATTTTCCGATGGTCGATAAAAAAAGAAGTAGGCGGTATCGTAATGCCATACTTCTCCGGTGTGACTTACAGCCCGCCATACCGACGCGAATACATTAATTTAAAAAAAACAATTCAACCATTTGTACCAGGTTAATTTTTGCGCAGCTAATCATCGTCGAGTATCCATTCACGGAAATCACCTTGCCATACTTTTCCGACGGTTCCCAATGGCCGCCATACCACCACAAGGGAATAAAATTTTTTTTTTTGCTAAACGATTTGTACCAGCCTAAAACTTTTTTTAACAGTTCTCTGTATGATCATAAATAGAAGTATGATCATGCCATACCTGTGGAAGGTGGCGAATATGTACCATATTTTTTCAAAATTCTAAGATTTTATTCGTAATTCGAAACGATTTGTACCAGTATGGCACTAATTTTTCCTGTAAGTTTGAGGTTTAACGAATATAAATACAAAATTTCAAACACCTAGGTGGCGGCAATCTTGTCTTTTAACCAGATGTTTTGTCGTATAATATTGTACGGCCACCGGCGCTCGAAAGATTCCTCGAATTGTAGAGGTATTGGTTCATAGTGTTCGTAAGACATAATAAATGGTTTCAAGATTGTATTGGTTGTCGACATATCAGAGCGAGTGTGGCAGCTCCAGCCCCCTGGTCACGGTATAGGCTTACTTTTCAACACAAAAAAAAAAATCAGAAAATAATTTTTTCTAGTCCACCACTTTGGATAAGTACAGTGTTATTTTCCCCAAGCATATTTTTTTTTCAAGTTTGGAAAATTTGAAATGCCATACTGTTACAATTCATTCCATTTTTTTTTCTTTTTTATATCTTGCTCGAGTGTAAAAGACTTCCGCCCCATAGTAACAGTATGGGATAATTTTTTTTAGGTTGAATTTTATCCAAACGAACCGAATACGATGATGCCATACTGTAACGAATGATTTTATGTCTTGTACCTTGAAAACGTGTCGAAAAACCAAGTTATTCAAGTGTGGCGCCACTTTTCCCCTCGACTAAAAGTATGGCAAATATAATAATGGTCACATTGTATCATATAATTTCCAAAAATCCAAATGCCATACTGGTACAAATCGTCATTTTTTTTTAACATATTGGCTTAAGTCCGACAGTCGTCCGCCCCATGGTTACAATCTGGAATAATTTTTTTTAGGTAGAATTACATCCAAACGAACAGAATACAATTATTCCATGATGTAAAAAATGATTTTACGTATTTTACAGTCGTTTTTTCAAAACGTGTCGAATAAATAAGTTTTTCAATTATGGCAGCACTTTTTCCCCCTACTAGACGTATGGGAAATATAATAACGGTCACATTTTATCAAATACTTTCCAAAAATCCAAATGCAATACTGGTACCAATCGTTTTGCGAAAATGAAAATTACTCCTTTGCGGCGGTATGGCGGCCAATTGGAACAGTCAGAAAAGTATGGCATGGTGTATTTCGTGAATGGCTACTCGACGATGATTAGCTGTGCAAAAATTAGCCTGGAACTAATGGTTGAATTGTTTTTTTTTTATTTATGTATTCACGTCGGTATGGCGGGTTGTAAGTCACACCGGAGAAGTATGGCATTACGCTACCGCCTACTTCTTTTTTTATCGACTATCGGGAAATACAAGCATTTTTGTGGGACAAATCGTTCGACACGCGTTATTTATCCGACACGTTCGATTAACGCCCACGCGATTGGGCCGCCGGTACCAGCGCTATGACCATCATTTTCTTTTTTGTTATTCCGCAATTAGACCCCTGAAGAACCGCCATACTGGTACAAATGACCTAATATTTTGTGTCACCATCTCCCGGTCTAATTGGTAATATTTTCAAAACCAATTTCAGGTGATCCAGCGGTCTAAGGTGCTGGTTCACGAAAGGGAGCCTAAGTGAGCGTGGGTTCAAACCCCAGCTCAGGCAGCTTTTTTTTCCTAGCCGATCGAATAACAGGATGAAATGTTTTCACAAGATTTAATTTCACAATGTATGTGTTTAGTTCAAATCTTGTAAGTGAATTTTAACCTACTTCTAGTGGTCCGAATAACGTGACATTTGGCAGGTGTTCATTATTCTGGTGACAATGCAATACCGAACTTTTGCCTAAGAAAAAAGAGAATGACGGCTCCAATATGGCGGACGAGTTTTGTGATTATAATTCGATTCTATTCAAAAGTTTGGGGCTGAGTTCTTTGTCAGAATTCATGAATTCAAAATGGCGGCTCCAATATAGCGATGAGTTTTGTGGATATAGCGCTATTCCAATAGAAATGGGTATGTGGGAGTTTTTGGGGCCAAATATTATGATTTTTTGGTCAGAATTTTCGAATTCAAGACGGCGGATCTAAGATGGAGACGATTTTGTTATTATAGTCCGATTCTATTCTAAATTGGTGTGTGTGGGTTTTTGTAGTCGGACATCATGATTTCTTGGTCAAATTTCATGAATTCAAGATGGCGGCTCCAAGAAGACGACGTGTTTTGTTACCATGGTCGGATTCCATTCAAAATTGGTATGACGATTTTTTGGGGTCATAGATTATCAATTTTTGTCAGAATTCAATAGAATGACTGATTTCATGAATGACTAAAAATGATAAAATAAAAATGATTGAGAAAAAAATTAAGACAAGCTTTCATACCAATGCACCAAAAAGATAAAATAATGTATTTACTTGTTTGACCTAAGTTATTCAGAAGCGCGGACATAAAACTTTTTAACAAAAAATTAAACCGACGAAAAAATCAACTGAAAAGCAAAAAATAAAATAAACCTTTTTAGTCTAAATGATAATTGAGCTCCTAAACTAATGTAAGTAACTGATTTTGAGTCGGCGCCAAACAAACAATTATCGAAGATGTCATCAAAACGCAGCCGTGCATCTCGCTGCCATCATTTTAGGCTTCACCTAATTCAATTGCTAGTTTGTTTGGCGCCGACTCAAAATCAGTTACATTAGTTTAGGAGCTCAATTATCATTTAGACTAAGAAGGTTTATTTTATTTTGCTTTCATTGATTTTCGTCGGTTACATGTTTAAAAGTTTTATTTTTACTTTTCAGTTCCGTATTTCGTCGGTTTATTTTTTTGTTAAAAAGTTTTTATTTTTAAATTTTTTGTGGTTAAAATCTACCAATTACTACCTACTTGTTTCTCGATTACTTCCAAAATACTTACTTACCCACCTTACTTCAACTATTACCAGTTAAATAATATGATTACCTACTTTTACTATTTGTTGTAATATAAATTATTTTCGTTGTTCTGGTTAGTTTATTTCATTACTTTGTATATCATTCCATCCTCTCATGAAATATACTGATTTTGACGGAACAAGAATAATGTCAGTAGCGATCTGTCATTGTCAACTACGTATGTGTGTGCTAATGTTCACTAGTGAAAAATCAATTATCCCCTATTTTTCTACCCGTAATATAAGGTATACCCTATCTATTAAAAAAAATCATCCAAATCGAAGAACCCAGTACAAAGTTATGCCTGATAGAATCGGTTAACGGACCAGAATTCAGAGGGTGAGTGATCAATATCCTTCATTTCGCTACCCTTAGGGGTGGATTTCATCTTTAAAATTCAAATGGGACCAAAGTCGAAGTACACCCTATCCACTGAAAAAAGAATTATCGGAATCGGATGCCTCAGTAAAAAGTTATGCGTGATCATACATAAGAAAATGAGATGGAAAAACATAAAATATACGGGTCGAATAGAGAACCTCCTCCTTTTTGGTTTCGTCGGTTAAAAATAGGTATTGGTTGTAGTTTGAAGCTTTCACTCGATCAATATAGTATAACGCACCAAAAAAAGTTTGGTGCCAAGGCATTAGAACATGATTTAACGAGACATCAAAATATATTATTTTTTTACTGTGTAAATACTGAATTTCAAGAGTAATTCCAAGCTGTTACTCCAATGGCATGGTTGCAATACGAAACATGTTCCGGAGAGAGAGAGCATACAAAACTTGTGAACAAATTCTGCCCAGACAATAAATAATTTTTCTTATGGTCTCTGTGAGTGCTAACATTTTTATAAAAATCATTGAATTTTTTTACATAAATGCACTAAAAAGCAAAAAATCATTTCTTTATTTGACCTAGATTATTCTGTGAGTAACAGATTCAAAATCTTGCCACGCAAAATACCTATTTTATATTCGCGGCAAGTTTTTGAATTCGTTACTCCTAGAATAACCTAGGTCAAACAATTGAAGAAATATTTTTTGTATAAAAGCTTGTCTTATTTTTTTTTCAATAATTTTTATTGAATTCTGACAAATTGATAATCTACGACCCCAAAAAACCCACATACCAATTTTGAATGGAATCGGGCCATAATAACAAATCACATCGCCTTCCTGAAGCCGCCATCTTGAATTCAATTATTTCGACCGAGGAATCATGAATTTCGACTTCAAAAGCTCCCACACACCAATTTTGAATGGAATCGGACAATAATCACAAAATTCGTCGCCATCTTGAATTCATGAAGAGGAATCATGATGTCCGATCCCAAAAATCCCCAGGTACTAATTTTGAATAGACTGTCACCGGAATTACGAACACCTGCCAAATTTCACGTTAATAGGACAACTATAAGTAGGTTAAAATTCACTCACAAGATTTGAACTAAACACATACATATGTGAAATTAAATAAATTCTTGTGAAAACATTTCATTCTGTTACTCGATCGGCCAGATTTTCTGCCGCCAGCTCTCAGACATGAGAAATGATTTGTTTTGGGGCGAATATTCACCCCAAACAAATCATTTTTCAATTTCTAAAGAAGAAATTAAAAAAAGCTGCCTGAGCTGGACTTTGAACCCACGCTCACCCACGCTCCCTTTCGTGAACCAGCACCTTAGACCGCTGGACCACCTGGAAGTAAATTGGTTTTGAAAATATTATTGGTATGGTTGCTTTTTCAGGCAGTCAATGATTTTTCTTATGTTTGCGGTGAGTACTAACATTTTAAATACATTTCATTATGTTACTCGATTGGCCTGGTTTTCTAGCAGCCCGCTCTCAGCCTATTTGGAAAGACTTGCCTAGTTATACATTTTCTCAGTGCGAATCCGGGGGGAGAATAGGAAATATTTGGACTATTAACAAGTAAAAATACACAGATTGAAGGATTTCCTAAATCAAACGTATATACATTATTTTGAATAATAGCTGAATAGAACATGGACCGTTGATATTACTTCGACGTTTCTGAACCTTTATTGTTCCATGTTCAGGATTCTGAAGTATTAAAACAGAAACATATATTGCAATAGAATTCTAGAATGTTTAAATGAAAGCTTGCCTGAAATGACAAATAATCAAAGAAAACAAAAACAATGACAATTATATTAAGGGTGGATTTCTTTGTTCACAATAAAGAAAACGAATACAATCAAATAAAATACAGCTTTATGAAAAATAAACACTATACACACAACAAACTAAACTGTTGGCAATCGTCTCGTGTTTGATACCTACCAAGTTTTTCTTTTTTAATTTGCCAATATAAACGACGAACGAAAAAAGAATAACAAAAGAGAAAATGAACCACCTGCTACAGACTCCCATTTATGTTTAATTTTTCAACTACAACTCTTCACACCCGATGACACAGAAAATAAATACCAATCTTAAGCACAGAACTACACACTCAGCTCATAAAATTTTCAAAAACTAGAACTTGAAATTATTCGAAACAATGTTATTGAGGTAATTTTTCCGCAAATCTTCAATAGTAATAATAAAAAAATCAGAATATACAGAAAAGAAGAAAAAGAGACCACCAACAAATATTAAATATGTGAAGCTACCGTATGTAGAAAGTTGATACCATAACTGTGTTAACATTAAAAATCCGTAGGGAATTTAATACAAGACACCAAAAGACCAACAAAACAACAAACAAAATTACTGAAATAATAAAACACCAAGAAAATGCGTGAATAAAAGATCACATATTGAGAACACAGCATATTTCAACTTGATAGGAAAAATGAAACATAAACTGTAAATAGGATCTGTAGCAAGTGGTTAATTTTTTTCGCTTGGTAAATTAAAAAAAGGGGGCTATCAAATACTGCTGACAGTTAAGTTTGTTTATCCTTGTCTGTATGGTGTTCGTTTTTAATATGAATATGTAATTATGAATTATGTCGTCTTCATTTTTGTAAACAAGAAAAGCCACCCTATCTGTATCTTTTTCCTTTTTTGGAGCTTTTTTTCGATGCTTGTCATTCTGATTGAATTTTGCTTTATATAAACATTATAGAATTCCATTCTAATATATATGTTCCTGTTTATATACTTCGTGGTACTGAAGATGAAAAAATAGAGGATTCGAAACATCGACTTGTTAAAATTTTGTTCTCTCCATCATTATGACCGAACTCCCAAAAGTGTACATTTCTGGATAAATCTGGTTTTGATAGATTTTGGAGCCTCAAAGCTGACCTGATTGTCATAACCGAGATACCGGGTGTCAATGGGACTAGAGCCATGCCTATATCTCCTTCACTTATCAACCGATTTGAATGAAATTTTGTACATAGATATGAGACACAATTTCGGATTGACAGACATATGAAAACATAATGGCCAACTTCCGGGTTTTGCCAGAATAGCCACCAACTTCGATTTTTCGAATGGAACACCTTGTATGTTTGATGTTTTTCGGATTCTACGACTCAAATTACATACGACAGTAACAAAATTTTTATTTGACAATTGGAAAAAAATAATTTCTCAATTATTTTTTTTTGTTTAGGATGCCTTGATCAGGTTAAAATCTATACTAATTTACATCAGTAACTCATAGTAATAGTCATTTCATCGATAATATCAATAACAAATCCTACAGCAGGAATTGAAATTTTCTGAACGCATTTTTAACGAAAAAATAGTTTTTTTCAAATGGTACCTACCGAGGGTCATCTTGCCATTCGATACAGAATTTAATTACTAATTCAACGATATACATTATGTACCACTTTCTTTTTGTTCACAACGTAGAGACAAAATGAAATTAATCTGAAATAATTGGTAGGTAACACGACATCTATTCAAACTTTACTTCAGAATGGTAAAAATGAATTACCAAAAATAATCGACTTGACAATATGTAATGATCATAAGCCCATTACAGAAAATATAACTTTAATATAATCAAACTGTTTGAATAAATCTAACGACCGAAACACTCAACATACATATTATTACTCACAATACAATTATCCTGTTTTCAATAGAAGAGTTTCACAACCATCGAAAAGTAATTTTATTTATTAATGACCAAAGATATGTTCGAAGTGTTGCCCGTTTTCCCTAACACATAGATAGGTCTATTTATTGTACACCTCATCACATTTATCAGTTCGTGAGCAGAAATTTCCTGAAATGCGCGCTCAACTCTATCTCTCAAGTCCTCCAAAGAAGTTGGTATCCTCGAGTATACTTTGGATTTTATGTGACCCCATAAATAAAAATCAATAGGGGTTAAATCGGGCGATCTGGCTGGTCATCTGATGGGACCATTTGTTCCAATCCATCTCTGCCCATAGGGTGTCACTAAGATATTGCTAAACAATATTAGCATTATGTGGTCCTGCACCATCCTGCTGAAAAAACATATTTTCCCTGATGTACTCAGGTAAACCGTTGATATTATTTTGAATATCGTTCTCTGAGAATTGTAGAAAGGCCCGTCGAAAAGAATTGGTTCAATGATTCTTGTCCCTATGATTCCTACCCAGACGTTGAATCCAAATCTTTCTTGAAAATTACCTTCTCTCAGCAACCTAGGATTTTCGTGAGCCCAATACCTTGTATTATTCCTATTGAACATACCATTATTCGTAAACATAGACTCATCTGTAAACAGTATCTTCGAGACAAAACCATTATTCAAATCATGATGACGCAAAAGCCAATTACAATAAGTTAGTCTCCGTTCTGGGTCATTTTCATATAGATGCTGATGCAAACTGTATTTATAGGAGCGATATTTATGTTTTTTCAATACTTATCTGGCACTTTCCCTACTGATCCCACATTTAATTTCCAATTCTCGCACTGAGGCAGATGGAGAAAAATGAACATATGCTTAAACATTAGTTTTCGCTTCTTCACTGACGATGAAGTGGATGTGGTTTTGATCAGCTGGTTCTTTCCTTAGCATCATTTCTAATTTCCTGAAATAGGTCCTCGATGGGTGCCGTCTTAACGGATAACGAACAGCGTATAGCATTGACAGTGTTCCTCTGATATTCTCCGTATATCAATATCATAGTTAACAAAACTCACACGAAGTTTTTAGGGGTATTTATAGATGAAAAATTGAAATTTGATAAGCATGTAGAGAACTTATGCAAAAAAGTAGCATCTGGCTGTTATGCAGTTCGAGTTCTTTCAAATGAACTCAATCAATCCTCAGCCAGAATTGTGTATTTTTCCTTGATCGAGTCCCATTTGAGATATGGAATTGCCTTTTGGGGCTTATGTAGTCAGCAACTACTAAATTCAGTATTCGTTTTGCGAAAAAGGGCTGTCAGATACATATGTAAGGCAAAATCACAAGATCACTGCAAACCACTTTTCATCAGTCAGAAAATTCTAACTGTACCTTGTTTGTTCCTTTTAGAAACCGTGTGTCTAATACACAAAAAGTAAATAAGTAAATTCTAATACAGCAGTAAATAATGACAGACGATACCATACAAGAGGAAGTCGGAATCTACCCTTGCCAATACCAAAATTAGCAATTACAAAATTTTCTTTGATATATGAGAGCAAGAAAATATATAACCACCTCCCAATGTACTACAGGGCATCAACAAATTTAAAAAAGTTCAGGAAATCAGTTAAAGAGGTATTTCTGCAAAAAGCCTACTATGACTTGAAGGAATATTACATTGATGAATTTTAGAGCTTAGTATTTCCGTTGCTTACTTATCTGTATTGCTTTATTTATTTATCTGTAATGTTTGATATATTTTTCAGTAATGTTTTATTTATATTCGTTTAGGTACATATGTTTCAACTCTATAATGATTGTTCATTATATTTCATATATTTTTATATTCTCAATATTTCTGACTTAATGAAATTACAATTACTTTGTCAATAAGGACAATAAAGCATGATTGATATCGATTTGTTCGTTTCGAGAATAACGATTATTATTTTCCATTTCAAAAAACCTTTTTACAAACGAAACGAGGTGACAAGTAAAATTGGTATTTCACTTTTGACATGACATTAATCACCTACTGTTTTCCATGATTCCACGGCTACCTCTCATTTCATCAAACCTAAACGGATAACTCATTGGAATTTGTAGGCATCGTATATAATATTGTACAAATTCAATAATTGGTCGTTTTTAGTTCTGAACAAAAAGAAAGTGGTACATAATGTATATCGTTGAATTGGTAGTTAAATTCTTTATCGCATGGCAAGATGGCCCTCGGTAGGTACCATTTGAAAAAAACGATTTTTTCAATTCCTGCTATAGGATTTGTTATTGATCTTATCAATGAAATGACTATTACTATGAGTTACTAATGTAAATTAGTATAGATTTTAATCTGATCGAAGCCTCCTAGGCTAAAAAAAATTGAGATTTTTTTTTTTCCAATTGTAAAATAAAAATTTGGCAACACTGTCGTATGTAATTTGAGCCGTAGAATCCGAAAAACATCATACATTTGGAAAAAGTTGGTGGCTATTCAGGCGAAACCGGAAGTCGGCCATTTTGTTTTCATATGTCTGTCAATCCGAAATTGTGTCTCATATCTATTTACAAAATTTCACTCAAATCAGTTGATAAGTGAAGGAGATATAGGCATGGCCCTAGTCCCATTGTCAGCCGGTATATTGCCTTCCTGGATGAGCCCCCCCCCCCATCTTGTCCATTATGACTTTCAGAATTGCTTACACCTCTCTGCCATTCAGATTAGATCTTGTCAAGAAGTTCCCTTGCCACGAAACGAGAAGTTTCATTGGGTTCATTGGAAATGTTGTATAGATTAGGTCCTTTGCAAAAAATAACTCTTTTGGTCCGGCCCCGAATGTGAACCCAAGCCTCATTTTATAGTCAATGTGTTGAATTTTGAGTATATAACAGGACCCGGCAAACATGAATTCTATCATAATTCCGTGCAGGAATTAACAGTTCAACGTGATACCGAGGTACATGTAGGCATTTCCATAAATTGCCCTAATGGACTAGTATGCGTATTAATGGATAATAAAGGCTTAGGAGCGGACTTCGATGGGACGGGAATCAATTGATTAGTGCGATCACCGGAAATATTATACCTACCGGCGCCTCCGGCGACGGTTCGAAAACGATCCTCAGCCTGCTTCCTGGAGTCATAGAGGAAAGTTTGACAATTTCGCGGCAACCTGCAACCAAATGTTGACTTTCGTTCAAAGCACTTCGAGCAAGTTTTTCGATTAATTCTGCAACAATATTTTTTCTTTGAATCGCAAATTTGAATAATCTGATTTGAATTGTAAGAAGTGAGAATCACTTGGCCGATAGGCTACTCAGTTTGAATCGGTATGGTCGTGAGTGAGGTGTAGTTAACGACTTTCACTAGTTTTTTCATATCAAGCCAATAGCAAAATTATTCATTTAATTAACTTGACTTGTTCAGTATTTGGGCGCCAGACTGGCAAAAGACAGTCAAAGGTAAGAAAATATATAAAATAAGAAAATGTTACCTAACTTTGGATGGCAAAATAAAGATATTTATTTATTTATTGATACACTGTTCTACCCAACTACAGAACAGGAATATAAGTTACAAATACAGTACAATACAAAATAACAAATTAACGAAGTAATAATACATATCGAGATTAACTTAAGTAATAGGATTTAATCGCAGAGATTGAACAGTCAAAAATATCAATCTGACAACTTGCAGAATTACAATTGACACACATGTTTTGCAGCGGTGAGTATTTCAAGATATCTGTTCGTGGTGTTGGTAAATAAAACGTGTTGTCTACTCTAGACGATGGTCTAGGTACACTGAAATTGAGTTTTTGCAGAATATGTGGGTCAATAATTAGGTTGTTGATAAGTTTGAACAGGAAGATTGTGGAGTGACAATCACGACGGCAGCTTAGGCTGTTCATAGCGTGTCTAGCCAACAATGCATCATGGGGGAAGCCAATTGGTGGATATATGTTGTCCGTTTTATAGGAGAGAAGTTTAAGGAAGCGACGCTGAACCGATTCAATCTTCTCTATATATAAGTGATGATGTGGGTTCCAGATTATAGATGCGTATTCTAATTTTGATCTGACGAAGGCATAGTATAAGGTTTTCGATGTAGATGGGTCGGAGAAATCTTTAGAGATACGCGCAATGAATCCATACATTCTGTTTGCAGCAGACAGAGTGGCTTCAATATGAGGGGCAAAAGATAATTTCCAGTCGAAAATAACACCAAGATCGGTGTATGTGATAGGCCGTTGGAGGGGAATGTCGTTGATTGAATATTGATATAAAAGTGGCTGATTTCTCAAAGTGAATGTCATTACATTACATTTACTTGCATTAAGAGGAAGCTTATTACGGAAGCACCATTGCTCAATGCGTTTCAGGTTAAGGGACATTTGAAGACAGTCTTCTATCCCATTAATCTCAGAGAATAATTTTAGACCATCCGCGTATATTAAGCAGTTGAGGTCAATGACCTCAACTATGTCATTTATGAAAGCGTTGAAGAGGAGTGGACCAAGGTTGCTTCCTTGAGGTACACCTGAGGTAGATGCATATTCAATAGATTTGAAGCCATTGAATATGACATCCTGTCGCCTGTCGGTGAGGTATGACACGAAAAGTTCGATGAGGCTCTGAGAAAAGCCATACCTGTACAGTTTTGATAGTAGTATTCCATGATCAAGTTTGTCGAACGCTTTCGAGAAGTCCGTATAAATGACATCGGTTTGGGATCTCCTATCAGTAGTCTCTGCAATGTATTGAGTGATGTTGAGAAGGTTGGTGGTTGTCGAGCGACCTTTCATGAAACCATGTTGAAGTGATGAGATTTGATTGCTCAGATGAGGATATAACCTGCTGTAGAGGAGGATTTCAAACACTTTAGCGAAATTACATATTATTGATATGGCTCTGAAATTTTCAACATCAGACTTATCCCCTTTTTTATAAATTGGGCGAACTTTAGACAATTTCCATAGGTCTGGGATGGTACTAGTTTTGACGCAGAATTTATCAGGCTTGTTAGTGGATTAGCCAGGGCATAAGCGCAATCTTTGACCATTAGTGCAGGGATGCTGTCGGGACCCGTAGTCATTTTTGGTTTCAGCTGTTTCAAAGCTGCCAACACTTCATTTTCTTCAAAATAGGGAATGTTCAGAACTTGTGAATGCGGATCACTATCACCAAATTCGGTTTGAGAACTAATAATGTATGATTTGGAGAAAAAATCAGCAAAGCTATTGAGAATGTCCTGAGGAGTTTCAAAAGATTGTCCTTCGTAGGTCATTCTGTCAGATATGCCAGTTGATCCTTTTTTGTTGTTTATAAATGCCCAAAATTTATTTGGGTTGCCTTTTATGTCATTTTCAGCAGATTTCACATATTTTTTGTACGAATTGTTAACGTCAGCCTTGATCTTTGCCCTCAAGCAAGTGAATTCATCCCCAGCAATGTCCCCGCTGTTTTTGGATGAACGCCAATGCTTAGCCTTGAGGCGTATTAGACAAATAATTTCCCTGTCGAACCACGGCGGATATTTACGCTTGACGTTACCAGTTCGTAGGGGTACACATTGATCCAATGCATTATAAATTTTTCCGTAAAAGTAAGAGCAAGCATCATTTGATCTATCGAAAGCTTCAAGAAAGGTCCAGTCAATATTAGCTATAAGATCATACAACCGGGCAGAATCTGCTCTCCTGAAGTTTATTGTGAGAGGAGGCAAAGTTTCTTTTCAGATTAAGAGCCATATTCGATTTACAATGAACATTCAAGGCGGGGTGATGTTTGTCTTCGGGTACTAAGGGATCAGATGATCTCTCGACACTGCACTCAGCATTACTACCGTATAGTACAAAGTCGAGTATTCTCCCATGATCATTATGGATGCAGTTATACTGTGACAGATTACTGATTTCCAGAAAGTTCTTCGAGATATTGTTTGTTGTATTTAGTTGGTCACCCTGTATGAACGAACATATGAAGGTATATTGAAGTCAATAATAATAATAGCGTCTTTATTTTCCATGTGAATTTACAATAATATACAATTTTATGGAAATAATGATCTTGGCATAATAGGCGTAGTTCAGCTTCGAAATATAAATTTAAAACACAAATAATTACGACAGAGAAAAAAAATATAGCCGCTCTTCCACTCAACCTCGGAACACACGCATAATGGAATAAATCTAGAATCTATATATAATTTTAAAAGGGAAATAAAAAGGAAAAAAAAACTAACAATAATCAAATAATACAATTCAATTTTTCAAAATCCTCGTAGGAAACACAATCACAGGAACTCACTGGGGGGAGGTTTGTTCTCTCAACAACCTTTTTTTTAGATAAATTTAAAACTGTTTGTTTTCATTTCCTTCAAGTTATTCGGAATATCATTATACACCTTCGAAATCTGGTATCTGTAGGAAGCCTTGTACTTTTCAGTTCTATGCATAGGAGGAGGTGTTAATAGTCCTTTGAATCTCAAATTCAATGTATGAACATCAGTGCGGAACTTAATTTTATTGTAAAGATAAATTGGGCATTTACTCTTGATAATTTGATGATACAGGCATGCCGTGTGTAACAACCTTCGACTCTCCATATTCAACAATCCTACAACATGTAATTTATGCGAAATATGTTCGCGTCTGCGGATACCAAAAATCAACCTGAAAAAATAATTTTGCAACTTCTGTAATTTCAGCTTATAGATATTGGTAAGACTTGGACCGTACAAACAGTCAGCAAAATTAAAAATTGACAATACCAAGCTTTCACATAACATTGTTTTAGTTTTTAGTGGTAGAAATTTCCTACTGCCATATATCAATTTAATAGAAAAATAAGCTTTACTCAGGGGGGAGTTTACACGTTTCTCAAATGTTAGGACAGTATCAAGGATGACACCCAAATCTGTTGAGTTTTCCACTATCTCAAGAGGAGAATCATTTATTTCAATATTGACTTGTTGTTTAATTTCGTTTTTAGTTGATCTTGGTCCGAAGACCAGAACATTGGACTTGCTAGAATTTATTTGCAGATGGTGAGTCGAAGCCAGTTCAACAAAGTTACTAACATCCTGGTTGACCCGCTCACAGGCATCTCTCACGCTACTAGTAGCAAAAGAATGGTGAAATTGCGTGTCGTCTGCGTAAAGGTGAATTTTACAATATTTCACGCATTTCACAAGCTGACTGGTATAGATTGTAAAGAGAATCGGTCCTAGGATCGACCCTTGTGGTACACCAGATGTTAGTTTTAAGTATTTAGAGAATTGATTCTCAATTTTTACTAATTGTTGTCTATTTGTTAAGTATGATCTAAGCAACAGTTCAGCTTCTTCTCTCATTCCCAAATGACTCAAAATATAAAAAAGGACATCATGGTTAATGGTATCAAACGCACGACTGAAATCGAGAAGAACAAGTATTGTACATTTGCCAGAATCTGTTGATTCCATTATATCATCTGTTACATGGAGAAGAGCTGTAGTACAGCTATGGCCTTTCCTGAAACCTGATTGGATGCAAGGAAGGATGTTTTTTATGGTGAGGTATTCTTCTATTTGATTCTTCATAATTTTCTCCATTATCTTTGACATTGCTGGTAGAATGCTTATTCCACGCAGATCTTTGAATTCTTTAGGAACCGGTTTTTTGACAACATTGTAATGATGGCTTTTTTCCAGGCAGATGGAAAAACGTTCATTTCGAAACAGTAGTGAATGATATGCCGAATGTATGTTATGATATATGGATATGTGGAACTTGATCATTTTCAAATTGATTCCATCGCAACCTGTTGAATTTGTTTAAATCGACAGTACCGCTTCGAGAACGATAGATTCATCTATAGCTTTAATTCTGAATTCTGGGTTAACCAACGGATCGCTCCTATAGTGATTCAGTAGGTTATCCGGGGTATTCAATTCTAGTGAGGAATTGACAAGAAAGAAATTTCTTGTGATTTTTTCAAGTCGCTTGGTAAATCCTTATTTTTAACCGACGAAACCAAAAACGAGGAGGTTCTCTAGTCGACCTGTATATTTTTTTTTCCATCATTTTTTTTTAATGTATGATCACGCATAACTTCTAACTGAAGCGTCCGATCCGATAATTCTTTTTTCAGTGGCTAGGGTGTACTTCGAAGGTGGTCCCATTTGAATTCAAAAGATGAAATCCACCCCTAAGGGTAGCAACATGAAGAATATTGATCACTCATCCTCTGAATTCTGGTCCGTTAAACGATTCTATCAGGCATAACTTTGTACTGGGTTCTTCGATTTGGATGATTCTTTTTTTAATAGATAGGGTATACCTTATATTTAGATTTCGAATGGAATTATATACCCTTACGGGTGGAAAAATAGGGGATAATTGATATTTCACTTATGAACATTAGCACACACATACGTAGTTGACAATGACAGATCGCTACTGACATTATTTCTGTTCCACATCCGTCAAAACCATTATATTCTATGAGAGGATGGAATGATATACAAAGTAATGAAATAAACTAACCAGAACAACAAAAATAATTTATATTACAACAAATAGTAAAAGTAGGAGTGGAATGATATACAAAGTAATGAAATAAACTAACCAGAACAACAAAAATAATTTATATTACAACAAATAGTAAAAGTAGATAATCATATTATTCAACTGGTAATAGTCGAAGTAAGGTGGGTAAGTAAGTATTTTGGAAGTAACCAAACTCCTAAACTAATGTAAGTAACTAATTTTGAGTCGGCACCAAACAGACAATCAACGAACATCATTAAATTACTTCAAAAAAATTATCAGAATGTCACCGCGCCACTCGATGCCATCATTTTACGCCTTACCTAATTCATTTGCTTGTTTGTTTGGCGCCGCCTCAAAATTAGTTACTTACATTAGTTTAGGAGCTTAGTTACTGAGACTAAGAAGGTTTATTTTATTTTTTACTTTTCAGTTCCGTATTTCGTCGGTTTAATTTTTTGTTAAAAAGTTTTTTTATTAGGTAGCATAGAGCTATTACGTACGAATTTTCCAACGATCTGTTTGAGGAATGGTTCAGCTTGCGAGACAGAAATCCTTTTTTCTCTCTGACTATCGCCTGAGAGGTGAAGTTACGTATATATGGGAACTCAACTCAACGAATTGTATTTCTGTTGTACAAAAATGGAGAATCATTGAATAACAATAACATTAAAATATAGGCTGAATTTATTTATGTGTAAAAAAAAATTACTGGTTAAAAAATTATCCCAAATGGAGTATTAATAAATTATAATTGGAACATTTACAAAAACTCTGATTTCAGCAGAAGTTGGGCGTATGTATTGTACTACCTGAGGTACTCGCTAGGTTTGGATTGGCTGAAGATGGTCTTCGGTGAACGAAACGCAGAAGGCTGGTTTATTCGGTGATGGTCTCGGAGAGGGGTGGTCGTATTGATTGCGACACCTTGTATTAGCTCCCTCGTGAGTATCATATATGGTTGATGTGTGACCTCCTTAGTTAACAGTGGTGGTACCATACATGCGAATAAGACGATGGGAATCAGAAATAGTAACAATTTGGGGAGAACGAAGGATATCCTTTGAACCTCAAGCGGATGTTTCAAATTTTAATTTAATAATCCCAAAAATAGTAGAATACAAGTAATGAAGAAAATTAAACCAGTTCGTACAAATGACTGGAAAAATATAAGTTACAATTAAGATAAATTTCTTAAGTAGACATTGATATAGGTATTGATCATAATCTATAACAGGAAAAAATTACCATAAATATAATTTTCTATTAACAGAAATGAAAATATTTATCAAAATCTATAACACGAAATAACTGTATAGTTAGCTTGGTTAAATCTTAAAAAAATTTAAGCAATTATTGTGAAATAATTCACTGAGCCATAAAAAAACCTACCCAAAAGAATTTCCACCAGAATTATTTCAATATTCAAAAAGGAAATGATCTTTGATAAATTATGGAATTGTACTAGAAGAGTACAAAGTGAAAACTAGTGAAGTTGAAAATTAATATACTCAAAAGAAGATAAATAAAGATATATAGACAACGAGGGCTAAGCTTGAAAACTTTCCAGAGAAAAAGTATAGTATTTCAAAATCAAAATATTTTGGTGATTTTTTAGAGAAAAAGTATAGTGTTCTATAACTATACTGGGAGTGTGACCACACTTCTCCAAGGTGAGGACGAGAAAACTCTCAAATAAAGATAAAAGTTAAGATAATTCTTCCAACAGAAGAAATGCCCTATAAATAGCAATCATACCCTGACATACAAATATATGTGTTTATAAATTCAAAGATATACCGATACAGAGGGTGGCGAATCCCCTTGGTTGATAGAAAAGCCCTATAATTCTCTCAAATGGAGAACGATAATTGCTCTGGCACTTATATGCTCAAAAACCTCTTCGATACGTGTAAAGAATGAGCAGGAAGGAAATCTATCTCTGGGATACCCTCTAGATAAGAATCTACTAATGATTTATTGAGTTTAAGGTAATCATGACATTTAGAAAAAATTCCTCATCCTGAAACTCTTGTTCGTGGCACTCTTGTTGAGCAACGTTGCACTATGCATTGTCTTGGTTTCAATGAAGGGGGTCGTGTACCTGTCAGGATCGTGGATCCTCCAGTGATTGACCGAAGGGTCGGCGATCCAAGATCCAATTTTGCAAACATGAATTTCGATAGTGTTCAATAGAGGAGGATATCAAGAGGCTCTCTACATTACACAGATATAATTAGTCTTGTTAATTGACATCACTGGCGAAACATGCGTCAGACAGTCCGTAAACTTCCAATTCAAATGCGGAATCAATGAATATAGACCGAATATTGAGGCATTTATTTCTGTTGAGATATTTATTTCTACGTTTATCAAATAATGCATTTTTGATTGCAAAGCTAAACACTTATTCAAGAGATGGAATAATTTTTATCATTTCCACAGTTATCAGCCAATCACATGCCAAATTTTTCACTATTCTACCACCTTCAAAATTCGTGAATGTTGGTGATAATTGACTACGGTATGACGAGGATGGACAGCGTTGAAGATTCTTATGGTCATATTTTGGAAAATTGGCAGAGAATCAAGAATTATATATTTTTTGGACAGGGATACCCTGTTGATAACATTGCTAGTCAATACAGGTTTTGCGTAAGATCAATTCATAGACATGTTATTTCCTTTATAAAATTCCGGGAAAAGAGTAGTAAATGTATTCTGCTCTTTTCTCCAAACTCAGTTATTTCTTACGATCAGTATCAGATTCATTTTTTTTTGTTGAAAAACAGGTACTGCTGACACATTGCTTATAGTATTCTGTTCTTTTATACATTGGAACTGAAGTGATGAATCAAGCTTATTATTATTACAATTCCTAAAAAAAATATAAACTAATAATAGTTTCAATATATTTAATTGAAGCTATATTTGATGAAACAAATGTTGGAAGCCTGATATTTGAACAAGCTCCCTTCAGTCTAATAACGATCTGTACTGAATATTTCATGGTTAATGGCAAATAAAGAACTTTGAAATTCAATAATGTGATATTTAAATATTTCATAAATTTTAGTTCTGCCACACCGTAGAGTTAATTCAATAAACTATGATACAACAGCTGTGTCTTATTCACACTGGAACAATAACTCATTCAAGTAACAAAACTGGTTCATTATAATTGATAACGAAACGAAAACAAACGTTGGCTGGGCATTTTGTTGATAAACGCAATGACCAATTAGTAAAGCTGATTACCAGGTGATTTCAGGCCACAAGAATGCGTATGTCGTAAATATTTCCAGACTTTACATTTTGAGGCCACCGACGGTAATTCTCTTTTTTTCCTGATGATAATCATGCTATGGGATTACCTTCCTTCTAGAGTATGCAAATTCCGAACCAATTTGCAATGAAATTATAACCTTTTCAATATCCGTGGCTTGTGGTTGCAATTCATAAATAATTCACTGGGATACTTGAGGCCTTCAATGAAATATGGTTATTGGGAATTCATTATTATTGGTTGGGTTTTTCATCAGTTATGGTTGGGCAGGTGAGTCGAGTATATGTATGCCGAGAATCAGTATCGGACTGGGCACATGCCCACTGAGCCAACAAGTAGAATATGAAAATTATCAAGATATTTTTTTCAATGTACCACGCTTTCAAAGCGTACTAAAAATATAAAATATCTGATAGCCCCATACAGAGTCCTAACTTCATACAGATTGTCGTGAACATTTGTGATTATGCATTTTTAATAGTCATGAAAATACTTTCTCAAACGACAACTACTCCCTATACTCCTTACTATTATCTATTGCATGCGCCCCAGTTTTTCGTTTTGAAACGTAGAAGTTTTCTCATAGCTATTGAAAATTTCCAATAACAAATTTTCAGGTCAATCTGTAAGGTGTAAGGAATCTGTATGGGGTTGATAATAATAATAATAATAATTCTTTATTTACCAAGAACACTTAGTAGGTTTCGTCAGAGACAGTCAGTACAAACTGACACGTTCATATAATATTGCATATATACTTGTAAAGATAGAGAGTGAATTAAAGCTATGGATAATATTCAACAAATGATTAAACTACGTGATAAAGCCCTTCAGAAGTTTCGTAAAACAAAGGTAGACAGAGATTGGAACTCATACAAAAAATTACGTAATTACGTAACATGTGCTATCAAGCGTGAAAAACGCGCATACATGGAACATGTTATGAGGAGAAAAAATAGCAGAGAGATTTGGGATACTCTCAGTCGGATGAATGTCACAAATAGAAAAGTAAATCCTCCCATCCCCCCTAGTTTATCTGATACTGACTCTTTAAACGTTCATTTTAACTCCGTACCTGATGTGGCTCGGTTACAATCTAATTTGATGTTGAATAAGTACAACGAACCGAGCAAATAAAATGAAAAATTAATTTTTAGAACGGTAAACACCTCTGTAGTGCTTGAAGCATTAAACAAAATAAAAAGTACCCTACCGAAAACGTTTCCTACCAAATTCAACCCCCTTTTCCCTTGGACCATCAAACTGCCGAACTGTGACACAAGCCTAACTCATTTCGACAAACTCAATACCAATAGCCAGGTCATCAAAAATGAACTCAACCGAATCATGTCGGAATACTCTAGTTACACAGAAATCTACACAGACGCCTCAAAAACCAACGAAGGAGTAGGAGCTGCAATAGTTACAACATCGGGATCCTTCTCCTATAAGCTTCCCTCAACGACCAGCATATTCAATGCAGAACTTTATGCCATTTACCGTGCGCTGATATTTATCAATGCGACAGGTGAAGAGAAACATGTTATTCTAACAGATTCACTTAGCTCCATATACAAGCTGAAGGGCTTATATCCCAAAAATCCCATTGCACAAAAAATAAAGAGAGAACTCCGTGCGATCCAGCAACACGAAAAACAAGTTTGTTTTATTTGGATTCCATCACACATTGGAATTCAAGGCAATGAAAAAGCCGACGAATGTGCTCGTGGTGCAATTACCTCTGCCGAATCCGAAATAATGATGAGAGTAGTATCTACATACATTAAATCAATGGTGAAAACAGCGATAATCCAAAAATGGCAAAATCAGTGGCAAGTGTCTAGTGCAAAGCTGCGGACAATAAAATATGATGTGAAACCGTATCCTGACGAAACGAAGAACCGAAAACATCAAGTGCTCATCAATCGGCTACGCTTAGGTCATACCAATCTCACTCACAGTTATCTGCTAAATCATACCGAGGAACCAATGTGTGACATATGTGAAACCAAACTGAGTGTTGCACATATTTTTACCGAATGTCCAAAATACTGGGTGCAGCGAAGCAACTACAACTTCCCTCCAGATATCTACAATATTATTGGCAAAAACTGTAATATTTCAAATATTATTAACTTTTTGAAATGTACTGATATAATTACAAAACTGTGAACAGGTACGACTCGCTAATAACCATTAGGTTGATGCGATTATGCTTAAATAAAAAATAAGAAAAAAAAAAAAAAAAGTAACTGTATTGGTTCAGATGGTATTTCACTAGTTTCTTTGAAATTAGTCAGCGAATTTTTGATATGCCATATTACATTTATTGTTAATACTGCCCTACCTACCAATTACTTTCCTTCAGCCTGGAAGCACGCCAATATCACTCCAATCCCCAAAATTTCTCATTCTACTGAATTTGGGCACCTGCGGCCGATAAACATCCTGCCAACTATGTCGAAAGTGCTAGAAATTATAATGAAACTGATATTCAATCGGGTTTCAGAGAACACTACAGTACAACCACAACGTTACTCAACTTGGGCGATGAAATTTTCAAATCTTTGGATAATGGTCGATTGGGCTGCTTAACTTTGCTGGATTACAGTAAGGCCTTCGACACCTTGAATCATGAATTACTTTGCAAAAAACTTCATTTTTTTGGATTTGACGAAAATGCTGTACAATTAATCAAGAACTATCTCTCACAACGGACTCATCGAGTTAAATTAGATAATAAGTTGTCGAATGCCTTACCAGTTAATTTTGGTGTGCCACAAGGCTCGGTACTAGGGCCATTGTTATTCTCTCTCTCTCTCTCTCTCTCTATATATATATATATATATATATATCAGATTTCCATGAATTCATAACATCTTGCAAAATCTACCACTACGCTGATGATACCCAACTATATATCGACTTTAAGTATGAGGACTCGGATATTTGCACTACACAAATCAACAAAGATTTGGAAAATCTTTTTAAGATATTCTCCGCACACAATTTGAAATTGAATGCCGCCAAATCATCGGTGACGTTATTCGGCAATCGAAATAAAAGGGCCTTGGTTGAGCAAAACTTCGCCATATCAATTGATCGCGACATTATACCTTCCACCGCGGAATGCAAAGACTTGCGTGTTTGGTTTGATTCTGAGCTCAAATTCTTCAAACATATCCAAATGCTATTGTAGTACCTCTTTTGGCACACTGAAACAACTATTTCCTCACAGGCACGTCCTTCCTCAACAAATTAAGGTTAAACTATGTGAAAGCTTAATATTTTCAAAATTGTCTTATTGTGACCAGCTTTACGGGTCTGCAATAATGAAATCTGAACAGGTTACAATTAATCCAACACTCTTGTGCTCGTTTTTGCAGTGGTCTCAGAAAATACAATCGAATATCTAATAAAATAACAGAATTGGGTTGGTTGAAAATAGATAAAATGTTCCAACTTCACTCTCTCGCTCTTACGCATAAAATTATAAAAACGGAGAAGCCCCCATATATATATATGGTAAACTCAGATTCCTAAAGCATAATAATGTTAATACTAGGAAAAAACAGACTTTACAGATTCCCAAGCATCGCACCTCACTCTATAAACGAAGCTTCATTTACACTGCTTCCAAGCTTTATAATGATCTTCCGACTCCTTTTAGGGATTATTCAATAATTAATTTCAAAAGAAGACTCAAACTTTCTTTTTTTTCTTTGGAATCTTAGTCACCCAACGTCTCACGAACCTTGCCATGTAAACCTTACCTGAGTCATGTATTTAATAGTTAGTATTATTATTTAGTAGTTATTTATATGCGTATATATGTGTTTAATGTAAATATGTATGTAAATTTATGTGATATGTGTGTGGGTATATTTATTGTATTAATTGCATTGATGTATATTTATTGTTTGTTATGTCTATGAAATATTAATATCTGCCACCACTATTATATTCTGTTTGCATTTGTATGTTTGATCGATTTATTCTTATTTTTTTTTTCTCAAATTGTTTATAAAAAATTGGTAAAGTTGAAAAACAGCTCTAGCTGACACTTCACCATTTCATATTACCTAAATATGAATAATGGCCATTTATTATTATTATTATTATTATATACACTTAGATCGAATTATTAGTGTGAAGTACCTTAATTAACTGATAATCATTTGTTATTTGTTATTTGTTATCTTATTCTAGGTTTCGTCAGAGACAGTCAGTACAAACTGACACGTTCATAAAATATTGAAATTAATTAAAATTTTTTTTTTCTAATTCTAGGTTGGAAATACACCCTTATTTTTCATAATTGGCAAGATTATAAAAACATTTTTCTACCATTCTTTCAATGCTTTTCTGAATGCTTGATATGATTTTAAACTCTTTATATTTTTCGGGACCTGCGTAGTTTGGTGATTTTTTTAATTTACTGAGGTTGCATTATGTGGGATGTATCTTTCTAGCATTTCTAGTTTTATAATTATGCACGTTGCTGTTCTCGAGGAAGTTATTTTCATTTGTCTACATATAACATGATATTTTGAATAGGTAGATGCTTGTTAAGGAAAGTATGTTTTTTCTCTGTAGTCCATATTGAAAATTATTCTTATTATTCGTTTTTGCCTAGTGAATACTTTAGAATCATCCGTTGTTTGGCCCCAAGCGACTATGTTATAACTCATTACCAAGTATCCTAAGGAGCAGTAAGTTGTTATCAGATTTTTTATATCTAATTCCTTCTTCAGGTTCGAAATGCAAGTTGCAAGTTTGGAACATATACTGCAAGTTTGGAACATATACTGTATATTTCCAGTGTGAAATATAGGTTGCTATATATGACAGTTCCTAGAAATTTTGTGCTGTCTTTGAATTCTATACTGTTTATTTTGGGGGTTATGTCACTGTTCATATTGGATAAGTATACACATACCGATTTTGATTTATTTACCATGAGTGAATTTTGTTGACACCAAGATTCAAATTGTTTTGTGATTTTTTCCATTTTGCATTCTAATTCTCTTATGGTTGATTCCTCGATTATCACAGAAGTGTCATCAGCGTACATAGAAATCTTGCCCTTCTGTAATATAATCTGGAAGGTCGTTCACAAAAATTAGGAATAGAAGTGGCCCCAATACAGAACCTTGAGGCACACCAATAAATCTGTATGGAGCTAGGACAAATTATTTTATACTCTTGAGTACGTTTTAAAAACCTGTTATATTAAAAAACAATTTCCCAATGTTTTCCCACAGATTCTTGGCTTGGCTTGCTCTGTTATATACTCTTTCTAGATGAACAATCCACGTGAGTTTCTTATCTGGAATTACCCATAGGTATTTGACTTCTTCCTTGAATGGAATTGATTCACCATAGAGGACCGGCTTACTTAGTGAATCTAACTTTCTCCGTCTGGTGATTGGAACTACCACTGTCTTGCTGGAGTCGACCTATTTTTTTTTTCACACCACCTAGTGATAACCCTAAGAGTCGCTTGGAGTATGTCCCATATCACCACACCAAACTTTTCTCTAAGTTTCATACCTATGTCGTCAGCGTAGGCTTGAATCTCGATTACCTCCGCCATAAGGGTCCTGATCAGATCGTCTTCGAGAAGAGCCCGCAGTAGGGGGATCAACCCCTCCCTGTGGACAGTCTCTCAACGATCTGGCCACGGTTTTCTCCTAGTGGCGGGAACTCGGGGAGTTAGTTTAACATCGATTGCTAAATGTGTACCAAACAGGCAGACAGGCAAGAAAGCCAGTTAATATTGAATTGTCATCCAGTTCTGAATTATGTTCAAAGTTTCAAATATCTAGCTCATCGGGAAGTGCGTTCGAAATCGATTTCAAAATTTGTACCGAACAGACAGACAACAAAGCGAGTTAATGAAAACGTAGTAAAATAAGGGCTATGTTCATCATTGGCCATCGCGGTTATCCCAATCGACGAAAAATCCACCTATATTTTGCTATACAATATTAACTTTATCGGTTCATCCTCAAAAATGTGCTCAACAACGTCAACTATGTCAAAGATATATTTAATTTCACCAGTTTTCCATCGATGTGCGTTCCGTGTAGATTATATCCCAACTTATAAATACATACATTTTCACTCTGCTTGTCGATTGCAACGATATTTGGTCGTCTTTAGTGACATTTATGATGCCGAATTGATAGCGTTTCGACCATTTAGTTCCTAGTGGTTAGCATCAGTAACCACGTCCTTCAGGATAATCCTGTATATTTTTTGTTATTTGAGTCTCATTTTTATATTTTTTGTTTATTTAAGTCTCATTTTAACTGGAGCTTATGTTAATTTCTATAAAAAACTCATTATTTTTTACTTTCACCATTTTCGAGTCGTTGCGAATGACACGTCTAGATTTGAATGTGCATATGCATGCGCCTCGACTCAACGCATGCACATCCAAGTCAGTAGCCGGCTTAATGTGTGAAACATTATTTTTCGGACCGTAGCGTTATGTTCGTCTATATTCATGGTAAATTCCTCAATGAAACGTTTTATTGTACCTGATTATGAAGTATAATCCTGCGGTCGCCGCCTATTAGCTTAGATTGAATATTATTATTATTTGGGTGGTTACTTTGCGTTGCACAAAAAAACGTGATATACCTACATGCACCAAATGGCGAAATTTCTGGATTCAAGAGGCACATAAGCAATATTAATATACATAATGTGGATATTTTGTTTTCATCGCAATGAAGGTAACATCAGAGAAAATATTAAGCGGCTACGGCTTTATACTTAGTTCGATATAAATAATAATCTGAAATCATTCGAATTTTGGAATCGTATTCAGATTGTTTTCTCTTTATGAAAAGAAAATATTTCGAGGATGAATGGTCTCCAACAGAGAATAAGCTTCTACCAATACCATTCCTATACATTGTGAAATATAAAAATGGAAAATATATCTAGTAACCAACCAAGGGTTTACCTTGCACTGGAGACATCAGGGTTCCCATTTTTTTTGGAATGTTGCGAAAATGAAGTTTTTTTATTTCATTCGTCTCAACTTTGTGTCGAATTCACTATAATTTCCATTTTTCAGAGTTAGCACTCTTGATCGCCAATGGCAAGGTAGAAAATGATTTATTTATTTATTCAAAATTTGGGATAGAAACAGGTAAATACCCAAACAAGCATCCACTAACAGTTATAGTTACAATAATAATCAATTCATTTCAATTCAAGAGTTTTATGAATTTTTGTCTTGTACAGATTAAACTAAACCTACTATACTTAAAACTAGTATATTATGGTTTTTTCATTTCTTTCAAAATGGGGTGTAGACATCCTTCTTGCCCCTCCTGGGGTGGTGAGCTAAGGGGATGTATCTGCCTGGTGTCTAACAGGTACAAGTATAAAAATGCAATACAATTAAATAACTTCCATACGCACTTTACTTAGATATTATTGTTGCTGTGAGTTGAAGATAGTTATCACAGTTATTTTAAAAGAGTTTAATGAAGTAGTAAAGATAAGTTGCTACAATATTTGTTGAAAGAATCACACATTCTAGTGATTGGGGAATTTTTGCCCAAATTTGTGTTATAACTTCTAGTGTGTCTTTGAGGAATAAAAATAATTGACCCTAGATTGGGTGAGTCGTGATAGTTTGTTAAGATTTTAAAGATAAATACTAAATCAGTAATTATCCTTCGTTGTTCAAGAACCTGTATCTTGTAGTGATTGCGAATTTCATTTGTGCCTACAGTGACATACATTTTTGTTATTTCGAAGTGCAGAAATCTTACAAATCTATTCTAAAGTCTTTCTAATCGCAATTTATGTATATTATACTGTGGGTTCCATATAACACAGCCAGAATGTATCTTGCTGTAAACAAAGACAGAATAAATAGATTTGATTGCTACCTCATTATCGAATTCTTTGCATATTCTACAGAAAAACTCCAAAGCTTTACTGCAGGAATCAATTACATAATCAAAATGGTAGTTGAAAGTCAATTTTGTGTCAAAATATACTCCAAGATCTTTGATTTGATCCACTCTCTTGATAATGTTACCAAAGGATTATTGGAAATTTACCGGTACATTGTTTCTGCATAAAGATATAGATTAACTAATATTCAGTTTCAGTTTGTTGCGGTTGCAGTATTCTGAAAATTTTTAAGATCCTTGTCCTTGACTGTTTTTAGTTTCCAGAAGATTTTCAAGTCATCGGCATATAGAAGCATGGTGAATGCTTAAAGCAGTCTTTCAAATTGTTCATAAACACTGAGAACATCAGAGGCCCTGAGTGTGAACCCTGAGGAACTCCCGAGGTTACCACAAAGGGAGTGGATCTGTATCCATTCACGTTCTCGAGCTGACTTCGATTGTGTAAATACGAGGAGAGCCATCTAAGGAGATCTCCCTCTATACCGATTCCAGCAAGTTTTGAGATAAGGAGATTGTGATCGACTTTGTCAAATGCCTTACTTAAATCAGTGTACAGCGAATCAACCTGTGCTCTATTGTCTAATGTAGTCTGTGTATATTACTAGATTTGTTTCATTGGCTATTTTGGAGAAAGAACCATGCTGGCATTATATAATTGATTACTTGATACAATGAAACATGGTGTCATAAACGATGCTTTCAAACAATTTCCTGAAAATGGATAATTTACTAATACCGCGATAGTTGATCGCCGAGCTTCTATTACCAGAATTTATATAAATTGGAACCAGGAGAGCAATTTTCCAGACTTCTGGGAAGTCTGATGACAGCCATTGAGAATTGCCGATAGTGCTTTCATTAGTATGTGAAGAAAAATACATATACATCGTGAATTGCATAACCATCTAGAATCTATGCTTATTCTGATCATTTGAAAATGGTTTGATTCATTACTGGCTACATCGTAACGCCGCATTAATCGCAATTACTTCGTAAAGTCGTTGCCTCAAATGTTTCCCGAAATAACCCCCTCGTGATGCTTTATTATGTTTATTCGTCTCCGGAAACCAAATGCCTGTTTATTTTCCACTTCCTGGCCTCATTTCTGGGAACATTAGAAAAGTGTGCCTCACGAGATTCGCCAACGAGTTGTGGGTCACAATGGGCAATAAGTCTTCTTCGAGTCTGCAATTATTCAGGACAATTTGAAACCCGTTTCTATAGACGGGTTACTTTCCAACAATTCGATACACATACTGAGTTCTTTAAAGGAATATCTATTTAAAAATGCACAGAAAACATCGTATCGTACAGTCATATATCTACTGAGTAGAAGATACAATACAGGGTGCTTCTTAATAACAATCTAATATTTGAGGAGGTTGTTCTTGGGTCCAATTTGAGAACAAAACTTCATATGAACATATGTCCTAAAGGTCTTTACTTTTGAACTACAGGGTGCTAAAGTTTTAAGAAAAAAATATTTTTTATGATAACTTTGGTATAACCCTAGATCTTTTTGTGAAACGTGGTACGCATCTTCTATGCATCAAAAGGCTTTTTCTGCTGTACAACATAATTGTGTATTCTTACCAGTGGCGTTCGTGTGGGATTTGCACGGAATCATTCAGAAGAGAAAAGTGATACGCCACTGCTTTTCCCTAAAGTAAAAATTATTTTTGAAATCTTCAATTCTTTCTGAGTAGATCTGGTTTCCATAATTTTTTCCGTTTGACGTACGGTTTTTGCATAAAAAAATTAAATTCATTCATTTGCATCTCGCTAAGCCACTTACGATAAAAAACAAAATTACTCTGAACGCAAAAAGGAATAAATTAAGTCAGATGTTCAAAATGTGAACCTGCTGCAAATATGCATGCCTCTGCTCTTTTTCTCATGGACTCACGTGCTCTTTGGAAAATACCGGGACTGTTTCTAATAGTTTCGCAAGAAATCATGATGCGATTTCTCAACTGCTCTTCAGTATGAATTGGTGTGCTGTAAACCAATGTTTCAAGATGACCTCACAGGTAATAATCCAAATTATTGAGGTCCGGAGACCTAGGTGGCCATGCCTGTGGCGCTGCTCGACCTATCCAGCGATTATTGTGATTTTGGTTTAAATATTCGCGCGCCAGAGCACTGAAGTGCCCCGGCGCCCCGTCGTGCATAAGCCACAGTCAGTTCCTTACCGTCACAGCTGGCAATTCTTCTTCGAGAAACTGCAGGCAATTATGCCCATTCAACCTCACATGAAGAAAATAGGGTCCAATTAAATAATCGCCGCATATTCCAGCCCACACGTTAACGGAAAACTGCTCCAGGTGACGGGATTCCAAGATTGCATGTGGGTTTTCTTCAGCCCAATAATTATTATTGTGGAAAAATTTGCTTAATCGGTGAATCAAATATGGATTTTCAAACACTTTTTGAAAACACCATTGGCAAAAGTTCATCCGAAAGGTAAAGTCACGAGGGAATAGCGCCTGAACCCGTTGGATATGGTAGGGATAAAATAAAAAGTCATGGAGAATTTTCCAAACAAGAATATATGATATATTCAAATTGTTCCCAATTTTTCTTGTAGTTAATCCGAGATATTCCTCAATTGAATTCTTGACATTTTTGTATAAATGCAATATCTTTACCGTAAACCAACATCGCTTCTTAGACGGCCGTTCCACTATTATTGCTTTTTTTGAAAACGTCACAGAGTTTATGGAGGCAGGCGAGTGCCCTGCTGGGATTTTCTGTGATATCAGCAAGGCATTTGACTCAGTCAATCATAATCAATTAACATCGAAATTGTATAATTATGGAGTACGAGGTGTAATATTAGAATGGATTTCATCTTTTCTGAAGCACCGTTCTCAGTACGTATGTGTTCCCGATATCCAATCTGAGAGTGTTGGCTTCGTCAATTCGAAGAGTAAACCCATTAATATTGGTGTCCCCCAAGGATCTATCCTCGGACCTATTTTATTTTTACTTTACTCCAATGATCTAGATAAATTCTTGAAAGGTGTTCATGTAACAATGTATGCAGACGACACGTCTTCGATTATCTCGCACAAAAATGATTTACGTATCCTTCAAGATACAGAAAATGTTCTAGAAATGATGCAAGACTGGTGCAGTACCAATCGCCTGAATATGAACGCCCAGAAAACCCAAATTTTAAGATTTCATAACTATCAAAGAAAGTGTGCCTCTAAGAATTAAGATAAGTATTGATGTATTCATTGATAGTTCGGAGGAATCCAATTTTCTGGAACTCCTTATTGACGAAAACTTAAGTTGGAAGGCTCATTGTACAAACTTAATGAAAGGATTGAACTCTATATGTTTCATGTTCAGGAATCTCAAACATATTCTTGAAATTCCCCAACTAGTGGCACAGGTTGTGTCACGTATTAGGTATGGAATATGTTTATGGGGCAACTCCACCTTGGCAAAAAATGTCTTTTCGACACAAAAAAGAATTATTAGAATAATAGCGGGAGTTCCAAGTACTCATTCTTGCAGGGACCTCTTCAAACATTTGAATACCTTGACCTTCATGTCAGTCTATATTTATGAACTGTGCGTATTTATTTTTAATAAAAACTTTTTAACAAAAAATTAAACCGGCGAAATACGGAACTGAAAAGTAAAAAATAAAATAAACCTTCTTAGTCTCAGTAACAAAGCTCCTAAACTAATGTAAGTAACTAATTTTGAGTCGGCGCCAAACAAACAAGCAAATGAATTAGGTAAGGCGTAAAATGATGGCATCGAGTTGCGCGGTGACATTCTGATAATTTTTTTGAAGTAATTTAATGATGTTCGTTGATCGTTTGTTTGGCGCCGACTCAAAATGATTTACTTACATTAGTTTAGGAGCTTATTGACTGAGACTAAGAAGGTTTATTTTGAAAGATAAACGCCATGTGAAGTGGAATAAATAGAAAAATCGAATTAAACGGTTTTCTTCACATAAAAGATTCAATATGAATTGAACCAGAAAATGGTAGATCTCAGGTGAAAAACAACTACTTTCCTGGCAAATACCACGCAGAACGTTGAATGATATTCACCTGAAAATCCATGCATACCTCCATATAAATGGACATTGAATGCAAATGTTTCTTCCTAATAAGCTCGATTATGTTTAATTTATGTCGTGTTCACCTAACAATCCGAATACCGGTTTCAGGCTTTTTTGGCCCTCATCAGTACGGAGTAGTCAACCAGCCAAAGGTCCGAAGAGCTCTGGCTGAAGCGAGACACAACATAACCAAAACCATCATCGAGTCTATAACACCTATAGGTACGCCGGAAAAGAAAACTTTTAACTGGCGGTACCTAGTTTATTTAGAAACCTATCGGGGGAGATTTTCGAGTGTTTCTTTCTGTCACTAGGTACCGCCAGTTAAAAGTTTTCTTTTCCGGCGTACCTATAGGTGTTATAGACTCGATGATGGTTTTGGTTATGTTTCGCTTCAGCCAGACTCTTCGACCTGGCTGTTGATATCCGTACGATGAGCAAAGCCGAAACGTATGCATTGTTAGTGACGATATAAATAACATAATCGACTTATCGAAAAAACATTTGATCAATGTCCATTTATGGAGGTATGCATGATTTCGGGTGAATATCATTCAACGTTCTGTGGTATTCAGAAATGTTTCAACTAATCACCATTTCGGTTCAATCATATTGAATCTTTATAACTTCGATTTTATTATCCACTTCACATACGTTATTTCACTATATGCTAGTCGGTCTTGCCACTCCTACTGAGAAGGAATCTTTTATTTAGAAACCTATCGAGGTGGGAGATTTTCGGAGTGTTTCTTTCTGTCACTAGGTACCGCCAGTTGAAAGTTTTCTTTTCCGGCGTACCTATAGGTGTTATAGACTCGATGCTATCATCAAGTAGTTGTTTTCCACCTGAGATCTACCATTTTCTGGTTCAATTCATATTGAATCTTCTATGTGAAGAAAACCGTTTAATTCGATTTTTCTAAGGTTTATTTTATTTTCTACTTTTCAGTTCCGTATTTCGTCGGTTTAATTTTTTGTTAAAAAGTTTTTATTTTTCAATTTTTTATGGCTAAAATATACTAATTACTACCTACTTGTTTTTATTACTTCCAAAATACTTACTTACCCACCTTACTTCAACTATTACCAGTTAAATAATATGATTATCTACTTTTACTATTTGTTGTAATATAAATTATTTTGTTGTTCTGGTTAGTTTATTTCATTACTTTGTATATCATTCCATCCTCTCATAGAATATAATGGTTTTGACGGATGTGGAACAGAAATAATGTCAGTAGCGATCTGTCATTGGCAACTACGTATGTGTGTGCCAATGTTAACTAGTGAAAAATCAATTATCCCCTATTTTTCTACCCGTAAGGGTATATAATTCCATTCGAAATCTAAATATAAGGTATACCCTATCTATTAAAAAAAGAATCATCCAAATCGAAGAACCCAGTACAAAGTTATGCCTGATAAAATCGGTTAACGGACCAGAATTCAGAGGGTGAGTGATCAATATCCTTCATTTTGCTACCCTTAGGGGTGGATTTCATCTTTTATAGTCAAATGGGACCACCTTCGAAGTACACCCTATCCACTGAAAAAAGAATTATCGGAATCGGACGCCTCAGTAAAAAGTTATGCGTGATCATACATAAAAAAAAATATGGAAAAAAAAATACGGGTCGACTAGAGAACCTCCTCCTTTTTGGTTTCGTCGGTTAAAAATAGACAAAAGTTTGTTCTAACGGGAGAGTTTCACTCCGTGTACACACGCCAAAGGAAAAAATACCATATTCCCTTTACAAAATACAAGGTCTCTAGTAATTCACCCACAATTATGGGTTTGTATGTTTTCAACCATTTACCTGAAAGTTTAAGAGTAGTTAAATATATCAAAAAATTCAGTAGCCCCTTGAGGAAATTCTTGACTGAAAAATGCTTCTATTCGCTGGAAGAATATTTCTAGATCTTATCAAAATGTGTACATTGAGCATAGGTGTTTATGTGTGTGTGTGTTAATTATCGCTGACAATACTCCACTTTTATGAACTGTATATTCTATATTCACTATTTATATACATTGTATACTGACTATTCCTATACATTCTTATTGGAAAATAAAATTATTTATTTATTTTATTTATTTAAACCACTACCTCAATTTCTGGTATTTTTTACCAAGAAAAAAAAAATATTTAATGAAATCACCGATACTACTATTGAAATGAAAGACATTGTGAATGCTCGATAGATGACCGGGGGAAGCACATCAACTTATTTCGTAATATGTTTTTTCACAATATGCAATTGAAATGTCAAGTCAACAAAATTTCAAATGCATATAGTGAAAAAACTTTTGAATGAAATTTAAAAAAAAAGAAAAGAGAATTGAATTATCTTTTCAACGATGTGCCACATGATGTTTGAAATTTCCAAGTTGATGTGCCCCCCTGCGCCATCTATCGGGCAATCACAATATCTTTCATTTAAAAAAATCGTATCGGTGATATCATTCAATACTTTTTTTTTCATTTTTCTACGTCGAACCGTTCAAAAGTTAACAGGGGAGGGGACTATTAAAAGCCGCACTGTATGATGCATATCTGCAAACTGAGAATTCGTAATATGGACCATGTCTTTTTGATGATATTGCTTGCTCAATTAAGGAAATAATGTCACATAATGTTTAGGAAGTATTTTTCAATTTATTTTACAATTAAATTATATGTTCAAAATGATCACCATTCACCGCTTGACAATAAACAAGTCGAACTTGGAATTCTCGTACAACATTTTGTAGGACCTCAGGAATATGTTGTTAATTCCTTTCGTTATCCAAATTTTTTAATCTGCAATATTGTCTGGTCTATTGAAATATACTTTTGATTTTAAATAACCCCATGAGAAATAATCGAGAGGAGTCAAATCGGGGGATCTAAGCGACCATTCAATCGTTCCACGTATTCAATACGTTTGTAATGCGGTGGAGCTCTGTCTTGTTGGTACCAAATTGATCTATCTATTGCATTTGGACCAATAACATCAGGAAAGATAGATAGATAGATATATAGTCTTTATTATTATTATAGGAGAAAGTTACACCTCATTACAAGTAGTTCGGGCTCTAACTTTACATATTTTAGATTACAAATTAGAGAGAGAGAAGGAGAAAAATAAAATAAAAAGCAAGAACAAAATTACAGGACAAAAAAAAACAAATCATTCGTTGAGAGCAAATGAGCGTAATTTGAGAATATTGATGATAGTGTGGACAGAACTTGATAGAAGGGAAAAGAAGAAGTTCACTGGTGTTCTATTTTGTATCGGCAGTGTTGCCAGATTTTAAATATGTCTATAATCTAAATAAAAATTATAATCAAATACTTTGTTTCCAGAATTGAAGTTGTTGTAACTTCGTTGTTAACCAATATTTTTTTATGAAATGTTCATGGTTTTTATTTATAACGACTACGAATCCAGTGATGTAGTCAAATTTCAAAACAAAAATTGCCTAATAAACTTTTGCCGTTTTTGACGAAGAAAAAAAACCTTAAAAATTATGAAAATTTGTGTCAAGATACAGTTTTTATGCTTGATATTAAAAATTTTTGAATGATTAAAAAATGCGTATTCTAGGGGTGGTTCCATTTTAAATACGTATATATATATATATATATATATATATATATATATATATAAATTGATGATTTGAATACATCTAAAATCACAGAACAAACATAGAAATTCGCTGAAACCGATGTTGTGCGAGGGTGTGATCTTGTTTTTTATTGTGTGCATTTTAGTATTTTTATGAAACGATGCGGGACATTACAATTGAAACTCACAGATATAATGACATATTTTTAAAATATTCTCACTAACTCTATTTTTGATACGAAGAAACATATCAATGGACGTCTAAAAGGCTTATTGGAGAACGAATCAAAATATATATACAAATTTATAATTAAGCTGGAATACTCAGAAGATATAATTGAATTAGTTTGAAGAATTGCAGAATTGTATTCCTAAGTTTTTTTTGGTTAAATTTGATTTCAGGTTCAATTTTGTTTTTTACCTTGTCGAATATTGGTGTTTTATAGAGTTTGAGTTTTGTTTTTATATAGATAGGTTACTATTGAGTGGAAAAGAAGTTACCTGATATCGAAGCATTTTGCTTCTGCATAGAGAGCATTTGTCGAGTAAGTATATTATTTTAAGAAAATATTTTTGCATCGTATTTAATTTTTTCCTTCCCATCCAAGAATTCCATATCATATGCGACTCTCAACTAATGCATCGTAAAGAATTTTCATATGGTGAGTATTCAATATATTACAAAGATATTTGAATTTATGTAAAAGTTGTCGCAGGGTTGCTGAAATGTTATTGATATGAACATCCCAACTCATATACCTATTTAATGTTATACCTAGATAGTTAATATTTAGTGTTACATTTATATTATTATTAGATTGTTACATTTATGTTACTATTAGATTTAATTTCTAGGCTATTGAAATGTGGTAGGTTGCTTGATAGCGAACGAAGGGCATAAACTTTGTTTTTTAATGGTTAACTGTTAGGTATTTGTGGTTAAACCAATTCAAATGTGTCCAAAATATAGTTCTATTTTATTTTCAAAATTTTCTAGGAGTTATCTTCGTAAATATATAAAGTATCATCCTCAAAATTGTTATTTGACCATCACATCGTATGCTTAGTGGTTATTTAAATAGATAATAAAAAAAAGTGGTCCAAGCACCGTTCCTTGGGGTACTCCCCAGTTTACAGTTTTTTGCGAACTAGATACCAAATTCAAAAGACATTCAGTCGAGTGGTATTTCTGCAACAATATTCGAGGACAGTATACTCTACTACAAAGAGCCCTCAACGGGGTGGATGATTGGTGCAGTTCAGTGGGGCTGAGTGTGAACCCTGAAAAGGCAGAGCTTGTTCTTTTCACCAGGAAACGCAAACCAGGGGACCTCCCAAACGTCCAACTCATTGGGAGGTCCCTGCAATACAAAAGCTCAGTCAAGTACCTTGGAGTCATCCTTGACTACAAGCTTAACTGGAACGAGCATATAGAACACAACGTTCGGAAAGCCACAGCCACGTTCTGGGCATGCAGAAGGCATTTGGCAGTACGTGAGAGCTCCGCCTCAAGATTCAATACTGGATCTACACGACTCTCATATGCCCAATGATTACGTACGGAGCAAGGTACAGCATCCGGCAAATCAAAAACCCAATTAAAGAAGGTACAAAGCCTTGCCATCGCCAATAAGGTAAAGCTACTGTGGATCCCCGGTCATACCGGTGTGCCCGGAAACGAACCGTGCCGACCATCTGGCCAGATAAGGTGCAAAAAGCTCAACGATTGGACCTGAACAATACTAGGAGTTTCTAGATCAGTGGTAGGGCTCCTCACGGGGCACTGCCATCTAGAAAAGCAACTCGACATTATAGGTATCACGGATGATACTGAATGCAGGTGGTGCTTAGAGGATGAGGAGTCAGCCACCCACATCCTCACGGAATACCCAGCAGTGGAAGGAATACGGGAAGCACACCTCGGTTGTATCGCTCTGAACCCGGAGAGTGTGAGAAAGGTATCGGTTAGAAGGCTGGCCTCCTTCGCTCGCGAAATAGGGTACCTTCAAAGCAGAGCCGATTCCCAGCAGCGATGGGTGCATAACGGGCCCGATAGAGAGGCCTACATGTTAATGGTTCTGTCCGGCCACATACTCTTATTCTATGTATCTAAGTATACTCTACCCAAAACTATCACGAGTGGTATACGACCAGATTATATATCAGCTATTACAACTATACCTACACTTGAAACAACTATGTTTTTCTACGTTTTTACGAATTTCTTCTAAGGAAGTGTTGCCGAAACGGTCGGACATAATTTTTCAATTTGACAGTGACTTGGATGCCATCTGACAGTGACTGAATTATTTTGATAGGTTTGGTATAAGCAATGGTAAATGCCTACTTGGGGTTTGATTGGTAAGATAAATGAATTTGATTAGCTGAATTCATTTCGAGTTATATAATCATACGTATCCTACCAGGTATGGATACTTCATAAGGCTCCAGAAACATTCAACTTGCTTGTATGAAAATTGTCCCTCTTACGTAGGTGCGAAATTATTCAACCACCTTCCTGATAATATGAGAAATTGAAATAGAATAAATACTTTCAAACTGAATGTTTTTTGGTTAAAAATATTGAACAGATCCTTGATTGTCGTATAAAGAAAGCGACGGTGATGAATTAAATATTAGACTGGCAGAAAAAACGCTTTATGATGCCAATAACCGAAAACTGTGGAGCACAACAGTGTCGCTACATACTTCGAACTCTTCCATATATAGTAATATTTCAATTTGTTTAACTTTCTTTACTCTTTGGAAATACTAATTTTCCAGGCGAATGACAGAGGCCATTTTTGTGTAGAACACAAAAGCACATCTACTTTATTCAAGATAATCATCAAAATGTAAAAACACACCGGCAGTGACATAATTCCTAGTCATATTGATCAACCCACAAGCAATATGTTCGTCTACACTTATGATGACGAAGGAAAATCCTACAATCGTGGCTTAACTTATAGCAACACCTACAGTGAATTGACTGGGTCATGTTCGATTTGCATATATTGATTTTCCAAAAATTATTTCCTACTTTGGAATGAATGCAGACGCAATTCCTCTTTCCTGCTTTGATACTTGGTGGTTATAGAAAACCCTTCTCTATTCTTGTCAAAAACAAACCAACACCCTTATGGAACTAATTTTTAAAGAAGTTCTACGCCTTTGAGAATTCGGATCGACAAAGTATACTCTCGAGTATTTAGCATTTACATTTTCCCTATCCAAAACTCCAGTCCCTTTGTCTGAGTAACAATTCTAAGTTTCTTGAGATGTAGTTCAATTTTGCCTTCTGCCTTGTTATCTATACAAAACTTGGGGCTGTATAACTCGATTATAATGCATCACATTCTCAGTTTGATACTGGATTCCTTTCATGCTTCCGTCAGTAATAAAACGGGCGGGTAATGAATACGAATATTCGGAGAATAACTAAGAAACTATATAATGAATAATTACGTAGTTTAAAGTCTGATGATCTATCCAGCTTAATGTAGAGCAATAGACCAGAAAATATAATTAATATACGCTTGGGTATTTCAGTTATGTTGAAAAATTCCATCCGTAGTAGTAGACCCTGAAAGACTTGAAGTACGTGAGGTATTTCTATATCGAAAGAAATATATAGAAACCAATCAATTGGTTATACAGTCCGGCTTTTTATAGACCCCCACTGTTAACTTTCGAACGGTTTGACGTAGAACAATGGGACGAAACCGTTTTGAATGGATATCACGGATACTACTTTTTGAAATGAAAGACATTGTGATTGCCCGATAGATGGCGCAGAGGGGCACATCAACTTAAAAATTTCAAATATCATGGGTGTCAAGTGGCACATCGTTGAAAAGATAACTGAATTCTCTTTTCAACCATCTAGTTTTTTCCGAATTTTTTCACAATATGCATTTAAAATGTCAAGAATAACCAAATTCAAAATGCAAATTGACAAAATTCCAAAAAAATTAGATGGTTGAAAAGAGAATTGAATTATCCTTGCAACGATGTATCACTTGACCCACCCATGCTATTTGAAATTTTCAAGTTGATGTGCCCCTCGCACCATCTATCGAGCAATCACAATGTTTTCAATTTCAAGAAGTAGTATCGGTGATATCATTTAAAACGGTTTCTGTCCCATTGTACTGAGCCGAACCGTTCAGAAGTTAACAGGGGGGGGAAGGCTATAAATAGCCGCACTGTATACATTTTCAATTGCTGTTCACGAGTGTCCAGTTTCCTTGAATTTGATTGATGTTGTTAGGAACAAAACGTACTAGGATATAAATTTCCAACTGAGATCTAACTCGGCAGAATTACTTTTTTGTGTTTCAAATTGGGAATATTTTCGCACTCATAAGCGGTATATGGTTGTTATATCATATCTTTACCATATATTAACCAAATCCTGCTAAGCTAATATACACCATAACAAACCATAAAAATAATACCTATATTCAATAGGCTGTAAAACTTCGAAGAATAAGTAATTTCTCTAATAATAATCTACAGAAACTTATTTTATCTAATTTTTTATTTATTTTATCTTATTTTATTTATATGTAATCTACAGAATATACATACATCAATCGATTACAATTCCAACAATAATTACATTCAGTGAGCAAGTAGTAATGATTATCTCGATATAAAAAAGAAATAATAACTATATTGTAGCAGTTTACGGGTGGGTATTGACAACAATTTTATCAATAACTCTGTCTAATTAGTGGGATTTGAATTACTTAAACCCTGTTAAACGCACCCAAGTGGAGAGGTGCGTTTTTGCCCTGATTTTTGTTTGTGTACAGTGTGGAAACGTTCATTATCTTACGAGATAATCATTTTCGGAGGTAAATCTCGTACAGGTCGATTTTGTATATTAGTTTTCCACTTTTTTTTCAAAAATCCCCCCTCCCCCCTCACCTTACAAGATATTATATCAAAAATGTAATGCTCGAACTGACAATATTCAAGACGTCTGATGAATTCTTGGGTTACGTAACTCCATAGTATAGGAGATAGTTATGTCTATTAGAACATAACTGCTGTTTACAAACTCGTCTGCTAACGACCTGAAAGAACATTTTAAACGATATTTTTAAAAAGATTGTGATTTATATGACGACTATTCGAAATATTTTGATAAAATGATATAAATTTTACTTATGCCATATTTCCGTTGAAAAAAAGAATTTCATCGTGAAATTTTGGTCACACCCAGTTGAAAGCATCACAAATCCAGTGGCGTCGTCGAATTTTATTAAAAAAAAAATCTAGTATGTTTTTTGGATTTTTGACCTTGAAAAAAATTCGAAGTAGGCCGTGAAATTTTTATTTTTATTTCGAATTTATGGCATTCCACTAGAACTATTGATGCTCTATCTACTGAAAAAAAACTTCTGAATCGGATAATAAATAACAGTTTTAGAGAGGTGGCCCGCTTTCAAATGGGTCACTCTGTATATATTGAAATACATATTTAAAATTGAAACGTTAATAGTTTAAAAGAGCTCACTAACAGGACATGAAATGAGCCTCTTTGGGGTATATTCCCAAACAACTTTGAGTAGTTTATTAAACCAGAGGTGATTCATCATTAACAAGGTATAAAAAAATCTGCTAAATGTTTTTTGCACAATGGTTTAGTAGAATTATCTTGAAATTCCAATTAAAGTACTGTTAAATTGCGTGAAGACCTGATTTTAATTCATCGAAACTACTTCCTGGTAGCTCATTTGGATTTATTCGTGAAGTTGCCTTTCAGACATCTGTCCAATAAGCATCATCGCAACGTGGTTGGAATCGAGGAATTCTTACACAATTATCAAGAAAAAAAACATTTATTTATTCACTCACGTAATGGTTTCAGCATACGAAGCACACCTGCATTTGTTGACAGGAAACATACCTGAAAATAAAGTTAGGAATTAATATGCAACATAATGATTACCATATTTAAAGACTCAAACTGAATATTTCTAGATGTCAGTGGTTGAGGTTAAATAGGTGCGTATTATCATACAATGTTTTATCGTCTGACTGAATGTGGCTTCCGAGATAATTATTCAAATGAAATTCCGACATGTTTTGAGAAACAGCTCCTTTTTCAGGAAATATTTGTGTATTAATTGATATTTATTGTAATTGAATTCCTATTTGTTTGGCGTATTGCTAAGTGTTATTTGAAACATGAATAAAGTGAATAATGAAATGAAAACATGATTCCTTTCTGAAAACCTCGATAAAATTCATCATAATTTAATTGAATGGTATCGATAGAACAACAAAAAAATAAAGATTAAAAAAATATTTTGTTTAAATTTTTAAATGAAATTGTGCGACATATTCCTGAAGATTCTTTCAAAATTGGATTTCGGAATGCAAACCTCCCTAAGGCTGATAACTGTTTCAATTTTTGGACAATAAACAATGAACATCTCACTAGAAACAGTCCAAAAACCTAAAAAGTTGTTAAATCTATTATTGCGCTGTCAAGTTCATACTTGCCAAGTAAATGAGCCCGATAAGCGTTAATTAGACGTTTCTGGCAAACCAGACAACGGATCAACCTGAAAATTTCACAGTATGCATAAATTAATATGATCTACACGCCAAGAATTTAAGACGATGCGGCGTTGCCGCTTCTACTATAAAGTAGCGGCTACTTTGATTTGTCAAATGGAACACCCTGTATATAATATCATATTATGATTTCTTATCACTTTGTCAACAACTTCATGTACTATTTCCCTATGTCTATATGTTACCGTTTAGAAGATATAAATTAATTTCGATTTTTTTTTAACAAACATGTACTTTTGTAAACGCTGATAATATTGAACTCTCTGGTACTAAGATGATCAAATTTGAAATGGAGTGGAGTGATACCATGAGGATCTTCACTTCGAGTCATATTTTTATTTGCCTCATACAGGGTCTTTAAAAAATGCAGATACTTTGTTCACATGAAAAAATGTGTGAAAGTCAATTTTTTTCAGATGGAACACCCTGTATATTTCCAAATTTTTGAGCTCTACATCCAGTTTTAGATTGACTTTGTTCAGATAATCATATTTCGATTTCGAACCGTTTTCGAGATAAACTGTTTCAAACAGAAACTGACGTGGTTTCCTTGTATTCATCACTTATTTTTGAAATTTAACAGATTCCGTTCGATGTTCCTTCATCAGTCACAAATAATACAATGAATAAATAATTATTAAAATACTCTGCAACCATCAAATGAAACTTCTCTTCAAACAAGAGTTTTATTAACGCTGACACACGAACTGAAAATAATTTCATGAATTAGTGAGTTAATTCAATTGTCAGCGTATTTCAAAATATGTACTTAAACAAACATGTAATCTCTTCAAAATATTTTCATGTGTAGCGCTTCTGATTGAGTCTGGAGTTGAACTATTGAAAGCAGTTCTAACTCTTGATTTCATATCTTCCATTGTTGTTACTGGGTTGGAGTAAACCATATTTTTAATGAAACCCCACACAAAATAATCTAATGGATTGCCATCTGGTGTTCTAGGAGGCCAACGAAATGGTCCATTATTACCAATCCATCTGTCTTCGAAGATTTCAGTTAAAGCTTTGGTACCATACACGTTCTCTTCCTGGCCTATTATTTAAAATCATTTGAATGCCATTTCTCAGTAAATCTTCATATTTTGTTGCATTCAAATTATCATCATAAAACTCGATATAAAAAATTGACCCATTCTTTATGGCACAAAATACATTAAATTGCCATCTTTCTTGAAAACCCCTTTGACGAACGACATGGGGATTTTCTGGCGCCCAATAATGACTGTTGTGTCTTTTGAAAACTTCATTTTTTGTAAACTTGGTCTCATCTGTCCATATGATATTGTCAAGGAAATGTTCATCCTCTTGAGTCTTGACAATTAACCATTCAAAGAATTCCACTCTACGAGGCAAATCAGTCTCTTTCAGATGTTGGACACAGTAGAATTTATAGGGATGCCATTTGTGCTTATTAAGAATGCGATAAATTGTCACGTAGGGTATACCTATCTCCCTTTCAGCCTCGTGTAGAGAAGCATTTGGAAAAGCATGAAAAAATCCCAAAACTGTTATGCCATTGTCATCATCATCCACTTCAGGCTTTCTACGAATGATTTTTGGACGAAATGTTCCATTCAACCTACAGTTTTTTTGTAGTCGATTCATCACATTATTATTCGGCTTCGGAAGTTGTGGATATCTTTCATGAAATACTATTGCACTCACCATAAATTATTAATGAATTCAAGAAATCTTCATTACTGTAGTAACCTAATCTTGACATTTTTCTATTATAATTGGTATCACAATCAGTCAAAACCACCAACGAAAGTTTGACGTTTCAAAATTGGATCATTCATTTTTCCAAAGCACACTATTGAAAAATATTAATTTGCAATGTTGTACGGTAGAGACACTCAATACTTCAATGCATACAAATTGTAACTTTTTCTAAGGTACATATCAATTTCGAATTGACTGATTTGAGACTGTTGAAAAACTAAATCGAAAAGAAATATTACGAAATAGGATTATTTGAACAAAGTCAATCTAAAATTGGATGTAGAGCTAAAAAAATGTAGAAATATACAGGGTGTTCCATTTGAAAAAATTTACTTCCATGTGAACAAATTCACTTTTCATGTGAACAAAGAATCTGCATTTTTTAAAGACCCTGTATGAGGCAAATAAAAATATGACTCGAAGTGAAGATCCTCATGGTACCACTCTACTCCTTTTCGAATTTGATCGTCTTAGTACCAGAGAGTTCAAGATTATCAGCGTTTTTAAAGTACATGTTTGGTAAAAAAGAATCGAAATTAATTTATATCTTCTAAACGGTGATAAGAAATCATAATATGATATTATATACAGAGTGTTCCATTTGAAAAATCAAAGTAGCTGCTACTTTATAGTTGGAGCGGCAACGCCGCATCGTCTAAAATTTTAGGCATGTACTCCTTTTCGAATTTGATCGTCTTAGTACCAGAGAGTTCAAGATTATCAGCGTTTTTAAAGTACATGTTTGGTAAAAAAGAATCGAAATTAATTTATATCTTCTAAACGGTGATAAGAAATCATAATATGATATTATATACAGAGTGTTCCATTTGAAAAATCAAAGTAGCTGCTACTTTATAGTTGGAGCGGCAACGCCGCATCGTCTAAAATTTTAGGCATGTAGATCATATCAATTTATGCATACTGTGAAATTTTCAGGTTGATCGGTTGTCTGGTTTGCTAGAAACGTCTAATTAACGCTCATCGTGAATAGACCTGTATAGAAATATTAAAAAATAGATAAACAACTGTTGACAATATGTAGGATTGCCTGAAGGAAAAATATAGTCAGATATTCATGTTGGGAAACTTGAATTTGGATTCCCCTGTCATCTACCTGAAAGAAATAATGACAAATCATATTGGGCCTCGGGGAATGAGATATATTTCTTGACAGTAAAAAGATCGACAGATTTTCAAAGATTTCAAATCTGCCACGATTCCACTATTTCCGTTCATTGTCGGAATGTTTGAGGTATTCACAGGCGTGCAAAGAGTTAGTTTGTTAGAACTAATAATATCGTCCACCCCTTCGATCTTTCGAAAAATCGTAGATCCATATGACATCTAGTGAGCTCACTTAAAAAATTAATACCAAATACCAATAACTATCCTACATACCTAGTACAGTATTATCGTCTAGACTAGGTCATGATAGTATCCGCTTGCTTTTGAAAATGTACTTAAGTAGATTGAAATCTGAGGCCTTAAAATATATTGAAAGTTATGAGTAATTCAAGAATTAAGGCATATTGTAAGTATCTATGCAATAAAATTATACTCAATACTGGAGAGTATTTAAGTGAAGAGAGTGAAACACATTCAATAAATGTTTTTTTTAACAATTGACAATATTGAACGTATTAGAGTACATAAAATTGGAATTGAATATTGAAAATAATATTTATGGAATGAAAACAATATTAAAAGTTTGAAGTGGTATTTGTAAACACTGAATTAATGAAGCAAATAATGAAGAAGTAATAAATGAAGGTCATACTGAAATAGTCAAAATAATTTTTGGGAAACAAAAACAATGTTTGGAGATTGAAGTGATATTTGAAAATACTGTATTACTAAAGGAAATATTGGAATAATTTAAGAATAATGAGGCAATGAAAGTTATATTGAAATTTTTCTTCGCATCGCTATAAGAAAATAATGGTGTTCTTCTATACACTCTAGAATTATAAGGTTTGGATTCACTCCATACCTTAGATGATTTCGTTATACCAACCAATGTGACACAACTATACACTGTAATATTTAGACTTAAGATGAGTCTGCGATAGACTCCAAACCTGTTTCCCAATTAATTGATCATTTTTAACATGAAATGTGGAGAGACTTGACCTTCTTTATTCCCATAAATACACACTCCTCTTTGACTATGGACTACTTCACAAATTCCGTATTGAAATATTGAAAATTTTTTTGTACACCTATTGAAAGAGTTTTGTCCCCCTCGAAATGGAACGACTTTGATCATGAAATTTCAACGAACGTACCAACAGAAAGCTCAATAAAACTCGTTAAAATCAATGGCTATTTGTTATCCACATAATTTCCCCGCATGGCAGCACACTAAAAACAAACTGATACAAATTATTACATTTTTGATTATGAAAACGGAATAAAAACAAAACCGTGAAACTCATCACGTTCATTTTGCAACAAGCCAACCGAACAATTACGCCCGGTTTTCACTCTGCTAATATTTCAAAATTTTCATTGGTAACGTGGAGATAGTTCATCAAACGTTAGCAAATAAATAACCGTGTGGAGCTGACTGGGAAGTCAGATTTATTGCATTGGGTCGACTTTATTACGTACCTCGTAAATAAGTCTGCAATTTGGTTTTGATAGTGAAACACACACATGTATCAGGAAAAATTGCAATTGATAATAGGTGCACGTAACTACATGATCTCTAGAATAACAAAGCTTCTCGAAAGGAGACAAAGAAACTTTTCCGAGATAAATGAATCATCCTGATCAATATACCATGCAAATTTAAAAGTCAGTGACAATAAATTTATCTCATTGCCTACCGTCTGTTTTTATATCAAACTGAATAAAGCTGTTAAAAAAATACAACTCTCTCTCTCTCTTGAATAATTTCAAAACAATTTTACGTAATCCCAACTTTAATTATTGGCGCTTATTGAAAACAAGTTCAGAAAGTTTCATAGTCACTAAATATTATTCAACTATATTGTCAGCCTATACTAAATCTTTTTTTAGATTTAATTGGAGGAATTCGTAAAGTTTGACATTTTAGCCGCTCGCATTCCAAACCAAAGAACTAAAAAAACTAATGACTCTGGAAAATTATGAGTCTGTCTACTATAGGGTGTTGTCAAACAAATATCACACTTATGAGTGTGTAAGTATTCAAACTCACTATGGGAGTAATCATACCTATATTAGATCCACGTATACTACCTTGAGTTACAACTTTCTTCCAGTGACAGCGGCACATCATCAATACACACGTGTAAACTTTTATATAAATTTAGGTTTGATTGAATTCTACGTTGTTCTAATCAAAGTAATATGAATAAATGTACTAACATGGAATGGTCAGCATTCTAACGGATAATCACCATCAGCAGATCAAGGGGGGCATATTGCTAATACTTTTTTCGACCATCCAATTTTCATCCTATTTAATTTTTTATAAATTAAGTCATATTTAGTTAAGAACAGAAATATTCCAATTATTTATATTTTTGCATTTGGCTTGTACAAATCAACCTTCAAATACTTTATGTTTAAACGTTGTTAAGAATGATTATATATGATTCTACCAATTGATTGAATCAGATCTCCGTTATATATACATGGTGTCCACTATAAAACTCCGCAGTTAAATATCTGGGAAATGAAAGAGGAAATCGATATTTCGTGAAAGCAGATGATTTTGATGTCAAAGGATCCTCTTATCTACGTTGAAATCCATCACTAGGCGTCATCCTTTAGGGCGTCGCCATATACCAACGCCATTTTTTTTTAATGACACCCTAGATTTTTCAATGCTTTCTTGGATTCTATAACAAATTCTGAATGCAGCGATATAGCACACTCATAGTTTCCCCTGACTAACGATGAAAAACGGCAATTTTATTGCATATTATAAAGAGGACAATGAATGTGTGAGAATAGAGAGCGATAGTATCAGTTTAATTGATCTACCAGTTATATTTGTATTTCCTGTTCAATGTCATTAGTTATGTGTTACTGTATATTCGCAGACAATACAAACTAAACTCGACCAACATGATAATAACGAAAAAATTAAAGTTATTACATGAATTATTTTAGTAAGTGTTCAAATTGACTCCCTCATGTAGAATACACATATTATATCTTCTTTTTTCGATTCGTAACAGCTAAGAGCGCCGCTGGCGATGGGAAGCACACACATTTCTGATACTATTTTTTAAATCGTGTACATTTTCTGGACGTCGCATATATACTAAGTCTTCGATATATCTCCACTAAAAAAATCCAGTGGAGGCATATCTGGACTTCGAGCTGGCCATGGTGTTGGACCGTCATTTCCAATCCAATTCTCATTAAAAGTTCCATCCAAATATTGGGTAACTATTCTAGTATTGAGCGGAGTTGCCTAGTGTTGAAAGGACCCTTTGACATCAAATCATCTGTTTTCACGAAATATGGATATCCTCTTCCACTTCCCAGATATTTTTTACCCTCGGAGTTTTATATGGGATATATAATAATAATAAGCTTTATTCGTGTAAGTTAGATTGAATATACAAAATATGTGCTCAAAAATATCGTGAGTAAAGAAAGAAGAGTGATAAGTGCTAAAGCACTTGTTTCACAATTATTCAAACAATAAAAAATGGTATAAAATAATATCTAAGCAGAAGTATGAAATTTTTATATAATGAATAATAGTAATATGTAAAAGTAAATAAAACAAAACATACAAAACAAGCAGTCACACACCTATACTCGCATATACATATAATAAAGTTAAAATGTTCAGTATGATTCAGAATAAAATTATAAAAAAGCAGATATGTGAGCTGGGTACAGTACATAGATAAAATGGGTAAAAGTCAGAAATAAACATAAAAGTAAACAATAGAAACTTAAGAACAATATAGTATGGTGTATAAAACATTTAAGCGAGATTATAAAAAAAAATTGTACAAAGTAGTGATAATCAAATGACACAAATCCAACAAATAAATTATAAAAAAAAAGATTTGTGAATCAATATAATATTATAAACAAGCGTATTTTTATATTATTTATCGAGATCATTTTTTTTGTCTTATATCTATATATATATATATATATATATATATATATATATATATATATCTTCTATTAACTTATGAAATAACGAACTAACAAAACTATTTTTGTTAAAAATTAAATATTTGTCCAATAATAATTTTCCACTTTACTTAAAATTATTATTATTATGATCATTTTCTACGGCCGAAACAAGTGTATTCAGAATAAAATTCACTTCATTTCGAGTTCGTGCGAGTTTGTCATTGTTATTTGCATTATTCAACTCATGCGGGATCATCTTGAAGTTATAGTACATTCTATAATGTTATGGATGAAATTGATCCTGTCATATAATCTTCTATACTTTTACTGTGGGTAAAACGAGTATCCATAAACATTTGGAGTAAACTACACATCAGTGAAGTTTACCTACTGATGATGATAACTTAGTTATCGAAATGCGCATATAGCAGTGAAGTGCGTAAGTGGGGTGAAGGGGTTACTTGTACAATAATTGATAGTATGAAATGAAATCTTTATTGAAATAGGAATTCCTAATAAAAATTCAATGATTGTTCAGATTATACTAATTTGAATTAAAAAACAACAATAAAAAATAAAAATAAAATAAATACACAAAGTAATCACATGACATGACATCACAGTTGAACACATTTTTGACCACATCTTGAGACATTTGAACACATTAAAACACATTACAGGCAGTTAAAAGAAGTTAAAAGAACATATCTCATAAGTATATTTTGGTGAGAAATTCGATACTCCAGTAGGTGAAGTGGTTCAAGATCTATCACATGCAGGGGTGCAATTGGTGTTGACCTCATTTCCCAAAACAGATTTGTTCACTTATAAAAACATCAATCTGTCTCAACAAACTGTTACTGGCAGAACCATAGAGAGAACAACCGTAGTCCAATATTGAGCGTAAATATCAACGATAAAACAAAAGAGCTATCTCAACATATGCGCCCCAACATGTTTCAGTAACCTTTTTCAAAAAATTAATCATGTAATCGATGTGAGACTTCCATTAAATTTTTCGATTCGGGATAATATCCAAAAACTTCAATTTATTTTTGACCAGAAAATCCACGTTGCTCATACGAAAATGATTGATGTGAGGTAAATTGTGCCTTGGAAAAACAGTTATTGAAGAATTTGCTACTGAGAATTGAATACCATTTTCGATCAACTAGGAACTGACTTCTATAATAACCCCAATAGCAATGAAAAAAGCAAAAACTACACTCCTAAAAAACAATGACCCCAAAAATTTAATAGGCACAATTTTCAAAGAACGTAACGCAAAATTTTAAAATTAAAGCTAATTCCAAAAAATTCTAAACATTTCCAAATACATATCCATACCATATGGCAAATGTTTATCAGAACTGTTATCACACGCATTTGCACCGTAAAAAAATTCAACTAAATAAACAAAAGTACCAGCACTCACGACTTTGATTATAACAGTTCAAAAATTCTAAAAACGGAACTCAATACGATAGAAAGATAAATCTTCGAAATGAATCACATAAAAAACACACCAAACTATCTAAATGACAAAACTGAAATCACAAACTTAAATAAAATATATTTCAATTTGATATAAAAACACCATACTCTCACCTCACAGACATCATAATCATTCCACAGCAGTATACAAAAATGATAAATGAGGAAACAAAAGCCATAAACTTAATAACAAGTTCCATTGCTACAACCTTCTCGTCTCCATAAAACCCACGAATCATAGAAAGCAGCAAGAATCCAAAACAAACGATCCAAACCATATCAGTATTACCGACGAAAATTTGAAAGTCCCTTAGAAACAAACCACGTCAACAACGAAATATTGTCTCAAACACAGATTTTAGCTATATCTTCCTGTAAGGAAATTGATTAATCCACCAAGTAATTTGAAAGAGAAAGAAACGATGACAGCCACATCCTGACATCAACTATACCATACTAGCAAACCATGACATATTCCGTATTCTATACTTTCCTTGAAGAAGACGAGGAGCCTCCCATCGAAACTTGGAAAAATAAAACAAATTCAAGATGAATCGCACCAAAACCGTCATTTATTCCTAACTGAACCTCAATCCCAAGAAGCCAACAAAACAAGAATAATATATAACAGGTTCAAGAAACTCAACCTACATATATATATATATATATATATATATATTTGTTTCCAGTTTGAATATTAATTTCTTTGAATCATTTTAGTAATGAGAAAAATAAAAAAAGGTGACACAAAAAAACAAATGTTTATTCAAGCTGAAAATTACATTAGTACCAACAAATATTAGATTTTGCTTATTTTTTCATTTCTCGAAGTAATATACTACTTAACAGACATACTAAACTATATATAAACCTAAGATCTGGTTTTAATTGTCAAAACAATTTTACATCAATTTATTCCTCCTCGAAAGCAGCTGAATAATATATTTCATCATTATGTTCGACATCAGAAAGCTATACGTATCAAAATAAATGATAATGGAAACATATTGGCTTTCAAGAAGGCATTTAAAATTGATTCAGGAACCAATTTCTTGGAGAGTATATAGACTCCAATACCACTTAATGGTTGAATATTTCGAAGCGATTAAGTAGTTGACTGGAGCGAGTATATTTCATAGTACGTGTGGTTTATACTCCAGTAGAATTAGGCGTTAGAGTGATTCCATAGTGATTTGAACTAAACAATTGAACTGCAAAGAGGGGAAATTGCTTTCGGAAAATTATCAACATACTGGAATTATATATTCAAACTTTCTTCAAATTAATTACTATTGAGAGTAATGAATAATTGGGTAATACATCGTGTGGTCATTTCACAATTCGATCTAACGATTTCTTGCTTGGATTTCTCATTTGCTAGGCCAAAATCCATTGAGATATTCAAGTAGTGAGCATGAATTGAAACTTGATGGCCTTTCAGTAGTCATATTCAGGACATCGTATCACAGATCCCAGTTGAAATATAAATAAAATGAGAATATCTGTATAATAAAATTATTTGTATAACGTTTGAATTTGAACACTCAATAACAATTTGGCTGATTTTGATCAAACTTGGCATATTTATTTGCTGTCAAATGGCGCTTCTTATAATGTTCTTATAATGAAATTAATAATTCCAGTGGCGTCCCAAACGGCAATCTAATTGATATTCGTACAAATCATTGTACGGTACTGTTTACGTCACTGTTTACCAACAAAATATTTCATTTATTTATTGCCACACCCACAGGTGACCCAACATCCCTATGTCAAATACAATTGGCGGTAAATAATGGTTTTTCTCGTAGTATCATTCCTAAGACTATAAGCAAAATAAAATATAAAGACATTAAATACAGCCTATCCTACGATCTCTAACCAATCTTCTTCCTCTACTTATAGATTTTTACCTTACTTATGTCCTGTCTCCAATAAAATTGCTGCAATTATCATTGATAAAGCAGACAATCTTAAAATATCTTTCAAAGTGGTCAAAACCATCGGTTTTCTTTTTCTAATACCAAAAACCCTAGTGGAATCTATTAATTATCATATGGAGGTTGCCCAACTGCATATATTGGAAAAACTATCAGACCACTGAACATGCGTATGAAAGAACATTTAGCTAGACCTCAGAAATCTAATTTCGGTTTTCATATCAGATTCAATAATCACTAACAGCGGAAAGCCCTCAGCTTAACTAAGCTTTTGAAACAAAGAAAAATGTATACACTCAAAAAAACACTTCATGATTTATGACCATAATCATAACGGGCACCATTGATTGGATTTGGTAAACTGATGATCAAGCAGTTACCTAGAAATGCTTAATATGAAGTTGGATTATTTTGTCGATGTTTGAGACCTTCTAATGTATAAATGATTATAACACTACTCACCTGCTCTTCATATTAAATATGAATTATCGCAACTGAAACAACGAATAACACGGGTTTGTGCTGGAATACCTGCAGATATGTTATATAATGTTCGGGATGGAATATTTTATTGTCAAGAAGCATAAGGCGGACATTTCGAACGCCTAATTCATTAATTGACAACAATTTTGCTTCTTATTCTCAATAAATAAAAATCCTACATAATAGTTTTGTTTTTTGTTATACTTGACATTTCAAATGAATATTGTGAAAAAACTTATTCAAAATTCAATTAATGCAAAAATACATGTTAAAATTGCGATAATGTCAGTATTCTGAATAATTTTTACGGAGCATTCATTTCGTTCATGCCGAAATCATAAATCACCGCGTGGCAGCTCGTGGAATCATAACAAACGATCGATCATATCGGTATGGAGACGAGCTTATTATCCCGTCATATGGTTGTGTTGAGTTAGTATATTGAAAAATTGCATTCCATAAACAAACAAATGAAGAAAATGCTTGCTAGTTCAATGAAGTGGCTGTGAAACAATACCATCCGTCTCGAAGAGTAATAAAATGGGCTATTAGATACAGGAAGTTTGGTTCCATTTCCTTTTTGAGATAGAGAACAAATAAAGTAGCTTTTTCAGCTCTATTTACTAAGGGTAATAATATCAGTCATGGGTCAAGCTACCACCCTCATCTGAAGGGTGCAACAAGAAATTTAGCAGAAAATGGATCCTTAATAGAGAGGAATAACATTTGAAGTAAACACTTTTTTTCAATTCATGATTTAGACTTTTTTCACCTAGTACTACGTATTAGGAATTGACCAATCTAGTTTCAATTTCATTATACAGTCAAACTCGGCTAAAACGAACGTAGAAATGGTTCGTTAAGGGTGTTCGCTATAAAGAAAATATGTAGTACATGCATCCTGGTAGATTTATGATTTTTTGCGTAAATTGAAGACATTGTTGATTTTTTGAGACCATAATCCTGACAAATTTGTGCATTTGCGCACGCACCCACTGTCTAATTTTCTAATAATGTTCCGAGGTTTTTTTGAATTCAATAATCCAAACTATCTGTAGTTTTGTTCGTATAGATTTCAGGACTGCAAAAAATTACCTTCTACATTTTTGCTATTTCACTAATATCCTGCGGCGTTATAGTTTCTGAAAATTTGCAAAGAAATATACTGATGTACGTTTCAACTATTTAATGATCAGAAAAGTCAAGCTGGTGAAACTCTCACATAGTAACATTAACAGCCTTCTACAACATGTTAAAATTTAATCAATGTTAAATCAAAAAAAATATATCACCAAAATTGAGCCGGGGGTGCCGATAGTCTCCCCCTATTTTTTTCCAGACTCTGTCGGAAAAACAGTCATATTCAATCCAATTATACGAAACCAATCGCCATTCGTGAAAATAAGGAATGATGTGCGTAGCTGTCGTTTTGTGAATTGCATATCAAAAACGTGGTTATGACATGTCGGGCCATCAGATGCAAATTGCGCATTCATTAATGATGATGTCGCAGTAATTTTTGATGGAATAAAACACCAGGCAACGAAATGGAGCAAAAACAGTCGTCAGTAAATGGATTCCGAAAAAATGCATTGTTGATAAATATTTTTGTAGCATTCATTTTCTATGGATAGAAACGAATGTAACGGGAAAAAGTACGGGAAATGGAAAACTCTAAAAAACCTTCCCTTTTCGTTCCTGTAAACTGAAAATAATGATTAGGTGTTCAGATCTTTCCAAAAATGAAAGCATACTGAAGCTAACGATATATCATATCCTGGAAAATTTGATCAATACAATATTTTTTGTCTCAATTCACGATGACAAATTATGAGTAAGGTTTTTTATCTAGAGAAAATCTAATAATATTTCATTAAAGATAAAAGCTAGCCACGCACGGGGAGCTATACTTACATATATTATAGCTAAATAGTGAAATATAATATATATTAAAGCGTACACCCACAGACGATACCAGTTATATTTTAGAAAATACGATATTTGTTTAGTATGGTGTAGAAGGAGGGGTATAGCTGGAAACGAAATATGCACTGATGTAAATATTTAATATCGCCTAAGAGGCATAGTCGAGTTATACTATAATATATCGCACGGATATAAATATATATTATCTTTCCGTGTATGTAGGCTCACTCAATACTATAGTGAGCGATATTTCCCAAGTAGCACTTTTAGTGGACGGAATGTAGCGGCCACGGTTCTGGAAAACTTTGAGGTGTTTGACCACAACGACTGTCACGCACAATCACGCGGCGGCTACCAAAATGGGTACCGATGCGATGGCTGGTCAGCTTGAAGAGAATCTTATCGATATCTGAAGCCAAGCATCGTCGGGCCTGGTTAGTACTTGAATGGGTGACCACCGGACAACGAAGTTCCGCGTCAAATGCCCTAACAACTGTAGCGTAGTAGCATATTCGCAGCTGCAGGCGTCTTATCAATGAGCACGAGATAAGACGATAGATATGCCGTTTTTCGGAGGGGACGTTAAGATGGCGGTTCCGAGTTCATAGATGTTGAGCTCGTTAAAGAACCCTACCTGTGAAACAACAGAGGATTCGGCAAACATTTCCGGTTGGGAGGAGTATGCTCACCAGCGTCGGTGTTTAGTCTTGGTGGCAGAAATGGGCCGACGTTAAATAAAGCAGGAAAAAAAATGGGGAACGGAACACTTTTATGGAGGCCTCTAGGTTCCTGGATCTCAGACAGCCACATTCCAACCACGTCCCTTGGCGAAAACGTGGATATGTAGTGGCCGACACTAGACACGTTAAACAACTGCCGCGTTTGTGTAATCGATATGAAGCTCGATCTCTATTCTGCAACATATTTTTATAGTGAATGTTCCTTATTCTTCCATTTTGCCGGATTCATTTCTAACACTCGATCGACTATACGTATAGATAGATAACTACGTTATGTAAAAAAAATACATTTGTAGGAGGTCAAAACAATAATGTAACAGATGAACAACAAACAAACATTTCAGATAGATTACAAGTAAAAAAAATGTGAACAGTTCAAATAACTGATTAACAAAATAGGTATATAACAAACATTTCATTTACACGAACACAACTATTAACAGTGGTGACACAAATGTATATGAAAGATACAAGCATGATGTAAATAATACGATAATTAAGTTAGAAGGCCACAATTAAAGTGATTCAGATTCAAACATGTGAGTTGGTGTGGCCAGATACTCGTTGACACTATAAAAACAATGTGTTGTTGAGATATTTTTGCTAAACCTCTTGAAACTACATATAGGTAGATCTTTAACAGTGGGTGGCAATATATTATAAATATTAACATTGAGTGTATTGATCGAGGATTTGTGTAGTTTTAGCCTGCGTGGTCTAAAGAGATTAGCACCTCTAGTGTTATGTTCATGAACCTGTGAATTGGTCAGATGTTCGTTTTTGTGGTTATGAATTTCCAATAGAGATTGATAGATAAAGATAGAAGGTATCATCATTATGTTTAGTTTTCTGAAAAGGGGTCGGCAGGTATCTCTGAAACCTGCATTTGGAATTATTCCAATAGATCGCTTTTGTAGTAAGAATATTTTCTCAGCACTGGGGCAGTTTCCCCAAAGTAAAGTTCCGTAGCTAGCATGGGAATGAAAGAAAGCATAATAAGCTGATAAGAATATATAACATACAAACACGTAGGTATATTGAATTTCGATACTTTTGATCGGGATAAAATTAAAACAATTGAAAGTTTACTGTGAAATATGCATGTTGTAGCTCGATTGTGAGCACGCTCCATCTGAATACTCTTTATTTTAGAAAAAAATCATAATTTTGGAAAAAAATATAAAAATTAGAAAATAAATTCACTTATTATTTTAGTAAATTTTAGCAGAATATTAATAATTCTAGTGATAAATGAATGAAAATGATCAATAGCAGAATGTAAATTAGGTAAGTATAAATTTAAACTAGTATATTATTTAAACAAAAATCTATATTGCTATAATTTATACGTAATTAGAAAGATATTTTATCATATAACAAAAAAGTTCTTGAGTCCGTAGCTGTATCTATATTATTTAACAAGTTATAAGCTATAAAATTTCAAAAAATATAAAAAAAATTTCATAAACAAATGCTTATAACAACTGATAAACAATGGTTACAGAATTGATTTTGAATTCATTTCAAAGATAAATGAATCTTTTATAAAAATGACTTGAATGTCCTCTACCGTATCTCTTATAGTTCAAAAGTTATAACAATTTATAACTTTATTAAATTATGGAACGGCTGTGTAACAATGCTGTAAAAATACAAAAAAAATTTTTTCTATACTTTGTTATACATAGTTGTTTTTGTTATTTTTTTAAGTTTTCGGAAACAAATATAACGGTTAATATTATTTGTTTATAACAAATTGTTAAGTTGATAAACAATGAAATTATTTATAAAAAAAAAATATTTCTCTGTTAATTCATTGAAAAAGGTCAATGATGATTTTTAAGAATAAAATAATTTTCTTAACTGATTATTTAAACAATTGAAATTATAAACAATAAAAAAATTATAAAAAAAAATTTTTAAATTAATTTTACCTATAATAATGGTAATTTTTTTTTTTTTAAATCCCAAAATATCTGTTTATAAACAATTTCTTAACAAATGACGTAAAAATTATTTTTTCCAATGTTAATTATTACCTATATTAGATGAAAAAACAGCAATAATGAGGTATTACAAAAAAAAAATTATAACATTTTTTAGAAATTTAATTTTTTGTTAATTTAAAAAAAATATAATTAACAAAATAATAAACTTCAATAAACATTTTTTGCATTGCTTTATTAAGTACCTAAATTGAAAGAGCTCCACGAAGCGAACATTTTACAGACCAATTATTTAAACTTTTATGTCGTAATTTATAAAAACAGAGATTGGAAAAAAATTAATTAATCAACAATAATGTAACTTTTTGAAAAATCGACATGAAAATTTTTTTTTACCGAGGTGTTTTTCGTTCAAGTGTCTAGATTACACCATAATTCAATCAAATTTTTTAATTGTTATTTAATACTATAAAAAAATTATTTTAGATGATATATCGGCTTTCTAGACGGTGCGCCTATGCCGTAACGACCTCGCGGAGTCCTATTTTCAGCGTTAAAAAAAATTCTAAATAATAGAGATAGAGTTCCGGTTATTGGAAATTTCCTCCTCTTTCAGGATCTTTTTTCATAATTCCTTAAATATCATTATTTTAGAAATTATTAACGAAAAACGAAATACCTTCTTTTTTTAATCTTATTTTGTTAATAACAATTGCAATTTTTCACGTGCTAATAAACCCTTGAAAAACATTTTTCTAGACGTCATTCCGAATCGAATGAGCTATCGCTCATATTTTTAGGAGCTTTATATCTATTTAACACGTTTTTGAACTTGTTGATTAGACTATAATATTTTTGGTTAAAGTAATTAGCTTTTTGACAACTCCTCGGTTTTTTTTTCGTTTTAAACAGTTCGTACATTTTGTTCATTTACAAATAAATGTAAAACAATTCCCCCACTACCGCTACTCTACTCTGCCTCGAGCGCACTTTCAAGCGTTTGTAGCAACTTTCAGTGACATGTTCAACACATTTACCACCTCTCAGGTGAAAATAAAAAATATACAAATATTAGGTATTGATGTCTACTTCCAGATGCCGTTTACAGAATTTGAATACCACGATTTTTCTTAAATCGGCGCATTTGGCAAGATGAGCCCTTAAATTGTTTATAAGGCGATTGTGCAAAATCTACACATCGGACAGAAACCATCTTGCGCGCAGTTGTACTACATGTTATTATCTATCATTTCCCGCAAGATTGTTTGTCAAGCTTTAAATTCATAAAAATTATTAATTTTCGAAAACTGGCCTCATTTCAGGCACAAAAAATCTTATTGTAGGTTTTTCAATTCCCTACAATTCTTTCAATACTTTTCAAGGTAATATTTTACAATATTTCTTGTTAAAAAAATTCCACAAAGCGATTTTGCTGGAGCCGACACCGGGGTATTCATCTACGAACTATTAAAAGGTAGTACAGGTTATTTGCGTCGTTATTTGAGTATGGAAATAGCCTCTATTTTTTCTCTATTCGTTGACCTGAATGGTACAACGTGAAGGGAGTTACTTTTCAAAAATTCTCAACATAACATTTTGTTGACGGTCAAACATTAAGTTTATAGCTACGCGAAATGATAATCTAGAGCAACTACTACCACATAAATCCAATTCTACAAGCTCTTATTGCCACAAGCTCTTATTGCCACCCCTAAATAATATGATATGTTGAACAGTTTGGGGCAGAACTTCTGATCTAATGAGAAGAGTAAACCCAGACAGTTACATGAAATGTGTCGTCGCTGCGTTAAGGGATTCTTAACGCATATCGCTCAATGAAATTATGTAGAAGCAAGGAGGAGGGTGGGGGGCTGCCGAAAAGACCAAGCTAATAATAAATACGGGTGTCGGCATTGTTAATGATTTTGTTCAAAAAAAACACTATAGTCAACAGAAACTTGCTACACCAATAAATAGGAGTAATATTGCCCATTCAGAATGGCAGTTGACGATCTCTAAAAATTAAGACAAACTGACGTCGAGGGCTCATTTCGCTAGTACAGCGATGATAGTTAAAACCTTTTAGGAATTGAGTGAAGGGCTTGACTGATTCAATTGAATATGTTGAAACATTGCAAGTAATGATGGATAAACTACACGTCATATCGGTCCTGCGTTAAAAATGATTCGAAAAACTGAAAATAATAAAAGCTCTGGAATTTTCTTTCACTTGAAAATAGATTCCTTCTGAAAAAGATACCCCAAAAAAGTAACTGCCATTATATATTGAAGATTATACGTCTATATGGCTCTTCAGCCTCTCCGTACCTCGACCTATAAGGTCTTTTATACATTACCCTTCATGTATTTAGGACCTGGGATTCCGAGACTCCTTGCGAAGCTTATCAATTTCCTGGAAGCTAAGTCCCTGATGTCTGAGGGCGTTAGTGAAACCCCTTCGAGGGACTTAAGCCTTTTGCAAAACTTGCTTGGCAGTCGCAAAGCAGATGGTCTGTAGTTCTCGCAGTACAGGCACAGTTCACTGTCTGATCTATCCATTTTTTTAGTTGATACCTCTGAGGACCATGTCCGGTGAGCCGTCCCGTTACCAGTTTCAAGTCTTTCTTGTCCAACACAAGAAGCTGTTCAGCTTCCTTGGGCGATGAGCTGGAACCGCATTTCAGTGTATTTTATTTAGTCGGCTTCCCAGCGTCGAAACTATTCCTTGATGTGGGCTTTGGAGAGACCTCAGAAGGAAGGGCAGGTTTCCAAATCATATTTTGTTTTTGTTTGTGTATTTAAGACTAAATTGTCCATACTTGTAATTGATCAAAAGGAAACTGATGCGACTAGGGATAAATTCATGTATAAAACAGATAGTAAGTAACGATCATTGTTTGACAAAAAACTATACTATGGAAAAATGCAAAATCAAGTGTGACACGAATGAAGTAATATTAAATGACAGTAAAACTTAAAATAAAAATTTGAAATGAAAGGTTGACTTACAAGCTAACATAATTTTTATATTTTGTAGGTCACTGATGAATGTCCAATCGGAATTGATATTTAATTGATAGCTCCCCGTTAATATTTGGAGAAATGTGGAAGTCTTCTAGAAGAGATCCAAATCTAGAAGATTTACGGTGCCAGAGAATCCACATATGAAAAAAATTTTGGAATCAATGAACCATCATTGAATTTATAATTTATTTTCCTTGTTAGTCATCAACATTTTCATTGGCATGTATGTCTTGAGACTCTACCGGTGAAACATTGTTGTAAGCGTTCACAATGCAAACAATATATATATAGGTGAGTAGATTTTAGGGCGGTCGATATAGCTCTTCAGCCTCACCGTACCTCTACCTGAGGTCTTTTGTACATTACTCTTCATCTATTCAAGACCCCGGATTCCGAGACTCTTTGCGCAGCGTATCAGTTTCCTGGAATCAGGTTCCTGATGCATGAGGGCGTTAGTGAAACCCCTTCGAGGACCAAACAGTTTACTGTCAGAGCTATAATTTGTTTAGGGGTGATGCCTCAGAGGACAATGTTCAGTGAGCAGTCATGTTACCAGTTTCAAGTCATTCTTGTCCATCTCGAGAAGCTGTTAAGCTTTCTTGACACTTTCTTTGGGATTATAACCTTCCAGAAACAATAAGCTCCAAACAATACTATTTAGCTTTCTTCAGCGATGGGCCAAAAGCCTTTTCGCATGTCTTTGCCCTGGAACCTTATTCCAGTGGGTTTTAATTTGGTCAGCTTCCCAGCGCCGAAACACTTGATGTGGGCTCTGGAAAGATTACAGCAGGGTTCCGGGCCAGAAAGTTGAGTGTTTGCTCATTCTTCATCATTTTTGGCTTCAAACCAAATACTCTGCGGCACGTCCAGGTTGTCGCTGTAGCCTTAGAAAGAATGAGATTGATGTGACTGTTCCATGTTAGTCTTTGGTAGATTATAACGCCCAAATATTTGACTTCTTTGGAATAAGTTAGCCGAGTTCCATTCTGGATCGGGGCTTTGTTCGTACTTTCGCCTCCTTGTTGAAGCAAGCACTGTTTTGCTGAGATTTACATTTAGTCGCCCCTTTGCGCACCAGTTTCCGATTATGTTTAGGGTTCTATGCATACGATTGGATATTATCCCGTATCGCCGTTTTTATGCAAAAAAATTAAACATCTCAACGCGTATTTTTCATTTCTTCTTCTAATACATTATCAAGAACTATCTAATACAATAACGTTAAACCAGAACAATAACAGAAAATAACACTAATAAATGAATAGGCGCAAAGCTACAACAAATGTTCAAAATAACCTCCCTCAGACGTGATACAAGATTCATCTCTTCAACTCATTGATTGTCATATTCGCGCAAATATTCCTGGTGTATTCCTTATTGTCTCACAGCCGGCTATAATTCGATTCCTCAGGTCTTCAACATTTTCGACGGGAGTGGAATAAACTAATTACTTGAGAAAACCCTGAATGAAAAAATCTAGAGGATTTAAATCCGGAGATCGAGCAGGCCAAGGTTCCTTACAAGGTTCCTATCCAACGATTTCGATATACTGTATCTAAGTGATTACGTAAAATAATGCTAAAATGGACTGGTGCACCATCATGCATGAACCAAAAGTATTGTCTCAGCTATAGAGGAATTTCTTCAAGAAGAACAGGTTACTCTTCCTGTAGGAAATTGAGGTGAGAGTCGCGTTAGTCGTTGTATGAGGAAATATGGACCGACATTTACTGGAAACTGATGCTCAAAATGAGCTTCAAAGATTCCATGTGGATTTTCCTCAGCCCATAGGTGATTGTTATGGAAATTTCGTATACACTGTCGTCCAAAATTAGCTCCGTCAGTAAACAAAACGCCATTCAAAAAAATTGGAATTTGAGCGATTTGATGAAGAATCCAATGGCAAAAAACTAGGTGCGGAAAAAAGTCTCTAGGTAGTAGAGCTTGCACACGTTGAATATGAAACCGATACAATTGCTGTTCTTTGAGAATTTTAAATACAGTGAAGTTGCTTACATTCAGTATGTTGGCAATTTTTCGAGTACTTGTTTCGGGTGACTGACTCCACAATTAACTCGAGAACTGCTTCTTCTAGTTGCACAGTTCGTACTTCTCGAAGGCGCTCGCAGTCAGCCGTTTGTTTCTTAAATGTACAATTTTTTGGTGAAGACGAACCAATATTGTGTGGTGGGGTACCCTACATCCTGGATACAACTCAGCATACAATCGTCTAGCTTGCCGACCATTTCCATTACTTCGACCATAGACAAAATGCATGTCTGACAATTCCGCATTTGTATAATTTTCCATTCTATTCGATAAAATGAAAATTAATTACTTATCATTAATGTTATACCAAACTAAAAGCTTGAAAATGAAAAAACGCTAATTTGACATTTCGTTGGAATACTCGCGTTGAACAGAATATTGACAGTAGCCTATTAGCATCGCTACTAGATAATGTATTAAAGTAATGACAAATACGAGTTGAGATGTTTTATTTTTTTTGCATAAAAACGGCGCCCCATACGAAAAAAAGGCAGGATAGATTTTTTGTCACAAATTGAACAAATAATTCAAAAATTATTTTTAATTTGAAATAAAAAAATTGAGATAAATACCCGTATCCGCGCCAATGAAGAACATAAAATTCTTAGTTGCATGTCAAAAAATGCGCAATAACTACCTCTTAAAACTCATCAAATTTCATTTGCATATCTCGACCGGTTTCAGAGCAATAAATAAATAGTCAGTTTTTAAGAAAAAACTGTCATTATTTTGTCATGCAGAATCACCCCCTGAAGTTTGTCGCACTCATTCACCAACACCCTGTTTATATAAATAAGCATTTCAAACACTTTTAATTACTTTAAAAAAATATGAAATACTACAGAATAGCGATTTTTTTTATTCAAATGTCAATGGTGTTATAAATATATATAGATAATGATATTTTGCAAACAAAAAAACAATTTCCATCATCGGGTTTTCAGAGCACTGTAAGACTGAAATCATTTATGCAGATGTAAGAAATAATCGAGACGGTATTACGTGGTATTTGGCCGCAAATTACAAGGTACGATGCCATTATCACTAAAACATTTCACTCCCATCAAAATTGTGCGAATCTCAGTCAAATGGCAACTCCAGATATAACTAATTGTCGATAATTAAAGTAGTTAGCAGTCGTTTGCACGTTCTATCTATACCACAATCAGGGAGAGTTTGCCGAATTATACAGACGTTAGCATTAATGCCAAAATTATACGTTACGCATCTGTTGGAGTTTAGATGGACGGGATAAGTTAAAACGTGATTTGTTAGCCTTTGATAAAAATCAGAAATACTATCCTTCAATACTTTCTTTTTCGTATTCTATACCTCCGATTGTTGAAATTCGCTACGGATTTTCCAAGATTCTGAATATGTTTAGGTACTTCTGTCGTTTGTTTCGATTTGATTAAAGTGAATCTTCAATTGCATTTTTTTAGACCTGTTTCTCGAAATTCTGGTTTCTATAATAGTTTCTTTTATTATTCAAATTCATTGAAACAAATACAGTTTTAGAAACAAGGGACTTAAGAGTCAACTTAACAAAAATTCAATATAAATTGAAACAAGTGGTAGACGGCAAGCGAAAAACAAGTACTTTGCTGGCAAATATCACCCAGAACATTAAATGATATCCACCTGAAAATCTATGCAAACTTCAATTGACAATGAAAATCGATTGCAAATGTTTCTTTCTGATAAACTTGATTATGTTTAATTTATTCCAGGTCCGCCTAACAATCTGCAAACCGGTTTCAGGCTTTTGGCCCTCATCGGAGTAATCACCAGTCAGAGATTCGAAAACCTCTGGCAGAAGCCATTTGCAAAATATAGTGTTGAGGATGGAAATAACGTGAAAACAAATCGAACCAAATAACAAAGGAACATGTTTCTGAAACACTCCATCATATTCGTGAAAATGGTGGCGCTAGTTCAAATAAAGAAAACGAGACATTACGTTCTTCCAAGAAATTCGAAAACGTTTCCTGACGTGATTTATCATAGTTATTTAAATGTTCGCTGTATACAAAACTACTGTCCCATTTGAACATATTTGTACTATGAACAATATCACCTGAAAAAAACATTCCTTATATTGGTTTTCCACGACCAACCATTTATTTATATTGGTATTGGTATAAGGTTGTAGACGATGTGGTAACTTGATTACTCTCGTTTCGGACGTCCATCGTCTTAATAGATTTGAAAGGTTTTCACGACGTTTCGAATGCTTGTATCTGCAATCGTCTTCAGGTGAATACTGACAAATTAAGGTGCTACTTACCAATTTATATGACTGCCGGTGCAATGATGCGTGTAATCCCGCCATGTGCAGTGGTGCGTGTAATTTCGCGCCTCTGCAGCCCGCCAGAAAGAGCAAGCAGTGGTTTCCATATGTTCTTGATCTCAACGCTTGGTTGACTAAAGGCGTTATTGGCTTCAATGTAGACGGCCTCTTTGAACTTCCGTTTGAACCAATGCTCCTCTCTATGTAGAACACTTGCGTCGTCCCATATAACTCGATGGTGCTCAGTCCAGGCGTGGTCAGCAAATCTCGATTTTGACGTTTCTCCACGTTGAGTCCATTTCTTGTGCTCATCCAATCTTACCGATAACAGCTTCTTTGTCTCTCCAATGTAGGAATCTCCGCATTCACATGAAACTTCATAAATGCAATTCTTACTGATTTCATTTTTGTTGTCAGGTTTGGTCTTGGTCAGGAAACTCCGTAAAGTACTGCCGGATTGAGAGCAGCTCTTGATGTTGAACTTATTTCCGATCCTTCTGATCTTCTCGGAGACACATCTGATGTATGGAAGGCAGATCACTGTGCTTTGTTGTTGCTCTTCAGATGTCTTTGTTCTCTGGAGTTGTTTCAATACTTCTCCTAGGAATTTCTTGGGATATCAATTCCGGTGAAGGTCCTCTCTGATGTGGTCTAATTCGGCATCTAGTGACTCCTCGTCGTTGCATATGTGCGTCGCTCTCTCTACCAATGTTTTCACGATCCCTCTCTTTGTCGAACTCGGATGGTTGGAGCTGTAACGGAGGCACTGCCCTATATCTGTCTTCTTTCTGTAGACAGAGGTGTGGATTTCATTGCTTATTCTCTCAACGTTCACATCGAGGAAGGGTAAGGCACTGTTGGTTTCCATTTCCATCGTGAATTTGATCGAATCCCTGATTCTGTTAATTCTTGAGAAGAAATCCTGGAGATGTTTATCTCCGTGATTCCATATAATGAAGGTGTTATCCACGTACCTCCACAACTTCGGTTTGTATTCTGCCTCCCGTGTAGCCAATTCTTCGAACCACTCCATGTATATGTTGGCTATGATTGGAGAAAGGGAAGATCCCATTGGGAGTCCGTCGACTTGAGAGAAGAATCGGTCCTTTTCCTGGAAATTTGAGTTCTGTAGGCAGCACTGCAGTAATTCCAATATTGCTTGGGTAGGAAGGTCAGTCCCCTCGTGCAGCTGGTTATCCTCTTCGAGTTTCCTTTTGATGATATTAAGGGATTCCTCTATAGGGACATTGGTGTAAAGGCAATCCACGTCGAAGCTGATGAAACGATCTTCTGGTCCAAGTTCAACATCTGTGATGGTGCAACGAAGTGCTTGGAATTCTTGACGTATGAACTGCTATTTCCTTGTAAGGGTTGTAGTATCGGTAGGAGGTATTTCGATAACTTGTAGGTTGGTGAGTTCCGCGAGCTGGTAATCGGTCTCAATGGCATGTCTGGTTTGTGGATTTTTGGAAGCCCGTAGAGATGCAGTGGTTTGCTATACTGTGGCGTTAGATGTGATCGTTCGTTGTCTGGAATGATATGTTTAAATTTCCTCAGAGTGTTGTAGATCTTACTTTCTATAGTGGGTGTCGGATCCTTCTTCAAGAGTTTATAGTTCCCTGTGGTTGAGGTACGTGGATGACACCTTCATCATATGGAATCACGGAGATAAACGTCTCCAGGATTTCTTCTCAAGAATTAACAGAATCAGGGATTCGATCAAATTCACGATGGAAATGGAAACCAACAGTGCCTTACCCTTCCTCGATGTGAACGTTGAGAGGATAGGCAATGAAATCCACACCCCTGTCTACAGAAAGAAGACCCATACAGGGCAATACCTCAGTTACAGCTCCAACCATCCGAGTTCGACAAAGAGAGGGATCGTGAAAACATTGGTAGAGAGAGCGACGCACATATGCAATGACGAGGAGTCACTAGATACCGAATCAGACCACATCAGAGAGGACCTTCACCGGAATGGATATCCAAAGAAACTCCTAGGAGAAGTATTGAAACAACTCCAGAAAACGAAGACATCTGAAGAGCAACAACAAAGCACAGTGATCTGCCTTCCATACATCAGAGGTGTCTCCGAGAAGATCGGAAGGATCGGAAACAAGTTCAACATCAAGAGCTACTTTCAATCCGGCAGTACTTTACGGAGGTTCCTGACCAAGACCAATCTTGACAACAAAAAAAATGAAATCAGTAAGTATTGCATTTATGAAGTTCCATGTGAATACGGAGATTCCTACATTGGAGAGACAAAGAGGCCGTTATCGGTAAGATTGGATGAGCACAAGAAATGGACTCAACGTGGAGAAACGTCAAAATCGAGAATCGCTGACCACGCCTGGACTGAGCACCGTCGAGTTCTATGGGACGACGCAAGTGTTCTACATAGAGAAGGAGCATTGGTTTAAACGAAAGTTCAAAGGGGCCGTCCACATCGAAGCCAATGAAGCCTTTAGTCAACCAAGCGTTGAGATCAAGAACGTATGGGAACCACTGCTTGCTCTTTCTGGCGGGCTGCAGAGGCGCGAAATTACACGCACCACTGCACATGGCGGGATTACACGCATCATTGCACCGGCAGTCATATAAATTGGTAAGTAGCACCTAAATTTGTCAGTATTCACCTGAAGACGATTGCAGATACAAGCATTCGAAACGTCGTGAAAACCTTTTGATCCATCAAGACGATGGACGTCCGAAACGAGAGTAATCATGCATTTATATGATCAGTATTACATACAAACGAGAATTATGTCGAAAAATTTGACCGAATAGTTTCCGATTCTCATACGCCATTACCCCCTAGACTATATTTCCTCTGCTTGATCATGTTAAAAAGCTTATTTAAGAGGAAAGACAGATAAAAAAGCGACAAAACACAAATATTTTTTGTACCTGGAAAAACAATCAGACTGGGGAACCAGAACTCATCAACGATAGCTTCCTCCTATCCCCCTACAAGCTGGATATAGTTAGGAAGCAAAAATGCATCCGTTGGAATACTATTCATTACACTAATGACCTTTCCACCAAAACAGAGACCGAGGCACGAACATTCGAGATGTGGCCTCATTATACGAACGCTGAAACGATCCAAGCATGTCTGTAACTATTCGTAGTCATACGAGTAATTACCGGGTTGCATATCTGTCTGTCTTCATATTGTGAAAGACATGTTCATTTGCAGGAAAACAACTGTATTAACCCATGAACTGATAGTTCCACTTCTCACGATTCGAAGTCCACTTCAACTTACACAGCGAATGCCTTGATATATTCTTAAAGTGCTGAATGTGATAGTCCAGTTTGTGCGGGTTTTTGCCCTACAAAGTGGGGTAGAAATGTCATTTAGTTCCGGGCTCCCATGAAAAATCCAAGTTTTCGATCTTGGATTGAAAGTATAATATTTTTTTTTTCGAAATAATTTCTCAACGGTTAATCTTACGACAAAAATATCTAATACAGATCTGAAGACATTTTTTGTATCAGCACTCTGATGTGTAACGAGTTACAGTTAGTACAGTAACGGGACTAGTGGCTCAGTGGTATGATCGTTAGTATTGTAGCCACTGTTTCCACCCGGCGAGAGTTCGATTCTCGTAGCATTCTCCATAATTCTCATACTTCATTGCAAATGTGTTTGAAAACTGAACAAAAACCACTAATTGAGAAGCGTCTTTACTGCTTGAATCAAAATTTGACAGCTACTAGTAAACGTTTGCATTCTGTTTTATCAAAGTGTGCGTTTCAAAGTCTACATGAAAAAACCTAAAAGCTCTGCATTTCAAAGGTGACTGTAGCAAAGCATCAAGTGTGCTACATTTTTGGAATGGTAATTTCAAGTTCTATTGAAATATGCAGGAATATACAGGTTGTCACATTTAAAAAAATGATTTTTCCATTAATAACTATGGAAAAATAAATTACTTACACCATTGAATTAAACGTAAAAAAGTTCTTTGGAAATGTTTTCATAGAAACAAAGAATTTTTAACAAGAAAAAAGTTACAGCAACTTTTCAAAAATGGACATTTTCGAAAAACATGCTGTAACTCAGAAACGATGATAGATATCGATATTCGGTTTTCACCATTAAGTTTGTCATCAAAATTGACCCTCGGACACAGCCATCAGTTTTCATCCATCTAGTTTGAAAACAGGACTTTCCCATTAAAAGTGTCCAATTTGGCCCACTCGGTACAATATCCACGGAACTTAATTTGCGTAGATAAAAAAAAATAATTCCCGTAGATTTTTCGATGTTATTTGGGTGTCTAAAAATTAAATAATAGCAATTTCCGTATTACAAAAACGAGAGACAGTCTATACCTACCTGCTTTATGAAACGACTGTTACAAAACCCATAGAACAAAACTTGAAAAATCCATACCCTAATCCCAATAAATCCATGTCACAGTAAGACTAAAAAAAAATTATACGCAACAAGAAAAATCACTTCAATCTGAAAAAGACTTCGCTATTAATATAATGTTATTGTGAAGAGATTGAGTTGGACGATTTTTTGGAAGACTGCAACAATGTGCCGCTGTACGGTACCTTCAATCCAAGATAGTGGACCGCGCCGACTCCCCACCCCCCCCCCTTGATTTTTCATCGGGGCCCTAACATATATCAAAATAGTTTCTACCCCACCGTTTGTAAGGCAGAAGCCTTTTTTAGTCCCCACCGCTTGGAGTATGAAAGCACCCCCGATTAATAGGAGAGGGGAAATCACTAATACAAGTTCTTCTAGCGTGAGTATGGCTCGCACACCGAGGGTTGCGTACCTATATTTATTTTTGGACATTTTGTTACTGCATCATAATCGAACTAACAAAAAAAGCCATTTCTTAAGGTGTTATCTAGTACATTTAATTAATTAAAAAAATAAAAATCTTAAGGTTTTTGTAACCATTGCAAATATGAGTGAATAGTTATTGCAATATATCAAAATTGTTTATGTTCAAATCAAGCATTTGATAATTTAGGACGTTATGTATTTCTGTAGCTAGTAAAGGAAACAAAATTGATTTTTTCGAAGTTGATGGTGAGTCTTTTATGTTGAAACCAATCAATGTTCTCCTGTTGACCTCTTCATATCCTATGTTTCAGAACTATATGAAATGCCCGCGTTATCTGCAAAATTTATTGTTTCCATTTGTTTACACTGGAAAACAGCAGAGGGTCGGTCTTGAGGAATCTTATATTCGACATTCGTATGTTGACTTTGGCGATGATTGATACTCACTATTTGTTCTTTCCCGTTCAAGTAATGTTGAAACAGTTCCTACGATAGCCCTCGTATTTCTGTATTTTGCACGACCTCCATCAAGTATCTATGGTCCACTGTGTCAGAAGCCTTGCTAAATGCAGGAGAAGACACACACAGAGTATGTGTTTACTTTCTAGTTATTTATCGCTACACAAAGAATTGAAATTTGGATATTATCAGGATGTGGTGATAAAACAAGAATGCAGAAGTAGGTATGCAAAATCTTCAATACTTGGGATCCCTACCTTCGCATTTCTCAGCTTACGGTTGAACGGAAAAAAGGATTTGTTGATTCAACTAAATTTATCTGGTCACTCTTATTGGCTTGACCCGACTAAATAACATACATCCCAAAACACAGGTGTATTGGATTGATGGAATTATTATATTGCGGCAACAAATGGGATTTCTCAATGCAATGGATATATGTTATTCTATTGGAATAATCTCCAAGTCAAATTGAATGAATTTTTTTTTCAACACATATTTAATATTCTTTTGAATCAAACAACGGAAATAGATTGAATTGAATTGTATATTGTTTGAATTATATGCGTTAGATGGCGAAGCTTTCGCACAACTGACCCTGGCTCAGATAATGTTACCAAATAGCAAAGCCAAGTTATCATTGTTGCGACGTCTGGACTTTAATGTCTGATGTAGGATCTCATGCTGGGTTGCCATATTTGTCAATTCAGTGGATTTGTAAATCTGATTGTTCAATCCAACAAAATAATTACTTGGTTGAAACAACATTCCTGCCAAAACGAGTTAATGAATAGAGTTGGTCGAATAAGATATATGGTTCATGCACTTTTATTTGTTTGATTCAAATACATTTTATTTCATTCAACAATGTTATTTTGTGTGTAGTAGAATGGAAAACAATTTCTTCGAATTTAGAGATGTCACAGATATTCCTAAATCTGGTAGGAAACGCATTTTATCCGTTGAAAGGAATTGGATTATTGTTAGACATTGGGCGGTGTGAATAAAATTGTAGTGCGAACTTTTACTTATAATTTCAGAGCAAAGACAAATGTTTAGGTGAATAATAATTAGCTTTAGCTTGAACTGATGAGTTTGAGCTATTTGCTTGTAGCATAATTCAGGTTTTTTCGGGTAAAACTTAAGCGGGTGTGAATAAAATATAGCAATTGCTGCAACTTTCAAGCAATAACTGACCATTTTTCAAGTTCACAAATGTGAAGCTTGGTAAAATAGTTTGAGACTTCAATCAAGTAGTACAGTACTAAACTAGTTTGTAACGTGCACAGTATACAGTAAAATGGCTCAACTTATGAATATCAGAAAAAGAGAATATTATTCACAGCGAAGTGAGTGTCCCGAGAATGAGTACCACAAGCTGTACATATTTTCTAGAGTTAATGTTGAGTGGTAAGCAGCAGATTTTCTGGAAAATAGCGGAGAAACTAGAGGAGGAGCATTAACACAAGGCAAAAAATGCAAATAATTCTTCGCTTCTTAAGCGATCCTGGGTTTCAAATTGGAGTTGGAAAGGATGAAGGTGTACATCAAAAAACATGTACTGACTAAAATCATGGAAAATACCCATCTTTGGATTCCTGCAAATGATAATATGCATGAAGCACAGCAGCAATGGAATTCTGAATACCAATTTCCGTATGTAATTGGCGTTATTGATTACAAAACCAACCGAGCAGGGGGAATTGCTATTGCAGCTTAAATGTACATGCAACATGTGATGCAAAAGAAGAATTTACTTCTATAGACGCTCAGTGGCCGCGATCTGTCCATGATAACCGAATACTTGAGAGATCTAGTATCTATGCCCAAATGAATACTATGCGGAAAAACTTCGTATTATTAGCTGATTCCGGTTACGGAATAACACCGTGGTTAATGACACCGTATAGAAATCCCCAAACGCGTGAATAAATAGCATTTAACACACTTTTTACAAGAGAACGGGTCATTATTGAAAGATATTTCGGTCAGCTGAAGAGAAGGTTTCCTGTACTACAGTATACAGTTAGAATACAACTAGATAAAGTTGCTGCCGTCATTATTAGTTGTGATGTCCTTCACAATATATCCAAACATTTAAATGATGATATTCCTGACGAAGAACACATCAATGCTGATCAACAAGAGGTTGTTGAAGAGGAAAACGACCTAGGAAATGCAGACGCAGCTTTGCGTAGACAGGGACTGCAGAAGAGAGAAGAAATAGCAAATGTAACTAACCAACTGCAACTTTGATAACTATCATGTATTTATTGTCAATACATATTTAACTACATGTCAGCGTATACTTTGCCAGAATTAACATCTACAACATAATTGCACCTTTCCATTGGAGTTTCACGCAACCTATTTAACATAATTTGTTCTCTTTCTATCTCCATCCGCGTAAGCTGCGACTGCGACTGACAAGAAGAACCAATCTTTGTAGTTCCATTTACCATCGAGCTGCACAATACCACCCCGTCTCATGTGGCATTACTATTCGGCCGACTGGGAAGGTCTTCGTATGTTTTTCTCAGGTTTCCATGGAAGAGAGTTTGTTTCTCTTCAGTAGATCCAACACGATGTGCTGAGACAATTTCTGAAATCATCATGTTGGGGATGCAAACTTACATACCGAATACCGAAAGAAGAACATCATCCGATAAGACCTGGTTTAACAGAAACTGCTCTAGAGCTGTGGCTTCCAAACAGGCAGCATACCATCGATGGCTAAAAAATCCGGGCCCTGAGGCCAGAGCAGCATATGTCGAGGCTAGAGGCATATGTAAAGAGACAATAGAATGCTCAAAAGATGCCCACAAAGCCAAAATAAGATCAAAACTTGCTGAATGTCCTAACGGATCCCGTTCATTTTGGTCTTTAGCCAAAGCTGTGGGAAGAAACTTTACTTCCAGCTCATTTCCTCCCCTAACCAAAGAAGATGGAACACTAGCAACGACTGCCCAGGAAAAAGCCAATATCTTTGCGCACCTATTTGCTGGAAATTCCACTCTGGATTCATCGGGAAAACAACCCCCGAACATTACACCTATTGACAGTCACATGCCCGAGATCACCTTTCGCCAACGTACTATCAGAAAGATTTTGCTGGGTCTCAACACCAACAAAGCCTGTGGATCTGACGGAATATCGCCGATTGTTCTCAAGAAATGTGCCCCCGAACTAACACCTGTTCTTTGCAAGTTGTTCAACCACTCTTACAATTTGGGGGTATTTCCGTCCAATTGGAAAATTGCAAGAGTACAACCAGTCCCTAAAAAAGGCAAAAAGGCCCTACCTAGCAACTACAGACCTATCGCACTGCTATCTATTATTTCAAAGGTCATGGAAAAAGCCATCAACATCGAGCTCATGAAATATCTGGAAGACTCAGGAATTGTCAACGATAGGCAATATGGCTTCCGCCATCAGAGATCAACTGGTGACCTGCTCGCTTACGTCTCACATATATGGCAGCTATCTATTGAAAAGTATGGAGAAACTTTAGCTGTGGCATTAGATATCTCCAAGGCGTTCGATCGAGTTTGGCACCAGGGACTCCTCGCAAAGCTTCCGTCTTATGGCTTGCCCCCTCAGCTGTGTTCTCTGCTTGCTAGTTTTCTCTCAAACAGGTCTCTCCATGTAGTGGTCGATGGAGTTTCATCTGACACTCTACTCATAAATGCTGGTGTTCCGCAAGGATCCATTCTCGCACCAACACTATTTCTACTTCACATCAACGACCTGTTGAAAGCAACTTCATGTCCAGTACACAGCTTTGCCGATGATAGTACCCTCCATACCGCTTTCTCTTCCAGGGCCCCTATATCAGCCCGTGAAACCAGAAATGAACGAGGAAGAAATGTTAATAATATAAATATGGACTTAGCAACAATTCTCGAATGGGGATCTAATAACTTGGTAGAATTCAATGCAAACAAAACACAAGCATGTCTTTTCTCTAGAAAAGCCGATCTCACTGTGCCTAACATAACTTTGTCAGGAGTAACCATACCACTGAAGCCATCCATATCGATGCTTGGTATTACTATCAGCAATAACCTTTCCTGGGAAAATCACGTGAGGTCCATTGCCAAAAGTGCATCCCAAAAACTTGGTTTTCTGTTTCGTGCCAAGAGCTATTTCACCCCCAGTCAGCTGCTTATGATCTATAAGGCACAGATCCGACCTGTCCTGGAATACTGTTCCCATATTTGGAGTGCGGCACCTAAACATATCCTGAGGCTATTGGATTCTGTCCAAAAAAGGGCAATTCGTCTCGTCGGTGATGCCTCGCTTACAAACTCGCTCACTTGTCTGGAACACCGTAGAAAAGTTGGCGATTTGTCTCTATTTTATAGATATTTTCATGGGCGATGCTCTTATGAAGTATCAACAATCGTTCCTGCTTTGGCAGTCTCTTCGAGATTAACCCGTCAAGTTCAGTCATCACACCCCTTCGTGGTCACTTTGGAGACCTGCAGAACATCACTTTCCAAAGACTCGTTCATCCAACGAACAGCAAGGCTTTGGAACTCATTGCCTAGGGAGGTGTTCCCCGAGGCATACAACCTTCAGAAATTTAAGAAGAACACCAACTCCTACCTTCTTTTCCTAGGTTCCCACGATGTTCTCTGAACATTACAGGATATCCCTTTTCGTGGGAACCAGAACATAAAAAAAAAAAAACTTAATTTCCCATCTCCTCTGTTTCTTTCTCGTTGAGTTTGTTTTTTTTGGTGGGGTTGGTATAGGACGAGGTGCTGGCATTGGTGGCAGAGGTGGAACGTCTGTGTTGTTATCATCAGGTAGATGTTGCTTACCCGCGATGCTCATACTCACAGCTGCAGGTGTTTTGTGGAATACTGGATTTTGCACGTCACCATCTATAATCTCCAACAATTTCTTTTTCCAGTCTTTGAGTCTAATTTTTTGATTCCCTGTTGCTTTCTTATCGGTATTTTTCATGTTTTGAATTTTCTTTTTTTATTGTTTCAATGTAATACTTTTTCCAGACAGTACCTGGTATGATTCTTGCATGATTACTAATGACATTTTCTTTCGCTTTCTTAATTGCTGGCAATTGCGACTTATTGAATAAAACTTTATGATTCGCTAAGGCCTCCACAAACCTGAAATTGGCACTTTGTTCACCGACTTCAGATTCACTTCCTTCACTATCAGAACTCATTTTCAAATTCTCAATCGCCTGCACTTCCTTCGAGCCTATTAGTAAATATGCGATGAAATTAATGAAATAACTCTAGATTCACTGAGTCTGCGCGTGACACGTCCGGTGCAGGGTACGAAAACTTGTTTACTGCTTCTACCTTAAACTGGTATTTTGAAGCATAAACTTATAAGTATAAGCTAAATGTTATTCACATTGTTTTCCGCAAATGCTAGTACTTATAGCTGAAACTGAAAGTTTATGCTGATGCTAAAACTTAATACTTCAAGTAAAAACTTATTTTTTATTCACACTGCCCATTGAAGATAATCCACATAAACCTACAAGAGGAATTGCCGCCGATAGTGATGTTACTAAAAAAATAAAAATAAGCTATAAAAAGCGAACAATGTTACCCTTACCATTATGAAAGGGTACAAGTTTTATTTACAACCTCAATATCGTCTTGCAAGAATTGCAATTTGTGAGTTGCATCTAAATTAACACCGTAACAACGAAAATGTAATGACATTTCAAACGAAGTGAATCCACCCATCTCGAATAATAGAGTTATTCATTATTTGCATAAGATTATATTTTGCGAAGAAAATATTCTGCACGTTCCCGTAGTATTCAGAAGTCTTTGTAAATGTCCAGGCCAATTGAAATTTATGGAAAAACTTTCGTACATCCATTTGCTTGTCTAGTTGAGCATAAAATGCACCATCGCAAGTATCATGCTGGATTACTCTGATGCCATATTCCAGGGACTAGTATTTATCGTGAAACTTTTGTTCAAGTTTTCTTTCAATTTAAATTAATTACCAGAGCTATGAAAACTTTTTTTTTAATTTTAACCAGAGATACAAACACATTTGGTAAATGAATATAATAGCTCCTGCAATTTCTTTATACAGCGTGCCTGAATGGTTTCCTTTTTTAACTTTTGAACGATTTGTTTTAGAAAAATCGTAGAAAGTCAAATTGAACATTATCATTGATTGTACTTCGTTGCTCAGAAAAAGAAATATCCGACTTTGTAGAGGAAACCAGGGCTAGTTGACCAATTTTTGGAATGTCTATTTTCAATAAATTTAGCTTACATACTTTGTTGAATTGTGGTATACCACAAGATCGTAAATTTACTCGCGTATGCTATTTTAATTGTTGAATATTTTATTTGAGCCGAGATAAAAGTTTTTAGCATATTTGAACTGGCGTGCAGAGTAAGTCAAGTAGCCCCGGGAGTGGGGTTAGTTAACATACATGCTGGGGTTAGTTAACCTGGACAGTCACTTTTAGATCTTTAAAGGATGAAAATGTTGAAACAGCAGAAAAAAATTAAACATTTAATTTCTTATAAGCGAAAGTATGTCACAAATCACCCGAGTCACAGTTGATGCAAACATAAAATGTTAGATTAATGCTTCTGGTGCATTTCTCATGGGCCACACCTTTCGCAATGTGTGCATCTCACCCAGTCACCACCACGAGTGCTTTTACGATAAAGTTTTTCGCATATCAAGCAGAATGCTTCATTGTCTGATTCTGACGATGATGATTTTCATTAGGTTGAGACGTAGATGGGTTTTCTATCCGGAAAAGAAATTTCCGGACAGTTTCAGCTTTCTTGTTCTTCTTTCTATCTGGTGAATTCTTTCTATCTGGTGAATTCTTTTTATCAACTATACTTCGCTTACGTTGTTGTTTCTTTTCTTTGGCCTTCTCTTTCTCTTGTATCAGTGCTTCTTTTATCGGTGTATCTGTTAAAATGACAGTTAGTCTGTTTTTCTTTCCTGTCTAGTATCTTATCGCGAACCTGCTTTTGGAAACGGCTTCACTGGCTCAGGAAAAAGCATCAGAGTAGAATTTTGGTAGATAGCAAGAGGGTTTTTCATTGATTGCATGTACTATTTCGTGGATTGCAGGTAGATTTTCGTTGATTGCAGGTAGATGTTCCTTGTTGCATCTGTTACGTATATAGCTATCACTATCAGGAACAATGTTTCCATTCAAGAGACAAATTTTACAATGCCAGGAATGACTTATACTGAAAATGTTTTACCTGTATTGTTCACTATCTAATTATCAATAGCCGAATTGCAATCTTTCTTCAGTGACCCGTTAACACTCCTGCCCAACGGTTGCAATGTATGTGAACAATGCCGTGGGAAAGAGGGAAAGATAAAACAGTCACGCTTTTTCTTGACGAAAATCCAAGGCTCCTATTGAAAGATGGGAATCGTGGTTATCAAGCAACAAAAGCCTAAGTCTTTCTTTTGAACACCTTGCGTGATGAACGAAATGTTTAATGAATTCCAAGAAATGTTCCACATTCATCCATCCAGATGGATTGGCATCACCCAGGCTTCCAACAGGTACGTTTCTGATAAAGTGGTCTCGGTAGTTTACCCGTACTGAATATGAAATACAAACAGGTCATACCCAAGATATGTTATCGGAGAGTGGGATCTGTTATTACGCGACTTGGGATATGTAGTGGAAAGCGGGACAAAGTGGCCATAAGAGCACGGCTGTCATGTTTCTAAATAAAATAATCGATATCCAGCATCAGGTCGCCATCTACCGCAGAATGTGCTTCATGCTGGGAACAACATGTTAAATCCATAGTTGTGGCCATTTGCTGCATTCAGTTCTACACCAACAATGTCATGTTGATAGTGCATTGCAGTGCATGTTGATAGGGCATTGTAAATTATTTAGTACATGGAAACATTGATAATTAATGACTATTTTGTCAAGTTATAGTTCTGATCTTGAGCACATATCCTAAAACAGGCTAAAGCACCATGTAATACTTTTGAATCTGCCTCTACACACCAGTCACCGTTTGCAGCCATTGGCCTGATTAGGCCTTACCCAAAATCTTCAGATTTGTCGAAAAACAACAAAAAGGGCAAAAATTCTGGATGACACAGTCAAAATAACTGAGAGAAAGAGAATGAAAAACATTATCAACGACAGTAGCAGTGAAAGTGCAGGAACCTTGAAATGTATCGACATAGATCTCGAAGAGGAACAGACTGATTTACATTCAGATTTAGAGACAATTGATGAAAGCAGTTTTATACCAGTGAAGTTTGCAGGAAAAAAGAATATAAAACATTTCCTCGGAAAAGTATTGGTATCAATCCGAAGCACTGATGAGTTTATTGTCACATTTTGAGACAAATCATTTTGATTTTTCTCCCCTTGACGACGCGACGTAGCAGTTGTTGAACAATCCAACATTGTTCATCACCCAAATAGAAAGATAGTGTTTACTTTTGACATTCACTTTTCAACTTTTGGCATGGGATAAGGCTTTGTCATCAATAACTGGAAAACCCGATCTTCTTGTATCAGAAATGTATTTTTGTAAACATTAATGTGTTTTTGTACATATGTAGGTATACTTTTTGATTAAAATAGCAATACCTTCCACATGGGTTTCATTTATCTTTATTATTTGAGCATTGACCAGAAATAGCAATACCTTCCACATGGGTTTCATTTATCTTTATTATTTGAGCATTGACCAGAAATAGCAAAACCTTCCACATGGGTTTCATTTATCTTTATTATTTGAGCATTGACCAGTACCAAGCATATATGCGCCTGTAGTTACACAAGTTCTAATAGTTTCTTAAAAAAAACATAAAAAACGAGCGTCCACTGTGCCCCACTCTCCCCTATATCGTTGAATATATGTAATCTTAAAATCGAACAAAAAATCAAACATGAGGTGGGATGTAATTCTGTTCGAAAACCAAAACAAATAACATACCATTTCAATATGTAAAAATATGCAGAATTGTCAAAATTTATACAAATTACTGAAGTATTGAGTATCCGTAATACCAAACAATGTAATCGAGGTGATCTCATTTCATCAACGTTCCACTACTGCAAGACACCCGCGCCGCTCGTAAAACGATCTCAGAAGACAAGGCCAATTCGAAATCGCTTAAAAAACTCTTGTACACCGAAAGGTAGATAAGTAAACCGCAAACAACCAACTTTTCTCCATGAGAGCGGCCTCCTGCAAGTCGAGGGAAACATTTACAAACTTGCCTAACCAACCAAGTTTTTGTCACAGCTTGCACTTTTTCTCGGTCTGGTTTATACGACGTATGTCGCCAACGCACAAAGTCCGACAGGGACGTATTGGCCCGACTGGCAGGAATAATTCAAGTAATATTTCCATGGGGCTCATTGAATATTTTTTCAATATTATGAGAAGGTGGGTTGAATTCAAACAACGACGATAGAATTTATTTTTCTGAAAAGTGAAAGGAATCTAATAATATACAAAGTATTACGGGATAATAAGCAATATTTGTGTCTATGAATATAACATACAATTACAGAGAAAACAAATGATTGATAACAAAATCGAGGCATGCGCTATCAAACTTGAAATATCCAAAATATATCTAGTTTCCCTTTGAAATAATTCTAAATTCAATAATATTTCAGTATCTCAGGAACACTTATTATCGCATTTTAACGATCCTGGTCAAGTCTGTGGAGATTACCGCTGCCACCACACATTATGGGGTAGTTAAAAAACTAACGTAACGGTATAAAACTATTTCATGCCTTAGATAGCTTAAGCCTCGTCGTCCATAATGATGACTCCCCTACACGTACATCCCCCAAACTCCACCCCTTCTTCAGTAGACTGAGCATATCATCTCCTGAATTAGCGTCAAAGTGCGACTGGAAATTACCATCGGATACTATGGGATCCTATCACTATCCCATTCTCATAAAAATTTCAGATAATATGGACTGTCCTCAAACATTTTTATTAAAAAAAAAAGCCAATTGGGACACTTTCCAACCGCACTTGCATCACATATATACTTCCCAACCACCTAAAACTATATCTTTTGCTCATTTTATCGATGCAGTTTCTGTAGCCGCAGACGTATTTATTCCCAGAAACTCCCCTTTTTCACCCTCGAAGTCTCTCCCCGCATGATGGAACGCAGAGTGTTTCCACTCCAATTGCACACAAATATTATAATTCTGTTGAGTACATTCACAATGAAGACATATATATGGATATATGGAATTTTTTGTCACAGATCAAATCACAATATAATTTTTACCTAGTATCAAATCATTTTTTATACCAGATGTCTCATTTATCCTGCTAAAAGGAACCAATATACAACTAGGCCAATCAATAGAGATTTTCTGCTCTATTGATGCTGTGTCAAAAATACTACTACCGACTTTGCCATCATACGAAAGACGGTCCGTAGTTATATCCTGTTATGTTTCCTACTCCCAACTGATTTGCTTAATTTGTTATAAACATTTAAAACTTTTTTTTTTCGTTTTTGACTTGTAGAGAATCCAAATGCAGAGAAAATGAGCCCTAGCGCAACTCGATCGGATTATTAGTAACGGAGAAAAACCGAAAAAAATCATTTGTTTTTTGAATACATAACTCCACCAGTTGCAGTGCAAACTTTCCACGACATAGTAGAGATTGAGATGTACTTTATGTGTGAAAAACTCAGGCGCTGTCGGATCATTAATTTTGACATAATTGCAATCTGAATTGTTCAATGCACTTTATTGCAGCAACCTGGATACGTCATGGGTGGCCCGATTCCAATTTTTTAAAAAGATTTCGAGAGTAGCAGTATAGTACTACAAAACGTATATTCTCATTTTGCGTTAAAATGATGCCAAACAGGTGGAAAATACTTGCACACATGACCGAAAATGGGCGAGTGCGTGAAAGCGGCTGAGGTGGGGGTAGAACAGCAGACGTGGGGAAGCGTATGTATAGTAATAAAAGCACGCTGGACCCGTTATGAATCTGCTGCTCTACCACAACTCCTGAGCCGCTTTCATGCACTCGTCGGTTTTCGGTCATGTTTGCAAGTATTTCTCACCTATTTCGCAGCATTTTAACGCAAAATGAGAAAATTCATTTTGTAGTACTCCTTACACAGCTCGCTGAACCTCGGATCCATGTTACTTTTGGCCTCACCAAATATTGTAATCGTCCAATTCGACCAAACTGTCTATATATAAACTAACTACTCACTGTACTCCCGTAAGTGGCGGATGTATAATCAAATTTTATACCCTCCATTTACGGATCAACCTGGTTGACAGATGGATGGAGATATCGGGGAATGTTTGACGTAGGAGTATACGAAGAGGGAACAAAACAAGATATTTCAGTTCTCCTAGGCAAATATGCTTCAGTGTTCCAGAACCCAAAAATACACAAACCGAACATCGCGCTCTGCCCTTTTGGCAGTGCTTTTGGCTCACCAACTCACAACCTTGCCAAATATCTAGCAAACACTCTTCAAACTTTAGTATGTGTGCAACTGACACCACTTCATAGAAGTCCTCGAAACACACAGAATCCGGAATATTGATAACCTTGTCATCTTCAACATAGTATCTCTCTTCACGAACATCCCTCTGTCAGACACAATGGTTATCCTGGAAACATAACATACCAGAAGAAACCCTTAACCTCATCACCCATCGTATGAATAGTACATACTTCCTTTTCCAGGGCACATATTACAATGCACCAATGGGATCTCCCTTTTCTCCAGTCAGGAGGAATTTGAAACAGCGGTCATTTGACCTAATGCCCACTTGTTAGAGATACGTGGAAGATATATTTTTTTATATGGGCCCATGGCTCGAAAACCCTTCATGAATTCCTAAGTCATCTAAATAACATCCGCCACAACATAAAATCTACTATGAAACCGAAGTTGACAACTCCCGTTCCTAGATGTCCTCATCACAAAAACCAACGACTTCTTCACCAACGCAGTATACAGAAATCACACTAACACCAGCCGATATCTACACGCCAGCTCTCATCACCATCTACCTCAAACCAATTCCGTTCTGAATTATCTCATCTACAGATCTATTCAACTCATCGATAATCCCAACCGATCAAAAGAGTTGAACCAGCTCAAGACGGTTATGAAAGCATACAAACCTGCAGATCTATCCACTATCAACAAACCCGTTCTCCAAATTGCCAAAATCCAAAATATTGGGTATCTTTTGAATTTTGGCCCAAAAGTATGAAAACCCTAGAGAAATGCGATACAAAGATAATGTTGACGGCAACTCATCAAATTCATAATTTTCCCAAACCTCCTAAATACACCATAGCTAATGGATATATGAAATACCATGCTCTGAATGTCCTAGGACATACATAGGATAAACTAACAGACGTGTGACAAGCCGAACTCAAGAACATCCGACAGTTTCCAAACAGCGCGAAAAAAACAGGCCATAGAATAGATTTCGAGCAAACCAAAACCATTGACACTGAGGAAACACTAAAAGTAAGAGTCATCTTGAGATAGAAAAACGCTCAAATTGTTTCAACAAACGCCATTATGGACGCCGCTGACTCAATACTTGGAAACCTCTATTCTCTCGTGCCCCCCCTCCAAACCAAGCACCTCATAGTTCCACTTCACACAACTACCCGGAATCTCAGTTATCTGGAAGGAGAAGGCAGTTTTATATGTCAGGTCAGAACGTTATAGGATTTTTATTATTATTAGTGATTTTTTTTTCCAGAGTTATATCGAGATTGAAACACAAGTAAGTAATATGTATTTCTTTGTGTTATTTGTGAGTTTAGAGGCGTTTAGAGACAATTGAATCCTCCAACTTCTGATCTCGTATTTCAGTTGGAAGTTTATACAAAAATATAAATGACTATGTTTTCCAATGATAAGATGTCCTCTTTTTTCGGTTACGTACCTAAGAAGACGTAAAAAGTTCTTTTCTGGGCTGATAATATCGTGGAAGGGATAGAGGGAATTCCAAGACAATGTGGGACTGAGCTTTTTGAATAATGAATGGGAATTTCAGTGTATTCGATGGACCTATCGCCTCTTTTCCACCATTATACGTGGTAATACCTTTGTGGTATTTTATCCATATAGCCGGATCATTCACAAGGTTATGTACGGCCCTGAACAACGAACCCGCTTTTACGACTGCTTTGGGTATTTTGTTTCGCGTTTTATAAACTCCATCGTGGAAATTAGATGCATTCTCCGGTGAATGTTCAAGTATAAAGTAAGAGATTGGTAGTAATTTTTTGTTGGGAAAAATCTTTTACGTGGGATACATTTGAATGCGAGAATGTAGGTGGAGTTGGATGATCTAATACTATCTGTTGTTATATATATATATAGAATCCATTTGGACTGTCGATTTTCATTTCAGAAGATTTTTAATTACGCAACTGAACCGTTGGATCATTCCTTAGCCCTTGGCAATCTCAACTGACAAATGTACCGCTTTCGATAATTTTTTATTTATCGTTCATTTTTTATGAAATTATGTATGTGGCATAATTCTACATGAATCTTTGGGGGTTGTAGTCGTTGAGAAAAACCCCCTCAGGAAGTAAATTTAAAAATCTCGCTGTGCGAGAAAAAATATTCCTGATGAAGAAGTGAAGTCTGCGGTTTGTTGGCTATTTTGAGATTATTACTGTAAACAGGGTATCGAGGCTATTGAACATCAATGGGAAAAGTGAGCTAGAAAACTATGTAGATAAATAAAGATATTTCTTCCCATGTTTTTGTTAGGCCAGATACTTCTGGAACTAGCCTTTATGTCTTGACATTGAAGCTTGCTTCAAAAAATGTATTTATTATTTTTTATTTGGTCACCCGATATAAAACTTCGGTACATTAGAAGGACACACAATATCTTTTGATAATGAACCACTTCAAGACAGACTCATCTCCACGTCCCATATTCTTCGAAAAAACAACTATTTTATTCAAAGACCCTCCTCATACACGATTCACATTAGTAGAGAAACTTAAATACTTGGTGGTCTCTTGTCATATCTTTCCGACTATAACGGAGTACTCAAGGTAATTTTCGATGAAAACTAATTTGGGGAAAATTACTCGACCACCCAAAATCTTGCATGCTATATAAGGTGAACATAAGAGGGCACTATTCCCGTATTAATAGTCAATTTGCATATAATTAGTGCCATATGGAGTAGCCCTTGGCTAACACGTTTTGAGAAACAAGGCCAATGTTGGGGGAAGTGGGGTTGGAGAGATTCAATGATATACAGGGATCTATCAGAGTCGCGAATCATCAAATTAATAAGATTCCATTCGGAAAAATTAGTTCACTCCCAAAATTCAATTCATATTATGTTGTCTTCGAACTACGTATCTGATATCGGAACGCTTATATGTCATGAAACGTCAATTGAATTCGTTGCCCCGTCACCCATATAGTTGATGATGATCTAGCACAGATACCTATATTAAATTTTTGGGAATGAATATTGATAAGCATCTTGATTGAAAGATTCTTTGTAAAAATTTGCAAAAACCCCCACATACAAATTTTGAATAGAATCCTCAGCTATTTTAAAGCCGCCATCTTGAATTTATACATTTTTACAAAAAATGTATTATCTCCGACCCGGCAAACCATCAATTTTGAATAGTAGGACCATAATCACAAAACTTGTCCGCCATATTGGAGCCGCCATCTTGAATTTTTGAATTTTGACGAAAAATTCACAATCTCCGTCCCCGAAAATCCCCACATACAAATTTTGAATCGAATCGAACCATAATAACAAAGATCGTCCGCCATCTTAGAGCCGCCATTTCGTTTTTTTCTCTAACAAAAATTTCATGATGCATTGTCACCGGAATTATGGACACCTGCCTAATTTCATCTCAATCAGATGTCGACAAGTGCTCCAAAAATGGATTAGAAATTTTGAACCGGAAAGAATGACAGAATGACATACGAACGAAGCAAGTTAAATGTAAACTGTAAAAATAAGGTGCATGCTAATGTGACTAACACAACCAGTTGCAAAAGTATATTTTTTAATCTTAAAATACTGACTTTCCCTTCTTTAGATCTATCTGAACTATGTCTTCATATATTAGAAATAAGAAAATGTTCCCTAAGAAATATGATTTCCATCAAATAAATACTCCTAATCGAGAAAATATCCATATACAATTTTGCAAAGATAGTGGTTTGATTCAAATCTACAAATATAAATGGCCTAAGAGCATTTAACAAGTTACCAAAGTCAAAGAATTTTCTTCACCCCCATTTTCAAAGGGAATTGTGGATTGTTTTTAGTCGACAAAAGAATACTGCACTACTAACTAGTGAATCAAGTTCATTGATAGATACTCTATTGTGCTTCATATGTGTTTTTTGTTCTGATGCGATTTCTGTATATATGTATACAGTGCGCGTCAAAATTATAGAACAAATTCGATATTTCGCAAGCCATGTACTTTTGACAAAAATCCTGAAATAGGTCGATTTTTATTTTAAAATGCCGATTTTTTTATGTATATTCTAAAGAGGTTATGTCACTGGTTTTGACATGGTGACGTAATCGGTAATTTTTTCAAATTGGAATAGATGTCTTGTGACACTTCATCTGAAAGGCCTTTCAATACTGCATTCAATGATAATAATTAATTGGATATTTTTTCACAGGGTGAACAAAAATTAATATTTTATTTCAATAAGAGAATAACGTTATATCCAACGAAATAGAACAGTTAAATAAGATGTTCGAAATGCCATCCACCAGTCTCTTGACAATAAGCAAATCTACGGACACATTCCTCTTGCACATTGCGAATAACTTCCAGAGTAATTCTGTTAATTTCGATCCTAATTCGATTTTTCAACTCTTGTAGATTTTGCGGCCTATCTACATATACCTTCGATTTCAAATAACCCCACAAGAAAAAATCCAGGGGCGTAAGATCTGGAGATCTTGGGGGCCACTCTATCGGTCCGCGTCTACCAATCCACCTCCTAGGAAAACAGTTATTCAAAAACTCGCGAACATCACGTGCATAGTGCTGGGGTGCACCATCTTGTTGCAACCAAATACTTTCATTTGGTGAGTCAGGATTGTTGGCGTTTGGAAAAATATCGGCAAGGCTAGGTATGAGTTCATTTCTTGAAAATTCCAAGTTACGCTCCCCTGTGAGATTTCCTTCGAAAAAATACGGGCCAATATTCGTCGTTTATTATCCCTGCCCAAATATTGACTTTCTGAGGGTATTGAGTATGCCCGTCCATCATCCAGTGAGGATTATCCCTACTCCAATATCTGCAGTTCTGACGATTTACTGAACCATTTAGGCAAAACGTAGCCTCATCGGAAAACAGAATTTGTTTTATAAAACGTGGATTGCGGTTACACAAATCCTGCATTATTTCACAGAACTCCACACGGCGATCGGGATCATCATCATCGAGTTGTTGATGTAGCTGTATGGATGTATGGATGGTACTTCTCTGCTTTTAGAATACGTAATACCGAACTTTGGGATATGTCAATGTCTGCTGCAATTTGTCGTGAAGTATTATGAGGATTATTCTCTACACCCAATAGAACATCAAGTTTCACGTTTTCTTCTATTTTAGGACGTCCAGCATTCGGAATATGTTTGACATGACCAGTTTCTCTAAATTTTTTCTCAGTCCTACTGACTGTTGAACGACTGATAAGTCTATTTGGATACTTCGCATTGAACAAGTCGCATACCTCTTGCTGAGTTCTGGTTCTATCTCCGCATCCAATAAAAATTAAAATTTCTATGTGTTGGGTTTCACTTAAAGTAGCCATAGTTTAATTTCAGAACCTTTTCACTTAGAATTTGTGGAGAATATTTGTTGATATTTCAACTGACATTTATTTGACACTAACTTGCCTATTATGGCATTAATTTGTGATTGTCTTTTGTTTCCATTTCAGACTAGGAAATAGCTAACTATTGATATTTGGAAACGATCCATCGGTGTAGTAGAGCACTGACTCACTAGTCTGCCAGGGCAGTCTAAGGAATTAGAGCCTTGGCTCAAAAAAGTAATATTTTGCATTTTTCAACACGCTTTTATTATCTTTACTAGTAACTAGATAACTAACAATGAAATAAAATCTTGGAAGTAAATATTCACCCACTTCCAATCTTCCGAATAATCTGAAATTTGTCACACATACCAAGGACCGATGACAATACAAGAATTTCATAATCATAATGTAATAATAATAAAAATATATTTTTCCAAACGCCAACAATCCTAACTCACCAAATGAAAGTATTTGGTTGCAACAAGATGTACTGTATATATATATATATTATTGACTATTTCAATTCCATCCAATTGTCATATGGAAATAAAGTATTATTATTACCTAGGTTTAGTTTTCGTGATCAAATGGTAAACATTTTGATTGTTAATTTCTTATTTAAAATATTTTTATCGTTTTTTTTTATTTCCACTTATACAATTTGTCATATGATAATATATTTCAACCTTATAAGAATTCAAATGGCAGAAGGGATTTTTTTAGATACTATTCCAATTGGGTATCTGAATGGTTTTGTTTTTCAAGTGACCCCACAGGAAAAAGTCGAGTGGGGTAGAATCTGGAGATCTGGCTGGCCACTCTATAGAGCCTCTTCTTCCAATCCAACTTCCAGGAAAAATTCTATCCAAAAAGGCCCTAATAGGCTGTACATAATGTGAAGGTGCCCCGTCTTGTTGAGAAATACTGGTCCAATCAAACGGTCCCCAAAAATACCGGCCCAGACATTGAGTTTTTGGGGAGTTTGAGTATGGACTTCGTGGAAATCATGTGGATTGGCATCTGACCAATAACGACAATTATGACGATTCACAGTCGAATCCAAAAAGAATGTAGACTCATCAGAAAAGCAAATGTTGAAAAGGAAATTCTCATCAGCATCTATTCTCGTACTCATAATTTCACACATTTTCTGTCGCCTATCAAAATCATCTTCATTCAATTGGTGTACCAAATGTATTTTCTAGGGGTGGAATTTATGATGTTTCAGGATTCGGCGGATACTGGTTCTACTGATATTGGTAACACTAGCCAATTTCCTTGTGCTCGATGTTGGGTCTGCATGAACTTGTTCTAAAGGTGCAACTTCAACAGCTTCATTTCTCAACAGAAATTCACGTTCTGGGTCTCGTTTCTTGTTGGCTACTGATCCAGTTTCACGAAGTTTTTGCACTAATTCTAGAACGTATTTTCTAGCAACAAGTATATCTGGATGCGTTTCATTGAACAAATTAGCTGTACGGTTACCGCACTCATCATTGACACTGATAGACGTCCACAATTGCGATTTGGCGAAAAAAATTATCTCATACATGTTTTTGTTGTACTCGCATTTGAGTAGAATTCGGGAAAATGTAAATGAGGATGAAATAAAAATTTGAAACGGAATTGCATGTTATTTGTTGGTGAACAGTTAGATCATTTGATTCCTTGACAATGATAATTATCTTTAAACAGTTGCATGGTTAGATGTTATTTTTATTGATTGAGTGAATAAAAAGTGATTTCCCAACTTCAAGTTCCTATATTTCGAAAACGAATCGATGAATTAATTTATTTTTGTTGTTTGATATTAAGAAAGAAAATATCTTTCAAATGAGGTATCACTTGACAACATATGGCATTTAAAAATTCAGGGGTGGCGGTCACAGCTCCGAGGGATGGAATGTATTTCGGGTGAATTTCATCGCGAACGATGTCCCCCTCGAAAATGTAGTTGACGTGTCCTAGCGTTTTTATAGAATTCGGTTCTGCCGACCTACAGAGCCGCTGTTTCGTTTTCAATAGCCACTCTGTATATACAGATATGAATTCTGAACTGTACTTGAAAAAGGAGAATAAAAACTTTTTTTAAATTGGTATTTACTGAAAATAATGAGTGGCAAAATATATTATGGGGTATATATTAAGAAAAAAATGTCAACTAGAACCTATATGGGTATCCAGATCCATGAGATGAAACATTCAGAAATAGAATAAATGTTTAAACCGACGAAATGGTTTTAGGTATATGCGAAATAATGAAATTCTAACCAGGAACAGTGTACAAAGCGAATTTTCCAAACTGAATTACTCCTACGCTATGTTTGGCAATGAAACAAATGAACTTGATTAGAATTCCTTATAATCGTGATGTGAATGTGATTGTGGTTTTTCAGTTGGAATTGTTGGGTTCTCTATTTGTATATTCCCCAGCTGGTTTCACCACTAATCCTATCAATTTTCATTAAACAGTCGCTCAGGAACAAATTGATATAAAAACAGAAACCGACAAAATGAAAAGTGTGAGCAGTTGAACAGCTTGAAATTCATACGCCATCTGAGGAATAAGGAAAGAAAATATTCGTTTTGGTATCGGCGTGAAGTTAGCAGCTAATTTCCAGCAGCCATAATTTCTAAGATATCTGGCAGCCAATTTTAAGCAGCTAAATTTATGACTATTCTTTTTAGAAAGTAAGAGCTCTCGACTGCCATTTGGAGAAGGAGGATGGTTATTCGTTGTGTCACAAATGACTGAAAATAACAGAAGAAATTTAATGAACTTCCAGTTGTTACTGCTCATTCAACCTATTTTTTTCTCACACATATTATACCGTTGAAGGAGCAGAAAACATCCCCTATTTATTTTATTTAAAAAAATCCATATCATTGTTAAGAAATGTTGTATCACGATAATTTTATAAAGAGATATTGTATTTGCATAGAACATCCATTCACAGAAAATTCGGAGGAGGGCAATTATCCCTTATTCACTTCTTATTTTTTTAAATCCATATCACCGTTGAAAAATGCTGTGTCAAGATTATTTTTATATAGGGATTTAGTTTTTGCATGGCTTATGAGACTACTGAATACTCCAGTTCTGAAATCATACCATATTCATTTTATTTTGAAAAAAATCCATATCGTTTAAAAATGTTGTGTCGGGACCATTTTCATATAGAGATGTAGTATTCCTAAAAACAAAATAAACATTCATAAAACAATTCGCTCCATTTTTCTTCGGTTGTGAATTTGTATTTTCTATAAATATTTATAATCTTGCAAACTTTTCGAATGTGATCTAGTAATTCTAGAGGTACAGCTTTATCGAAAAGACTTGGCTTCTTTTTTCGATATTGATTTCCTTGAAATGTCTGTATATCTTGACAGATCTCAGTCTTCCGAACCGAGAAATATATGCGGTCGAAAGGCCATATTTTTAACCGACGAAACCAAAAAGTAGGAGGTTCTCTAGTCGACCCGTATATTTTTTTTTTCATCATTTTTTTTTGTATGATCCCGCATAACTTTTTACTGAGGCGTCCGATTCCGATAATCCACCCCTGAGGGTAGCAACATGAAGGATATTGATCACTCACCCTCTGAATTCTGGTCCGTTAACCGATTCTGTCAGGCATAACTTTGTACTAGGTTCTTCGATTTGGATGATTCTTTTTTTAATAGATAGGGTATACCTTATACTTAGATTTCGAATGGAATTATATACCCTTACGGGTAGAAAAATAGGGGATAATTGCTTTTTCACTTATGAACAGTGGCATACACATACGTAGTTGACAATGACAGATCGCTACTGACATTATTTCTGTTCCACATCCGTCAAAACCATTATATTCTATGGGAGGATGGAATGATATACAATGTAATGAAATAAACTAACCAGAACAACAAAAATAATTTTTATTACAACAAATAGTAAAAGTAGATAATCATATTATTTAACTGGTAATAGTTGAAGTAAGGTGGGTAAGTAAGTATTTTGGAAGTAATCAAAAAACAAGTAGGTAGTAATTAGTATATTTTAGCCATAAAAAATTGAAAGATAAAAACTTTTTAACAAAAAATTAAACCGACGAAATACGGAACTGAAAAGTAAAAAATAAAATAAACCTTCTTAGTCTCAGTAACTAAGCTCCTAAACTAACGTTGAGTAAATAATTTTGAGTCGGCGCCAAACAAACAATCAACGAACATCATTGAATTACTTCAAAAAAATTATCAGAATGTCACCGCGCAACTCTATGCCATCATTTTACGCCTTACCTAATTCATTTGCTTGTTTGTTTGGCGCCGACTCAAAATTAGTTACTTACATTAGTTTAGGAGCTTAGTTACTGAGACTAAGAAGGTTTATTTTCTTTTTTACTTTTCAGTTCCGTATTTCGTCGGTTTAATTTTTTGTTGAAAAGTTTTTCAACTATCTGGAATGAAATAAGGAACCAAAATAATTTGTCCGTATATTTGGCTTTAGTATCGGCCACACAGTTTCAACAAGGCGGCTGTTGAAACATTAAAAAAACATTTGACAACAGTTCTTCTTTTAGAATCTGACAAAAACAGCTGTGTCTGCCATAATCCTATGAGTCTTCTAAATATGACCGGAACAAGTTAAAAACGCTAGCAATAAATTGTTTAATATTCCAAATCCATCTAGTTTCTCCAGATTTCAATACTAGATCTATGACGAATTAGTGAACATGTTTGTGTCGCAATAAATCTTAAATTTAAATTTTCATTGAGTCATCCACCTATCTAACACTTATATCACTTTCGCAGGTACTGTAATTCTATTATTTTATATTTTTGAGTTTGTTTTTTTGCCGGTAACCGCAGAATAGTAAATACACCGATACGGTAATAGTTTCCAGTATTCTGGATTTGATTATATCCAAAAAACAATTCCAATTAGTCAGACGTTCAAGAAATGATTTGCATAAAAAAATGTGCCAATACCTCCCTGAAAAACTTTCAGGGGTTATTAGTATCATTCATAATCATAATTCCCAGTTAATATGGTTTACTTCCAGTCCTAGAGTTTGTTTTAACTATACTAATTTTCACTGTATAAACTTTCGAACATTCCTCGAAATGTTTTGAATAGATCTTGCAGCAACTTTCTTGATTATTGATTACGTCTGCAATTATTTCGGAACGAAGTGCGTTCGTTTAGACAAATGCACTGGGGCTATAAAATTCGTAGTACAAAGGGCATAATTGAGACAATTGCCTTTACAGGAATTGCATTTAATGGGCAGAATAGAAAGGGTCTTTTCACTGAACGCGTTTATTTTTTCTCCATTAAACTTTTTATTCTTTCCAATCCGAGTGAAATTAAGTCGCGTTTCGGGTTTTTTAGAGTATCAAGCGTTTTGGGGGCTGATAATGGATCAATTACCATCAACTGGTTTATGTCGGATTTTCTGGGAGTGGAGTAGATAAAATTGTGTTCTGGAAAAGCATCCATGGGACACAATGCATTGGGAATTGATTTGTTGAAAATATAAACAGGATGTTCATAAAATCAGATGTGGAATCATCTGCGACTGAAAGATAAACTTTAGTCACTATCTTCCATCGTCAAGATAACCTCTTGTGGGGTATTCATGTTGAAAAGGGAAACATTCTCAATTGAATATTGATAGAAAGATTTTTCTGTGAATTGAAAAATCCACGATTAAAATGAAATTATTTTTTAAAAAAAAAATTCCCCGGAAACCGGTTAAAATCTGATAGATATTCTGAAAAGGCCCTAAATCAAAAGAAAAAATCTGAAATTGAAAATGTGCATTTTCATTCAGCGTGAAATAGATTTTCGTCGACAAAAATGTATTGAAGACCTAGTGAATGCGATGTCTCTCCTGCGTCAATGTTACGAATGATTTCTGGTGAGTACTCTCTTTTGGAAAACATTCTTCTTTGCCTCATTCATCTTTATGAGTTCTTAATTGAGACTGGAATAGAAAATCAAATAACTATCTGAATGAAAATGCAAATTTTCAATTTCAGATGTTTTCTTTTGATTTAGGGCCTTTTCAGAATATCTATCAGATGTAGTTCAATGTCCAGCGTGGCTTTAGCCGGGGAAGTGGTTGTTTTCTGTTAGACATTCACAAAAAATAATTTCATTTTAATCGTGGATTTTTCAATTCACAGAAAAATCTTTCTATCAATATTCAATTGAGAATGTTTCCCTTTTCAACATGAATACCCCACAAGAGGTTATCTTGACGATGGAAGATAGTGACTAAAGTTTATCTTTCAGTCGCAGATGATTCCACATCTGATTTTATGAACATCCTGTTTATATTTTCAACAAATCAATCGTTCATACCCCATGACAGGTTTTAATATCAGAAAACACTAATTTCAAAGTGTCTCTCCCAAAAGGAATGATTCTAACTTTTTCCATCTTTGCAAAGTGAGATTGCTTCTTGAAAATATGTTTCCCATTTCTTCCGGTCTTCCTGATGATCGTGGAAGCGTGAAATAGATTTTCGTCGACAAAAATGTATTGAAGACCTAGTGAATGCGATGTCTCTCCTGCGTCAATGATTTCTGGTGAGTACTCTCTTTTGGAAAACATTCTTCTTTGCCTCATTCATCTTTATGAGTTCTTAATTGAGACTGGAATAGAAAATCAAATAACTATCTGAATGAAAATGCAAATTTTCAATTTCAGATTTTTTCTTTTGATTTAGGGCCTTTTCAGAATATCTATCAGATGTAGTTCAATGTCCAGCGTGGCTTTAGCCGGGAAAGTAGTTGTTTTCTGTTAGACATTCACAAAAATAATTTCGTTTTAATTGTGGATTTTTCAATTCACAGAAAAATATTTCTATCAATATTCAATTGAGAATGTTTCCCTTTTCAGCATTGGGAATATTATATTTTCAGGCAGTTGATCTGTTTTCAATTCAATGAAAATCACTACCTATATGTTCTTTCACTTCTTGACGACCATGAAAATCACTTTCTATATACATATTCTGGATCGTGAGGTTGCAGTCATAAACTGGCAGATTAAATTTTAATTTCCTTTTCTAATACATCTTGAAATATACGGAATGATGAACTAAGAAATTGAAAAAACTACTTACTTCTGAGTTGGGAGGAATTGTCAACTGTACAGTGGCGGGGTAATTCATGAATTTTTTAAAAATTAACTGCTGATGTTCAATGGTGGAGAGAAAAACTATTATATTGTTCTAATTGTAGAATATAATATAATGCTAAGATTGTTCAAATCTGTTATTTTCTTTAAAATATCAACGTCATTGAAAATTGGTTTGCGATAATTGCTTTCAAAGCATATTACGTTCACAGTCCCAAAATCGATTGTATATTTAATTTTTTTATGCTATTGATTTTGAATATTTGTGGGATGTTCAAATTTCTGAAAACTAACTGATGGTTTTAGAAAAATATTTCTAGCTTTCACTTATTTGAGGAAAATTGTAAGCTCTCTTCCGTTTGGGATAGATTCCAACATTATATAACAAATTATAAAATTCTACTTCATCACCGAGGTATTACTACTATATGACAATAACTTATCTTGGTCGTTATTCAGGTATTTCACTTTTCATCAATTTAAAGTCGATTTTTCAAATACGATGATGACTCCATGATGGATTGAAACTGAAAACCAAAATCAATTTTGCAATGAAATATAATTCCCAATCAATACTCACTTGAAATATATTCATAAAGTATATGGAGATCATATAAATAGAGAGCAAAATGTAGCAAGGGTTCGGGAAAGGCTGAACAAATCCGTTATATGTTTATGTTTGGATAAAAGCCACACCTAAGGAAAGTATCAATAGATATTGTAAACTATAAAAACATCCAGACTGATGAAGTGTTTCAATAAACACTCGTTTGAACGATGAAATTGTGTAGAGGAATTTTTACAGCCCAACTTTTATGAGACAATTAATGACCAAATGATGATGCAGTGAACACTTAATTCTTATATTTTATTTTCGATTCGCCTACCATTAAAAAAAGGTCATTACATTAGAACGTTGACAGCGCCATATTTCGAAATAGCTTTCACCACGAGTAATGTACTTATATGAAGGTGATATTTCAAAAAAACTATTCCTATGGGTACACTTTATCGCACTGAAAATGATGATGTAAATACAAAGGATTAAATAACACAGGTATGCATTGAAAAGAATTAAGAGCTGTTTTGGTTATTCCACATATTCTTTATATTTCTCTGAACGCTGAAACTGAAAATGACCTTCGTTTTGTCATAGGACATCACGTTTCCTGACAATTTTGGTTACTATATTGAATAAGGCAATACTTGAAAATAAATAAAAATAAGCTTAGAAAATTAATTTTTAATTGCAGATTTTACCAAAAAATCATTTTTGAACTGTAATGAGCTCACTAAAACACACTAAAATCATTTTTTCGTCCCTGTGAGATTCCTTTCGGTACATTTACGCATGTAGTATCTGGAATATCTCTCTGAAGCATCCAAAAGTAGTCTGCCATCATGTAATGCTCCATTTTCCCTGATATATTTTTTCCATCTCTTTCATGTCCTGGTGGAAACGTTCACCTAGTTCTCCACTCACAGCTCCCAAATGTTCAGGAAAGTAGTCAATGTGGGATTGGAGGAAATGGGCATTCAAACTCTCATCAGGCAAACTAAAGCGTGAAATGCTTTCAGCACTCGTCTGACGTTCTTATTGTACTCGGGACCTTTCTTATTGCCTAAAAATGACTTCTTTAAAGGCAATCAACCCTTTTTTCTGAGAATCCGTCATGGTACTGACATACTCTTGATCAGCTATGAGCATGCTGAGGTCTGGTCCAAAGAAACACACCATCCTTCAATTTTGCCACCGAGAGACCTAGCAACTTGATGACCAAATATTTGAAGAACTCTACATCTCTCTATTTCACGAATTGCTTCATCAACCCCAATTTTATATGTAGAGGTAGTAGAAGAACTTCATGAGGAGGTACCAAAGTTTCTCGGAGGAAGTTGTTTTGAACGACTATGAGAACCCTCGGCTGCCAACTCCTCTTGGTCTAGTGATTTTGTCGGTCTCGAGTGTTTCATAAACACAGAAAACAAGGGTATTTGGTATATCCAGCTTGTTGCCTGATCAGCATGCAGAAGAACTTTATATTTCCTCATACTTACCAACCATGGTCTTTATATTTAAGTTTTACGGAAAACCAATTCCAAGTTCCCGTAGGTTTCCTTCAAGTGTACGGAATGATCTACGGGGATGGAAGCGTAAAACCGCCGTTGTGGAGCAAAACTGCTTTGAAACTTATTTTTGGGGAATCTATCAAAAGACGCCAATGCGCTGAATCATATTGGATTTCGAATTGACCCATCGATGCAATAAACCAACTTGTCTTCCTGGGCAAAGTAAGGAACGACCCCCTTTCCAACAATCTGAGCCATGAAAAAGACACTCCTGGCAACATTAAATTCCCACTTTTGAGCCTTGAACCAAGTAACTCAACGGCATCTTTGGAAGTATTCATGTCTCTCACCAAATCATTCATCGCCTTCTGGGAAAAAAATATTTGATCTTGTATCATCTACAGAGTCAGAACTTGAATCGTCATCTGGTACAGGTATGACTTCGCCTTCATCGAAGCTAGGTATCTCTTCCAGAGTAACAAGGGGCCTTGATACTGGTATATCTGTGCTATGGAGGATGGAAAGAATTGCTGAGTGAATGAAATGGAATGCTTCCATTTGGAATTATAACCTTCACATCGCATGAACAAAACTAACAGTTGTCAAGATGGTTCTGTTGCTGTCGCCATACCATACGAATCCCATAACGGAAAGCTTTTTTCTTACCCTTGAACCAATTTTGGAGGTCCTCAACACACCGTTTGCACATTTCAAGAGGCGCCAAAACATTAACTTGATTTCCAAGTGTGTTCAACAGTAGTCAGCCATCATTTGATGCTCCATTTTCTCTGATATCCTTTTTCCATCTATTTCATGTCCTAGCGAAATCATCCACCTAGTTCTTCACCCACAGCTCCCAAACGGAGAAAATGTACTTTCAAACTGATCAGGCAACCTGAAGCTTGAAATGCTCTCAGCATTCGTCAGATCTTATTGTAGTCAGGATTTTTTTTATTGCCTAAAAATTTTCCTATGACCTCTTCAAATGCAATTCACCCTTTTTTCTGAGAATCCGTCATGGTACTGGCATTCTCTTGATCAGCTAGAAGCATTCTAAGGTCTGGTCCAACAACACTCCATCGTTCAATCTCGCCACCGAGAGGCCTAAAAACTTGGTGACCAAATATTTGAAGCATTCCCTTTCTCTTGGAAGTAATTTCACGAATTGCTTCATCAACTCCAATTTCAATTGGAGAGGTGGTAGAAGAACTTCATGTGGAGGTACCAAAGTTTTTCGGAGAATATTGTTTTGACCGACTGTGAGCACCTTCGGCTGCCAACTCTTCTTGGTCCAGTGATTTTGTCGGTCTCGAGTGTCTCATAGACACAGAAAAAAAAGGGTATTTGGTATATCCAGTTTGTTGCCTGAGGAACATGCAAAAGACCTTCATATTCCCACATATGTGTCAACGATGGTCTTCATATTTATGTTTACGAAAAACCAATTCCAAGTTTCCGTAGGTTTCCTTCAAGTGTACGCTACAGGGATGGAAGCGTAAAAACTGGAGCAAAACTGCTTTGAAACTTATTTTTGAAGAATATATAAAAAGGCGCCATTGCGCTGAATCATATTGGATTTTGAATTGACCCATCAAACCTTCGACATCGATGCAATAAACCAACTTGTCTTCTTGGGCAAAGTAAGGAAGAAGACACCCTGGCAACATTAAATTCCTGCTTTTGAGCCTTGAACCGAGTACTCAATGGCATCTTTGGAAAGATTCAAGTCTCTTACCAAATCATTCATCGCCACGTATGTAATAGGATTAGTGAAATTCAAAAATTAACACAGTTAGAAGCATGGCGTTACATACGTTCCACTGACAATCCCGCTGATATAATATCTCGCGGAATAAACCCCACAGAACTTTCTAAATCAACTTCATGGTGGATGGCTCTCCTTTCTTAACTCTAGAACCCAAATTTTGGCCAGAAAATACACATATAACAAATTTTGCTCGTAATCACTCAGATTCTCCAGCTTCACAAACTTGTAGCAAAGTTGTAGCATATTGTCTTAGATTTGTAAAAAATTGCACGTCAACTCCTGAAGCTAGACAAAATGGAATTCTGACAATTGATGACTTATTCAATAGTACAAATAATTTTATATATTTACCCCAAACTTTCTCAGATGATATAGAATCTCTTCAATCTTTTAAAGTTAAAGTAAAACTGCCTCTTTGAATCCTTTTATGGACAAAAAGAATATTATGCGAGTGGGTGGAAGATTAAAACATTCTTCATTAGCATTTAACCGAAAACATCAATTTCTACTGCCAAAACATCATAAATTCACAGATTTGATAATAAATTATGAACATATTAACAATCTTCACTCAGGTACACAAGCAGCACTTTCTTTCATTCGACAGAATGACTGGCCTTTGAATGGAAAGGAAGCAGTGAAATCAGTTATTCGTAAATGTATACCTTGTTTTAAAGTAAATCCAATCAGCACAACACAGCAAATGGGTGATTTACTTGACTTTCGTGTGAAACCATCTAGATTTTTTTCTTTTTGTGGTGTCGATTACGCTGGCCCTTTCCAAATAAAAGATGGAAAAAGTTGGAATAGAAAGGTAGTAATATATGTTTGTTTATTTGTTTGGCTAGTAAAGCTGTACATTTGGAATTAGTCATCGATCTCACTACTAAATCATTTTTGAATGCTTCAAAACGATTTGTATTAAGAAGATTGTTTTCTGATAACGATACAAATTTTAGGTTCAGGTATGACGTCGCCTTCATCGAAGCTAGGTTTCTCTTCCAAGGTAACAAGGGGCTTAGATACTGTGATATCGGTGCCATGGGCGATGGGAAGAATTGCTGAGTGGAGATTGGTATATGAAATGTTATTTTCTTTGACAGTTATGTTTTTTTGGCATTGTAATCTTTTATACCCTGATGTGAATTCGTTGATAGTAATTTTGACTTTAAATTTAGTTAAGAACCCTAAGATAAAAAAAACAAATATTGAGAAAAAATTGCTAAATTAAAAGAGAATTTTGCATTTTCTGTTATCCTTTCCAATTTTTGGTCCTATTTAGCACACCAAAATTAATAGAAATCAGTTGAAAATAACAGTTTTGAGTGCGGACCTGTGTAATGAATGGACGGTGATAGACAAAAATCGTCTAAGCCACATATTTTTATATATTTTTATTTCTATTTAGAAATCTTAATCAACAAATACGGTTAATCAGTTGTCCTTCAACCGACCACATGTTATTGGATGTGTATTATTTGTTGTTACTATTATATTTTTAGTTAGTTAATTTGTAGCCGGTATATTTTTTTTTTGTTTATATATGAATATGTACATATATTTTTTCTGAATATTGATACGGATCTGGGGTCCATGTTCATTGAAATATTGAACTAATTGTTTTCCGTTCATTTTAACTTCAAAAACACAACACAATTATGTACTCTGATCATTAAAAAAATCAATCACAGTTCACTGTTGAAATACCACGCAGATTCTAACGTTGAATAAAAACAACTGCTAACTGTCCTTCCGCGGTACGCTTGTCCTTTTATACGAAGGTCCTCAGCATCCGGAAACTTCCGGCACCTGTTTCACGATCGATGGTTCTATATTTGTTTGTTGCGGAATTCCCCTCCTTCACGTCATCGGGTCGTCGGGCGCGTGATTAACATGCAGTAGCGTACTGTATTCATTCACGTAACAATATTTTGGGAAGAGATGTGAAATAGTGCAGTAATTAAGAATTGAAAAAGCAAGGTAATGTTGGGTGTATTATTTTTATTTTCGCAAAGGGTGACTGGTGTTTACAATGATTTTTTGAAGACGTTTAGCAATGTTAAAATTGAAAGCATTCCCGGGCGACTGTTTCTGATAGTTACAGGATATTTTTTTCTGAAACTCAATACCTATATAGGTATAAATGTTATTTGTTCTTTTTAGAATGAAGAAGTCAAGGAGATAAAGTAGGCTGGATCTGTTAACACCTAAGTAACCTTGAAAAAGTGGATATTTGGATTTTGAGGAACCAGAAAGTCGCATGAAGGAGGCATAACGCTTTTTTATTACGTGACGATTTCTACCAGTCAACACCTACCGTAAGCCGCGTGAAGGAACTTCGTTCCAAAAATACAAACACCGAAACTCATAGGTTTTTATGATCATTAAAAAATAGATAGGAGTGAGAACTTATTAGATCACCGGTAGTCACTGTTATCAGATATTGTTTCTGTCCATCGTTCCAATTTTTTTATTCCATATATAGTTTCCATTTTGTCTGGTTACTGATTCCTTCATTACCTACTGGTTGTTCCTGCAATGATATTACCAAGTTGTATAGTAGTATTCTGAATATTCCGAAATGTCAGTAAATAAGAAATACCGACTCCGAGAATGATTTGCATATTTATGAGTGGTTGGAAACCTTTACGTTTCCTTAGGAGAGTTTATTAAACTCTAGATTATTAGAACTCTTTGAAGTCATTATAGATAGTTGAATATTCAAATTTGCGTTATGAGGAATTGATTACTCGGATTCCTATCTGCTGGCCATATTGCATTCGCTATTCAAATTTCGATCATTTATTGCGAGTGAAGGAAATGACGGAATATTTGCTGAGATCAATGTTAAAGTAGTAATCTGAAATTACGCAATGGAATAAAGGGAAAAGATAGTTCGAAATATGATCACCCAAAGCGAAATCATCTATCAGCGAAAAGTGTAGCAAACTTCGCGGCCTCCACAATAAGTTAATGCCATACCAAATAATTTTTTCGTGATGGTAAAAAAAATTGCATTTACCCAGAGATTTAGAAAATAATCATAGTCTCACTTGCTTTGCATTGAAATGATCTGAATGATGGAAAGTATCTACCTCTTTAGAGCTTCTGTTGCTATATTAGCTACAATGACTGATCTCAGAGTCTTGGAAACTATCCTTTTCTGTTGACCAGTCGTTATCGACAGGTGTCAAAAAAAATTACCGAGATAATTATGCTATTATTGAAATATAAGGAAGGAAAACATGGGATTTGACCACATGAAAGGTGGTACTATGCGAATGAAAAAAATTATTGTATTGAGGTTCATCACATCGAGTTGGGGATATCGGTACAAATGTACCGATAGCTCTCCATGTTTTGAAGTGTAACACACAAAGACGTGTTGTTCGTCTGTCTGCTCGAACAAAACTAGTATAAAGGTCCCACACATTGTTGAATATCGCATTTCCTGTAAAGAGATAATTGTGGATAGTGAGCGGGAACACGATGTTCTGAACGTCAGAGTCATTTGGATGATATGTTTTCTTTAGAAACACAGGCACCAATATGAAAATGTTGATACTGTACAAATGTAACAGCAATCGTGACATATCATAATTGTTTAATAATTCTCATACAAATTTTCCATATTTTAGGAGACAATGCCGCGTCAAACAATGAAGACTAACAAAATAACAAACTGATTGGGGACCCTCAAATCAATTTCAGCTGAATAATATTCGAGAATCTTCTATATAGGTAGCAAGATATTCAAAAATTTGTCACGTCAACTTCTTGATATATAAAGTTTTTGAGTCAAGGAAAAGATATTTTAACTGATTGATTTTGATTCTTGGATGATGAACTTCACATATATGAACTGATGATGATTATGATGAACTGCATTATATGAACTACACATAACACTTCAGCAATAAAAGCACCGAATATATATATATATATATATATATATATATATATATATATTTTCTTCAGTTTCTTGACCACATATATATTTTCTTCAGTTTCTTGACCACATATATATTTTCTTCAATTTCTCGGAATAAATGTCTCATTCAGTCAATTCATTTAATTTCTCTTAACTACGTTTCGACATGGTATTTGTCATCATCAGGTTAAAACAAAATTATTTCATTTGAATTCTGCGTTCGCATCGTACGAACGTTCGTACGATGCGAACGCAGAATTCAAATAACATATTTGTTTTAATGATGATGACAATACATCAACGATAGAAATATATAATTGACTGAATCAACTATTCGAAATTGAAAATATACATATATATATATATATATATATAATAAAATAACAAAACACCGTGAGAAGTAGCAATTATAGTTCATTATTCAAATTAGGTGGAGTGGGTATCCAAGTAAAGTGGACACAAACTCTTAACATGGTTACCATTCTTGAAAACAAGCATTTTGATCTGGGTGGTCCGTTATTTGTGCCGGTCATGATTGTTGCACGGGCGTAGGTTGACAGCATCCTCAAGGTAATTATTTATATTCTTTCCGGCACTTCGACTAATCATATGATGTAAACATATATACCCGAAGTAGCTTCCCATATTTTTTTAACAATGCTCACTGCCACTCAGGTGCCCATCGTATTTTTTAAGTTATACTTTTTTAGGCGCAGACTGTGAGCGTGGTAGGAGTATACCCAACGACCAAGCACGTATCGTCTAGCTATACCCAAACGCAAGGGTACGCAACATAATACGTGGTTATATATTAAAATCGACACGAAATCATTTCTTGCAATAATCAAATTAGAACACATTCCATATATACAGGGTGTAACATAGGTACGTTAAAATATTCCTGAGACAATTTTAAGAAAAAAACTCTAACTTGTGTCCGGAAATGCTTCGTTTCGGAGATACAAAGTGTTGAAATTGAATTTTTTTGTTCGCTTTTTAAAAATAACTTTTGCAAAAAATAAGTTATTTGCACGAAATTTGGTACCCGGGGTTTTTTTGACGTGGGAAATCATAATTTCGTATTAATTTTCATGTAACATCTAGAGGGCGCTGCGTACGCTGTCATTATTTATTTCAAATTGCCCTAACATTTTTGACAGTAAACTTTTGGTACTTTTCATGAAAAAACCTTATTCCCACACCTTTTCCAAGTAAAAAACGTACACTTCCTCAACGCTGGAGGTGATCGTTTTCCAGATATTTACAATTTCGATGCATGTTACTTGGCTCCTAGGGCGCTAAGTGAAGTTGCTGAGAACATTACAAAAACTAAGTATGTGGTAGGTCTCGTCAAAATAAACTACTTTTTTCCTATGATATATTTATCGAAAAATGATTTGTTTTCGAAATACAGATTGTTGAAATTTTTCAAAACATTTTTTTTGCAATTTTAGTTATTTTCATCAAACTTTAAACACAGACTTCTTTCAAACTGAGCATTATCAAACTGTTTACTCAATCCAAATAAAAAAAAATTGTCAGGTTTAATTATTCAATTAGAAAGTGCTACATTCCGGAGTTTGTAGGAAAACAATTCGGAGAAGTACTATGCTATTTATTAGGCAATTAAACATATAAAAATTGAACGAAACAACTATTACAACAACTGTTCAAAGTGACGACCCCCAACAGTAATACAAGCCATATTGACAATTGGTTAATATTCTATTGCCTTCCAATATATTCTAGTTGCAAAAGACTTGTCAGAAATTTTTTATAGACAACTATAGGTCTATAGTTTTCAACACTATATTTATCCCCTTTTTTATAAAGTGGAATCACTTTTCCCAATTTTAGAGAATCAGGAAATTAACCGAGTTCAAAAGAGTAATTGATTAAGGACGCAATAGGTTGGGATATAACTGATTTACAATATTTCAACAATTTGATAAGGATTTTGTTAATTATTTCGATGGAAAGTACTTTTTATATATGAAGAGACTTTGACGTGGGTTCAAATTCTATAACTTTTATTTGACAACTCCTTTTTCTTATACAGGATGAGTAAAACTAATCAATAATAAATATTTCCCAACATTCTCCCCCTTTTGCAATTTGAACTCTAAAAAACTTGAAACAAAATTGCAAAATATTGAACTCTAACTAATAATTAACTAAAACCGAATCGCTTGGGAACATGTACGGTTCTTCCCAGCCTTGTGACGACTGATTTATTCTCTTCTTTCTTCAAATTCTTCAGATTATCTTCTTTCTTCCCAGCAGTTTTTCCTCTTTTCTTTTCTTCATCTCCTTCTGTCTCTCCTGATTTCATCTCTGACTTCTTTGAATACTTGAATCTTATGCTGTTTTCTTCCCCAGAAATCTCTAATGGATAAAGTCTTTGGAATGGTCGAAGGATTTCACCATTACGAACTTTCACCCGGGCAATCCTAGCTATCCCGTCTCTGCCAGGTATTACTTCTATTATTCTTCCTAGAGGCCAGTTCAATCCAGTTCAATCGTTTCACATTGTCTGAAGCAACATAAACAATGTCACCAACGTTCAAAGTGCCAGTTTTTCTATGACCAGAGTGTACTAATTCTGCCAGGTATTCCTTTCTGAATCGAGTTCTGATGCCATCTCTGATCTTTTGTAAATACCGAAAACGTGATATTATATGGTTTCTATCGATGTTGTCTAGATCAGGGGTTTCGTTAGAAGGTAGGTCTTGTATAAACATTGCGGGACTTAAAGGTATCAAATCTTCGTTTTCAGAAATATAAGTTAGTGGTCGACTATTGATGATGGACTCACACTCACAAAGAATTGTCATCATTTCTTCAAATTTGACCACAGCTCTTCCCAAATTCCTCCTCAAAAGTTCTTTGATAATCCTAACCAATCGTTCCCAAAATCCTCCCCACCAGGCGGCGGTAGGAGGATTAAAGATCCATTTTATCTGTTTTGCTGAAGAATACTTTTCAATTTGATCCCATTCAACATTCTTCAACAAATTATTAGCCCCAACGAAGTTAGCCCCAACGAAGTTCGTTCCGTTATCGGAATATATGGTAGATACTCTTCCTCTTCTCGCGAGAAATCTCCTCAAAGCAAGAAAAAAACTGTCTGTTGAAAGGGAATTCACTAGCTCTAGATGAATTGCCCTATATAAGGCACAGGTGAATAAAACGATCCAAACCTTCTCACCTCCTTTCAAGAACAAGGGCCCTGCCAGATCAACACCAGAAATTTCGAAAACTGCAGCTTGATTTATTCTGTTTTTTGGGAGTGGTGCAATTGGTGTATCTACGGGCTTACTAGTGAATCTCTTACAAATTGTACATTTTGATATGATTTTCTTTACAGTTCGCCTTCCTCTCAAGATCCAAAACGTTTCTCTTAAAATACAAAGAAGTGTTCGAACTCCTGCATGTTGATTGATTTCATGCTGTTCAAATATCAATTTTTCAACCAAAACATGTTCCGATGGAAGAATTATTGGGAATTTGAAATTATGTGGGTCTTCTCCGAGAATCAAGCGTGTTTTTATTCTCAAGATCCCTTCTTCATCCTCAATAAGTTCCAAATTCTTAATTATAGTCTTGTTTTCGAAACTTTCATTTTGTATTAATTTCAGGCAAGAATTTTTGGCATATTCAATTTCGTCATACGTTAGCTGTCCCTCTCTTTTCGATAGAAATTTCTTCGAAATATTATTATAAAATCTCCAAATCCACGCAATGGTTCTAATGATTTTGGAAAATTTAGAAAAATAGCATAACCTCCTTATGAAAGCATTTTCATGTACCACATTACTCACTGTTGCCTTTTTTCTTTCTTCCTCCACTGCATTTTCTGCATACTCGAATATTGAATTTGGCCAGCAGTCATGACCTGTTCTTAACCATCGCGGGCCTTCCCACCATTTATTTTCTACTAGAGATTCCCCACTGCAACCTCGAGAAGCCACATCAGCAGGATTTATATTACCCGGAACATAATTCCAATGCTCTGCATCTGTTACGGAACGTATTTCCTTCACTCTATTATCAACGAATGTTTTCCACGTACCCACAGTCTTGACGCGGGCCTTTCCCACCATTTCTTCTTGATCCATGTCAAGGCTATCGTGGAATCAGTCCAATAAAAATATTTCAAAATACTGAGCGCTCGAACTTTCTTGACAGCTTGGCCTAATCTAACTCCAATAACACAAGCTAATAATTCTAATCTGGGAATCGTGATATTTTTCGGTGCAATTCTCGACTTTGCCTGTAACATTTGTACATAGAAGATTCCATCTATTTCCATTCTTATAAAAACACAAGATGCGTACGCAACTTTGCTTGCGTCACAGAAAATATGTATTGTGGAATTCTCGACATCTAATTGTTTTCTAAAGCTGAGTGATCTGGGAACTTTACACAAAGAAAGGAACTGAGTCTGTTTTAACCAAGCGTTAAATCGCTTCATCAATATCTCCGGTAATTCACTGTCCCATCCAGTTTTCAACTGCCATGTATCTTGTAATAAAATTTTCGGAATCAAAGTGAATGGGCAGGTAAATCCTATGGGATCAAAAATCCGTTGAGCAACAGATAGTAAGCCGCGTCTTGTTTTCGGAATATTCTGTAACTTACTAAATGCACCCAAATCACAAGAAATCATGTCATCTCATTTGTTCCATAGCATCCCCAATACAGAAACTTCATTTTTCTCAACAAAACCACATAATTCATTATCTATATTGGATACCCAATCTCTGAGATTGAAATTACCTGATGTAATCAATTCTTTTGATTCTATAACAAATTTCTGTAAATCTTGTTCGTTATTGAAACTAGTGATACAGTTGTCTACATAAAATGATTCTTTCAATTTTTCAGCTGTATCTTTTAGATTATCTGGTGCACGTGACAAATGATAATTTATTGTAGCACCTAGCAAAAACGGGCTAGGTTTGACTCCAAAAACTACTCGGCAATGTCGGTATATTTTCCGTCTGTTTTCTGTATGATTGGACCACCAAAAAAATCTCAAGAAATCCCTATCATGAGGAGAAATACTGATTTGAAGGAACGCCTTTTCAATGTCAGCTGTAACCCCTATCATTCCTAATCTAAATTTCAGTAAGAGAATTGGTATGAGCTCAATTAAATTTGGTCCGGTTTGTAAACAATTATTCAAAAAATTTCCATTCTCGTCTTTTGCTGAGGCATCAAAAGCTGTTCGAATTTTTGTATTATTGCTCGACTCTTTGAAAACGGCATGATGGGGTAAGTAATGTAATGATTTCTTACCATTACCTTCTTCTTCTCCAATTTCCTCTATAATACCCAATTTTTCCCATTCAGTCAATACCTGTTCATATGCTTCAAATTTCTGGAGATGTAACAGTTTCTTGGTGGTCGAAAGTAGTCGGATTTCCGCTAAATGCTCATTACTCGAGAGTTCTGAATGGTCTGCAATCCATGGAAGATGAACTTCATATCTGGCATTCTCGTTGATTGAAATTGTTTCATTGAAATATTTTATGGTATCCTCTTCTAGATCATTCTTGGTTTTCACGTCAGCTGGATCTTTTATCCCTAGAACATCCAAAGTCCACAAATCTGTTAAGGAACAATTGGTGACACCCGAAAATACCATTTCGTTTTCAAAATTTGTTTGTTGTCCCATCACAGTCCACCCAAAATGTGTTTCGATCGCAAAAAGATGATCGTCTAAATTTTCAAGATTCCCTGTGATGAGTTTGCCAAAAATGTCAGCACCCAACAATAACTCGATATCTCGTGGAGCATTTTTGACAATGACCTCGCTTAGAATTATGTTCTTTCGTTTCAAGTGATTGATATATAACGAATCTTCTAAACGAGGAATGTAATTACAAATTTTTTTTGTTCAAGAACGGAAAGTTCTATTTCGAAATTTCTATCAAGGTTTTGAACAACTATATCGAAAATTCCATGGATTTTGGGAGGTGTTTGTAAACCTCCAAACACGCCCTGTATAATATTTTCTACGCCACTTTTGACATATCCCAGATCTGTCACACATTTTGATAATATGTACGATCTCTGTGACGCCGAATCTAGTAAAGCGCGTACAACCTTTTCTCTGCCATTGTTCACAAGTCTTACGAGTACTGTTTGTAATAATGTGTCAGTTCGGAGATTATTTGTTAGAACGTTCTCAACCTTTTGATTGGTGTCATTAGTATTAGAGTCATTAGTATTGCTCACACACAAGTCAGAGCACATAATTGGGTAATGTCTCTTTGTACAAATCAAACATCTGATGAAAGCCTTACAGTTACGACTTGTATGATTTCGCTTTAAACATGTGAAACAAGCCCTCTTACTCATAACTTTGGCTTTTCTTTCTTCGAGTGTTAGCTTTTGCGCTTTGAAACACTCCTGACTTGCATGTGATTTGTCACAGAATAAACATATAGGAACATTCTTACCTCTCTCTTGTTGACTCTTCATATTCGCTGAATAAAGTGCGGAAGCTGTATATAATTCTAATCCACCTTGCTCTTGCTCTTTCTTTCGATCGGTAGTTTTCTTTGTAGACTCCTTCCCTATGCCAAAACTGGTTGAGCAAGATTGACCTTTCTTCAGACTCTACTTCTCTTCTCAAAAAATCTAGTAACATTGACAGAATATTAGTTTTATTGAAATTACCTTTATTTTCTTCACCCTCTTCAAATTTCCCATGGAGACTAACGGGATTCATGCTACGGTACCTCTCCCAAACTTTTAAAAGTTCCTCTGGTAATGCTGACTCAACTAAAGGAAAGAGCATTGCAGCATATTTATCACTAGTTACCCCAAGAGTTTCTAGTGCTCTCAATTGAGTTTCTAACTTATCATATAAACTGGCCAAAGTCATACCTGTTTTGGTTTTTGCTTGCTTGAGGACGAGATCTAATAACTCCCTGACATAAACCTCTATCAGAAATTCATCCCTGGCAAAACGTGCTTTCAACTGGTCAATTGCTTTACCGTAGTTTGATCCAGAAGGAGGGAAGCTCTCGACTAAATCTCTGGCCACAGTACCTGGTTCAGTTGCTTGCAATAAATACTGGAACTTGTCTTCTGTATCTATTTTATCGTCTTCATGTATCTTCTTGAACTGGCCCCAAAAGCCAATCCAGTTTTTTACATTACCGTCGAATTTCTTCAATTCCAGTCGTGGAAGTCGAAATTTTCTTCTGTTGTCTCCATCCGTATGATATGTAGAACTCTTCTGATCATCATGCACCGACTTCTCTTTCATAACAACTTCGCATTTTGACCTGTAATTTATAATTTCTTCTCTGTAGAATTCAATTTGGTCAAATTCCTGTGTGAGCTCTTCTTCACTTGGACTAGATGAAAACAAATTCTCTCTGATAAGTTCATCCAGTGTGAATATTCTTTCACTCTTGTCTTCCAATTGTCTTAAGCGTGCTAGTACTTGTTCGTTGCTCACTGTCTCTGCTGTAAGTGCTATATCCAAATCTTTACTGCTTTTCATGAAAAGTCTTCGTAGCTGCTCTCTTTCTCTTTTACAATTTTCCATCGTCGATATGTCCTGTCACGGTCGCCACAAATGTTAATTATTTCGATGGAAAGTACTTTTTATATATGAAGAGACTTTGACGTGGGTTCAAATTCTATAACTTTTATTTGACAACTCCTTTTTCTTATACAGGATGAGTAAAACTAATCAATAATAAATATTTCCCAACAGATTTCATCAAATCCGGTGGAATTCTTGTTTTTCAAACTATCTATATCGGTTAATGAAGATACTATAACTAACATTATCGGGAATTGAGAAAGATGTAGGTAAATGTCCGCCACGCAACCAGTTTTTTTCATATGAGAGAACCATATATCTCAAGCAGAAGCGGTATTACTGTCATGGGTTTTTGAAATATTCGACATAAATTTATCAAAAGTACTTTGAAGTCTAAATCTATGAATCAGAAGAGCTTTTAAATAAGGTATAATTTTATCTCAATAAGACGCCAAATTCATTATTCTTCTATAAAAGTGAAAAATTGAAAATATCATCATTCTGGAGGAAATTCTATATCTATATACTGTATACTCACCCTTATCAAATATTCATATAATTGCCGGACTCACCTAGAAATAAAAATATAGTTAGAATAACAATCGAATCGAACTAAATAAAAATATAGATATATTTGACAGATATGAAATAATTTGGTATTTATAACAAATGAAAAATATTTTCTCATCCTTAATAACATATTCAAGTCTACTACTACCAGCTAATACTACATTTTAAAAATGAAACATAGTAGTACTCTCCATCTGAAAAAGCTATCGCATCGAAAAACATATGTGGCGATTTAGCTTTAGGGTTTTCAATTACCGCATACTCAATAAAAATATTTATTGAAGTAAGCAAAATAAACTTCACTAATTGATTTTCAGTGACTTGGGTTTGAAGAAGTGTCCTTTGTTTACTTCTATACAGTGATTTTTTTTCTCAATTGAAGCGGCCAATACCTGATGAAAATCCATATTGAAGTAAAGAAAATACACTTCATTAAATGATTTTCAGTGAATGGGGTTCACAAAACCACGACACGTGTTTTGCCATGCAAAAGCTTCTTCAGGTGTTTCATGTAATGCATTTAAAGTTATTTCAATCAGTGAGTAAATAGAGCGGGTATTATATTAATCTCTAATAAAACAAATTCGAAAAAGGAGAATTTTTTAAATTAATCAATATTGGGAGTTTTTGTATTTATTGATTTGCCAAAAAGTTAGAGTTTACAATCTTTCTTTTCTCCATGTGAGAATTCGAACTCGTTAGCAATACAAACTTGTTTCAGTCACGAGTTGAGTAGCAAAAGTTGTTTTACGATTGACGAACATTTGCTATGTTCGAATATTCGATTTTTTATGATCTGCCTGTTTGGCCTCTGTTGAAAGTATATACCACACTCGTCTTCATGTATATGCCTATGTCGAAACTACTATTATTGAATTGAATCTTCCGCTTCATTTTCGTCGATTGTTTTTCGTTTAAAGATTCGAATGAAAGAAATATTACGGATGAAAATGACCATTGTATCGAATTTAGTTTTGATTGTCTTTGACTTTTTTATAAGTAGTAGAGAAAAGATGACATTAGTAATAAATATATTGACTCAGAGCCAATGAAAACTTCTCAATCGTTTTTTTTATTGAATAATTATTTTTATCAACCCTGGAATGAAGTTTCTACTAATTGTTGTTACAGTTACATAAACTCTCTTGGCTGAAACATGATTTGGTTCAAACAACCCACTCTTTCATTGGCAATGGAAAGAAATATTCCTGGATCAAAACTTATATATTTTATATTCAGCAAAGCGCAGTTATATAAAAATAATTGTCCCGCTAGTCATTTATCATTTTCCTAGAAAAATACTCATAAAATAGTGATTTACCATTATCAACAAACCGTTTGCAATTATTATTTGAACAACCGATTATCTAAACCGGTATTGCATTGATTCAGCATTATCGTTTTCGAAATAAAACCAACTGATTACTTTCCCATTTCCATCGAAAAACCATTTCACAGATAATTGAAATAGTTAATATATAAAAGCAGGTTTTTTGTCCGTATACATATGGAATTTGAATAAATGCCATGCTGCAGGCACTTGAATATAATTTATGTACATTATACACCGCTGGTCGACACAATGAATTCTAAATAATCATTTAATCTTTGAAAGGATATGTTATTAAATCGACTTATTAGAAACGGAAAAAAATAAACTACTTCAAGCGTGTAATAGACAGCTAAATGATATACAATATTCGCATGATTTCACTCCACAAAGGAAATGTTAAATTCCTTCCTACGATCATATTTTACGCAATTTCCTCAATGAAAAGACTTGCGCTCGATAGGTGTGTACATTGCTCACGTTCGGGTAATTGGGGATTCCGTTCTAGAAAATACAAATCTTTGCTGCGGATTTTCAGTTGTTTTAGAGGATGAGCTGGCTTCAAAAATCAAAATTCTAAGGTGCAATGAAAATTTATATAAAAAAAAAACCTTCTTACTAGACGACAAGCATATTGCGCTGCAGCCAGAAGTCGCTCCCGGGGAGGGAAGCGTCGGAGGTCAAGTGCGATGATTTTTAATCAAAATAAAATTAATGAGTACAGCTCTGAAATTTTGTGTAGGTTTAATTAACTGTAGAAATTTCGTAATATTATTGCCAAATGTCCAAGTCGGGGATTGAATACAAAATAAAATAAATAATAGTTTAAAAAACTAAAAAACACGCTTTTATAGAAAACCAGACTAAAAAAAAAGAAAATAAAAAAAAACTTATTTTATTTAAAAAAAAGCGTGGGGTGCATGGTATCACCTCGGTGTGTAATGTACTATATAATAATTGATACCATGCACCCCACGCTTTTTTTTAAATATATTTTTTTTCTTATTTTCTATTTTTTTAGTCTGGTTTTCTATAAAACGTGTTTTTTTTTTAAATTTTTATTTCCTACTTTTTTGTGGTTTATTTATAGAAGCGTGTTTTTTTAGTTTTTTTCAAACTATTATTTCTATTATTTTTTTGCAAATTGAAAAATGGAATAATCTTATCAAATTAGGTAATCATAATCTCCGACCCCAAAACCCACACATAGCAATTTTGAATAGAATCAGACCATAATCACAAAACTCGGCAGCCATCTTGAATTTTTCAATTTTTACAAAAGAATCATAATATTCGACCCCAAAAACCCCCACATACCAATTTTGAATAGACTCAGACTATAATCACAAAACTCGGCCGCCATTTTCAAGCCGCTGTCTTGAATTTTCCAATTTTTACAATAGAATCATAATATTCGACCCCAAAAACCCCCATATACCAATTTTGAATAGAATCAGACCATAATCACAAAACTCGTCCACCATTTTGGAGCCGCCATCTTGAATTTTTCAATTTTGACAAAAGAAACATAATCTCCGACCACAAAAACCCTCGGATACCAATTTTGAAGCGAATCGGACCATAATCACAGAACTCGTACGCCATATTGGAGCCGCCATTTTGTTTTTTCTTCGCACATAAATTGCTTAATGCATTGTCACCGGAATTATGTACACCTGCCAAATTTCAAATCATTCGGACGTCTGGAAGTGGGTCAAAATCGCGGTTACAAATAAACATACAAGTGAAGCTAATATAAAGCGTGTAAAAATTAAATCAATATATATATATATATATATATATATATATATATAATGTGAAATGCAATTATAGAGGTGACACCTATAATTTGTGGGGTGAAGCATAGACCTAATGACGTGGAATTTGATGACACGAAATTTCGTGCACATCAATAGGTCACCAACAGATGTCAGTCTAGGCCAATCCACGACACTAAAGACGTACTCCTAGTGCGTCCCAGGGCTACTTCATTGGCGAACCAGTACTACTTCAGTGCACATCAATAGGTCACCAACAGATGTCAGTCTAGGCCAATCCACGACACTAAAAGACGTACTCTGGCGCGGGCTACTTATTGGCGAGCTAGTGCTACTTTATTGGCGAACTAGTGCTACTTCATTGGCGAACTAGTCTACTATTGGGACTAGTGCTACTTCATTGGCGAGCTAGTGCTACTTTATTGGCGAGCTAGTGCTACTTTATTGGCGAACTAGTGTTACTTCATTGGCGAACTAGTGCTACGTCTTTGCCAAACTAGTACTTCTCCATTGGCGAACTATTGCTACTTCATTGGCGAACTAGTTCTAGTTTGTTTGCAGAATCCAGGCTTGATGTTTTGGACCTGGAGGTAGAAGATTTCGTAGAAAACACAATAAAATAAGCGAAACAAAAATACATATCAAACGAAACGCTTCGAACGCAACTAATGTTACTGGTAGCTCCCCATCTAACGTCAACTTTGATTTGGATTCTGATGAATCATGAAATTTAAGAACAATAAATAATAATATCGAAAACTTAGTGCTCCAGTTATTTACAATCAACAATTGTTTAGATAAGACTTTCAACTAAGAATAAAAAATTCTATATTACCATTTTTTTTTAGTTATTTCTGGCTACATATATAAGCACAAATTCACTAACAACATTAGTGTGGGCCTAGGAACTTTGGTTGACAGGAGAAGTAATAATTAGTCAGTTGAACCAATTTTATGTTCCTTCAAACAATTATAGTGACAAAAAACATGATTATGCAAAGAAGTATTGTTAAAATTAACCTCAATAATGTTTCATGGATGGTTTTCATTAAATTACCATACTGTTGAATATATCGCCCAAAGAAGAAATACATTATAATGACGAGATAGTAAACTCAATAGGAAATTAATAATCTCAATCTGAATCCCAAGAAAATAACGAAACAGTTCTACTGAATGAATCTCTTATATCAATGTTTAGTTTGAAATAATATCCGTGTATAAAGAATCTAAAACAAAAACGTCCATTTCCACAACTATAATTTTCCGTTGGACTACACAACAGTATTGTTAAACAATCAGCCTTTTTTCTCCTAAATTACTGAAATTATAACTGGGAAAGATGATGATATTGATATGAACTATATAATTATGAGGGAGGGAAACCGCAGAGTAGACAATCGGATCAAATGTAAACGACAGGGCCGGTTCTGGAAAAGTTGAATTATGTATTATTATTTACAATTCACTAAATTCATCGTTGGAAATCAGTTGAGGGGTCACAGAACACTTCAATAATTTACATTCCATGGAAAAATTATATTCCTCCTACGTAAAAAAAGATAACGAAGGTTCACTGATTGTCAGTTTTTGCTCGGATCGGTAAATTGATTACTCCCCAATCCTCTGCGTAAGTTGAAAAAATCCGGAAAAATATTTTTATTTATATCCAAGCAAGGCTAAAGAAAAAAATTTCACGAAGTAGAAAAACTCAAAGTCATCTCCACAATTAAATTGTGGAGATGACTTTGAGTTTTTCTACTTCGTAAAATCATACCACTCCACTTTGAGATACCATGGACTTCTACCACAGGTTAGAAAAAGATTTGTTAAGTAAGCATTATCGCACCCGCGCTCGAAGCATCATAATACAGTCAGTGTTGCCAATTCACGGATAATTCTTGTAACGGGCTGAAATACCAGGGATCATTTTTCCCGAACGTTTGAAGAATGCTTTGCAGATAACAAATTTATAAGCTGCAAAAAAGCGTTAAATTGGTGAATTAAAACGTGAATGAAGTGCTGACGAAAAGAAGGACAAGTTGAAGCAATCTGGACACACCGATGTTGAAATAGCGAAACTTCAAATGAAAACTCATTTACTGTTTTAAATGAAGCACTTTTCAAAAAATTTCGTTGAAATTTGGCCCTATTGGCCAGTAGGCAACAAAGCATATCAATAAGACGACAAAATCAACAGGATTAGGTTCAACAAAACAAAAACACCAACGCTCAAATCCAAACTTCAAACCACAAAGGACCTCGCACTGCATCAATGGGAAATTGGCTTTCGGTGGATTTGCTCTAATTTTTTATATATTGCAGAACTCGTGGTGCTGATCAAATGTATCATTTGCATCACCGCTCTAACAGTTTATATTATATAGATAAAGATACCTATTCCAAAATTTGAAATGGCCATTGTGAAGAGACTTTTTTGAATATATAAACCAAATCGAGTATACATCGATTGTTCATACGGCCGATTTGAATTCACTATAGAGAACAATGATTACTGCACGTACAGACGATATACAGGGTGAGTCCAGAGATAGCAAGTTTTTCAGTGATTTCCAATAAATTGAGCGGTGGAATTTCATTCATTTTCAGATATTTTGTGGGATACCAATATCAATTGCGATTGATGATATTAGCATCTCCTGAATCAAACTGACATATCTATTATGTATCTCTCATGAAACTGCACCAGTCCTGCTTATTGATATATCCAAATGCCTGAAATTCCGGAAAAGTCGGTTACAAACTCGATCGTTCACGGTGAAAGTTCACTCTGCAGATACATAAAATATACAGGGTGTATTAAAAGCAAGGGTCCTTTACTCATAATTTCCTTGAAGTAGTTATGATTGATATTGATGTCATTGAAGAATTTCCACAAATATGTCTTCGATACACATCTGTTGAAAGATTTTGAACAATTTTCTCTGTAATATTTTGAATGATATCTATAAACCTATATATACCACGAGTAGTAGAACGACTCGATGAAGGTAAAAGAATCTCGAAAAATATTAAAAAATAAAACAAAATCAATGAATAACAATTGTTTTTAATTTTTTATTTATTATTTTATAGGTAACTGAAGACGCTCATATTTCATTACAAAAAATGTTTCGTATCACATTCGCGCAACAACAATCAATTTCAATATTCCTTGGAGAATTTCTAGATTCTAGATATATGTTGCATATGGAATTTTAGAATAAACCACAATCGACTTCCCACCAATGACTAGCAAAACTACCAATTCGAAAAACATACTCGTTACTCGAATTCACACCTCAATTGGTGAAATGTCGATTGATTGGTAAATGAAACTTCCTGTATATGGAAAGGAATACATAATAAGTAGCCTGCTGTGAACCATTTGCGTCCAATATAATCTCATATAAATGCTTTCTTTATTACGAATATAAAGCGTTTAAAAAATATGGAGTGGATTTGTAAGCCTATGTAAATGTTCACTCTATATCATCCTAGAATAGTTTTTCTGATGAAGAATTCAAATCCTTTGCTCCGCTCACAAAAGAACAGTTTGATGACTTATATAATCATTGTGTATCTGTACCGAAACAAGATAGAGGTGAAAGACATATTTCTAAAAAAGATTTATTGGCATTCTTATACAAACTCCGACAAAGTGTTTCTGTTGAATTTTTAACCATCATATTCAATTATTCAAGCCGCCAGGCAACGAGTTTAGTGATAACTAAAGTGCGAGAATCTTTGATTACTCGTTTCATACCCGATAATATAGGATTTACCGCAAGAGCAAGAGAACAATTTATAGAACGATATGTTAGTGTTTTTGCGAATCAATTGTACAATCCACAACCCAATGAACCAAAAGCAATGGTTTATATAGATGGTAAATCGACAAAAGTTGCAACTTCCGGGTATTACGACAATCATATTCTCAACACAAAGGGAGACATTTAATCAAACCAGTCCTAATGGTTACATTTTGGTTATTCAAGGCCCATATTTCGCTCATTCGGGAAATAATGATGCACGCATACTGCACAATGAGTTGAGTATAGATGTCAACCAAATGAGAAGATGGTTTCATCCAATTGATAGTTTTATTGTAGATAGGGGCTACCGAGAGGATCTTCCTTTTCTTCAGAATATTGGCATTTATTGTGAAATAAATGCCTTCAGTTCTACCTTGACGACAAAGATAACTACTACTAACTGACGAAGCCAACAAGTCAGAATCATAACAAAAACTAGATGGATAGTTGAGGCACGCAATTGTCATTCGAAGACAATGTTCAAATTACAATTACAAAATTGATACACATCATATTAAAAATATAAAATGTTTCCTACAAATAGCAGCTGCGATAATGAATGAGTACCATCCGCTTATTCAAATGAGAGATGCCAACCTAGAATTAGCCAATATAATGTTGGAAAATGCTAATAGAGTCAACGTAGTTCAAGCCAGAGTTGAAGTAGAAAATCTAAATATGAGACGTGGTCAGTGGACATTACTCAGACACGATCATTCCAAAATTCCCAAGATTATATTTACAATTGGTACGAGATATAACTGCCAGGTAGAATTGGCAGCATCGTATATACAAGATACTGAATATCATCATGATGAAAATGAATTTCAAATGGATGCAATTACGAATGAGCGTGGATTTTTACGATTGTGAGTTCATTCATGATTCCGTAATGCCACCAAATTTCAATTATTCATAGCTTTCGAAGAAAATGTAGAGGATATTGAACAAATCAATAGTGTTGACGATGATATATTTGGATATAATTGCACTTGTAAAACTGGAGCCAGGACCCATGTGGCCAGTATTATCTGGTACCTTGGCTACGCACGTCATGAACAGTATATAAGGTATCCATCAAATGCCCTTCTCGTCCATATAGAGAATGCTGAACATAGAGATGGACAAGTTGATCAGCTGTTCTGACTCTATCATCCTTTTCTTCGCGTTGTTCATGTCATCATTCGTTTTATTTCATTGGTACCATGTTATATATTGGTTTTGCGTTCAAAGAATTCCACAGTTTTGATATTGAAGTAGGTAATATATAATACATCATCAATCAAGATCAATTGACAGTTGTCCGGCGGTGAGCCCAAGATTTCCAACAGGATGACATCCCAACACTGAAACATGAATAATTCTGGATTTCCTGTCGTCTTCATTAGCAATCTATACATTCCATATGGAATATGAGCATATTTCGTTTCCTATTTTGTTGTAAATCAATGTTTCTGTTTTAATTATTCACAATATTTCTCGAAATTCTTCTACCATCATTCGAGTTGTTCTACTAATCGTAGTAGATAAAGTTTTATTTAATAATAATATTCTTCAAAATCTTTCGGCAGATGTGTGTCGAACAGAATGTATTTCTGAAAATGCTTCAATGACATCAATATCAATTATAACTACTTCAAGGAAATTATCAGTGAAGGACACTAGTTTTTGATCCACGCTGTAATTTTTATGTATCTGCAGAGTGAACTTTCACCGTGAACGATCGAGTTTGTAACCGACTTTTCCGGAATTTCAGGCATTTGGATATATCAATAAGCAGAACTGGTGCAGTTTCATGAGAAATACATGATATATATGTGAGTTTAATTCAGGAGATGCTGATATCATCAATCGCAATTGATATTGTAACCTACAAAATATCTGAAAATGAATTAAATTCCACCGCTCAATTTTTTGGATATCACTGGAAAACTTGCTATCCCAAGTAGCATTTTAAGTGGACAGAACGTAGCGGCCACGATTCTCGAAAACATAGAAGTGTTTGGCCACAACCACTGCCACGTAATATACACGGTTCTACCACGCGGCGGCTACCAAAATGGGGAACACTTTTTTGGTGGCTGCTACGTTCCGATCTTCGTTCCTGGATCTCAGATAGCCACATTCCAACCACGTTGTGGTAACCTGGCAAAAACGTGGATATGTAGTGGCCGACACTAGACACGTAAAACAACTGACTGCGTTTGTCTAAATAATATGTAGCTCGATCTCTGTTCAGCAACATATTTTTGTGATAAATGTTCCTCACTCTTCCATTTTGCCTGATTCATTTGTAAGCCACAATAAAATAATTTGAGAAAACTTGGGTTAGCTTTCGTCATCGCGCGGAATGGTGAATTTTGAAGGTTATTGTAATCACTTATGGAGATAGCAAGAACGTGGCAACCATCACCACGTATCACAATCAAGTGCCTGCCACATTGAAGATTTTACGGAAGTTACCAAAACGTCACCGAAACTATCATACTCTCTTGAAAGTGACTGTGACTTCTAAGTGATATTTAAGTGGTACAGGATGGTTACCGCAACGGTTATTTTCCACTTTTAGGTTTAAAAACCTTCAAAGTGATTTGCTCAGTGGCCATAATGTTTCAGACACCTCAAATGACACTAATAAGTTATAGAACTGTGGAGTGGCTACCATAGATGGAAATTACGTGACTACAACCATACACATAAAATTTTTGTTATTCTTACTGTATAGTGGTAGATTTAGTGGTGATTACGTGATAAGCACCGAGTCGAAGTTGCAGTATCAGTTTCCGTCACTATAATGCTGCTTGGGTATCTTTGGACTCACCCTGTATATTGTCTCTACGTGCAGAATTGTTCTCTATAGTGAATTCAAATCGGCAGTATGAACAATCGATGCATACTCGATTTGGTTTATATATTCGAAAAAGTCTCTTCACAATGGCCATTTGAAATTTTGGAAAAGTTATCTTGAGCACCCTATATAATCTGAACTGTTCAATTTGAAGCGGTGGTGCAATGGAAACATTTGATCAGCATCACGAGTTCTGCAATATATAAAAAATTCGAGCAAATTCACCGAAAGCCAGTTTCTCATTGGTGCGAGGTCCTTTCAATGGGTGATTATGATGAAAAATTCCACAAGTCAAAGTATTCAACTAACAGCTTCCTTTTTGTGAATGAACTGCAACGGGGCTTCTAATCCTAGCACTCTCATTGGTAGAATTCGACAGATGTCTCTTTCCAACGCTCCAGTACAAACAATTACCAAAAATAAAGCTTAAACCGAATTTACTTTCAACGCGAGTTTTATAAATAATTCGCTTTTAACACGAGTTGAAAAATCCTAATTTTAATATTTCAAATTAATGAACGCAATCCGAATTCAAATTAATGAACGCAATCCAATTTCTAATTGGGCTTGAAAAAAAGCAAAATGAACACAAAACAATATTCATTCAAAAATATGTTACATTGTTGAATTGACTCAACCGGTCCTGAACTCTCACGCTCACAGAAGGAAGTGAGGTGTCATCTCTGCGTTTTCCAGAATATCACCTCGGTTATCAAACAAGAAACGTGATTTATTTCATCCAGCCCAGCGATTCTCATGGAGTTCTCATTAGCCCTTCATGTTCAATATCTCAACCACAATCACCTGCCATAGTTGGGAACGACGCCGATGCCTTCTTCATCACAAGCCGTGTGAGGAACATGGGCAACGTTCAAATTCTGAACTTATTGCAGATGATATGCGTGATGAACATCGCTATCAAAGTCGTTCACAGTGCTCCGCGTATATCCTAATTGTAAAGATATCTGCGTGCTACTGGAAGGCATTCCGTCGAAGTGTTTCAAGATATTTTGTGTTCTTCTTTCATTTTGAAGGGGTGCGAAAATTCCATCTGCGTGGTTGATCCTGTTTCTCTTAGACGTCGTAACGAATTTTTTGTTACGGGTCAGTAGTCACTGCTCAGATCGAGAACTGCAATACAGCGATCTTTATTATCGACCATTGAAAATGTGAACATGACAGTTCCTAACTCATGTCAAGTTGATCGAGTTTGTTTTCGAGTTGAGCATGTGTTTTTTCCATAAGTGTTTTTAAAAGAGAAAAAACCGAGGTTGGTTTGGAAAAAAAACCAGGGAACTGGTGATTTTGGTCGAACCAAAAGGATGATCGTTCTCTTTCCTCGATTGAACCTCGACATAGACAGGTGTGGTGAGTGAACTGATTCTGGTACGTTACGATTTTTAAATTGAATGGCTATCACCGTTGATATTGGTGGAGTATAATTATTTTCCTTATTTTGCAATCAATGTTGTAGTTGATTAACAGTATTTTCCGGTTTTTATATGCTTGTAATATTCGAATTCTTGGAGTTACTGCATGGTTATTGTTGAAGGTCAATCATAGATTTTATACTGTCAGATTTTTGTCACCTTTGAAATTATCAGTGAATTTCCGATCAAATTATTTTATATCTCACATATCGTATATGATCCTTCCTTTGGCTGATTCCTATTAAGGTTCATTTGTGTATTGGATTTAAGTAAGAAAAAAAATAAAAACAAAATATATTTCGGTCATTTTGGCAAAGCATTTCAACGCACATGTCTAGGTGGCTGACGTAGTATCCGTTAGACCATTGGGGACATATTTTTTTGGAAATCAGTCCTACGCTTTTCCCGTTTTTAGGTACCAGATAATTGGTAATTTCGAGTGGACTAGCGCTTACTTCACATTCACAGTACCAGGGGATTATTCCAAGGATTCCGATTGCAAAGGGTGTATTCGACTTTTCTGGGATAGTTATGCAGTTTCCGTATAGGATAGCTCTCTGGTAAGCAAGTTTTTATTTAATTTCATAACTATACGTTTATGAGATTATTTTTGTTTTCTCTTGAGAAAAAATTGCTTCTAGAGAGGATTGTACCTCTGGCTTAACTTGTCTCAGAAAACTCGATTGCTAATATATTCCTCAAGCATAAATTTTGATCAAATTTAACAAGTTACGTTATCGTTTTACTTCATTCAATTCACAGTGAGGGTTATTTGGTTTTTGATCGTTGTAGAATCAATTCATTTCAGTTACTACCTTGTCGCCAAGAGCAGGGAAATCCATTCAATTTTTTTTGAGAATTACCTGGCCTATCGATTTGAAAAGGGAATTTGCCGCCCTATTTCGAAATTATCTTAATCTAAGAGAGAAGTGCTCACTGGAAGACGTGTGGTCTCCCTCTTCTGTTTATCTCTGAAAATTCTTAAATATAAAAAGAATTATTTAACTTTATCTTTATCTGAGAGAGTTGTGCCCACTGAAAGACGTGTGGTCTCTCTCTTCTTATCTTAACTGAATAGTATACTTTTGCTTTAAGTCCTGATTAATATCTTGGTTCATGAACACAAATTTTTTGTAGCTTACTGAAGTATTTTGGGTTCATAACGCTATATTTTTCTTTGGTACTTGCTTTAAAATAGTATATTTTTTCTCTGGCAACCTTAAGAGTATTTTGCTCTAAAATACTATATTTAATTTTTCCTGGTAAAGTCTCACATATAATCACCTTATCAAAATTCAACTGAATTTTAAAAGAACGTTTTGGGTGAGGTTTGTTTTGGTTGGTTTTGAATTTTGCTCATTGTTAATATTTTTTAAATCATTAAAATTAACTTGGGAATTTAAATCCAGAATAGCAGATTCGATTGCTAGTATCTTTGTTCTTTCACTGTGATCTGAGGTATTTGACTGGACTGGACTGAGGTATTTTCATTGTATGCTATCATTTGCATCTATCTTTTGACTCTAGATTAAAATTTGAATCATAAAAACTTGAGGTTCAAAGGATAACCTTTGTTCTCCCCCATTTTGTACAAATTTTGATTCTTATCATCTTCTTCGCATGATATATACCCCGGAGTGAAGCTACCTACTGAGACAGAAGGACTGGTACCCTAGGAAATCATACAGCACGTCAAATTCAGCCTGGTCCGTGAAGATCAAACCAATTCACGCCAACAAGATTCGTCGTCGTACCGCTGAGACCAGTTTCGTCGTCGTACCGCTGTGACCATCTTCGTATAAACCACCCTCCTTCATCTCTCTCCATTGAAGACCTCCGCAGGTATATACCGTATCATCAACGTCTAGAGGAATCTTGACTATTTGTAAATGTTCAAATTTTATTGGAGTCAAAAATTTTTCATATACATGTAATTTTTAAATTTTTTCATTAAATCTTTTTCTACTCTTCAAGTAACATTGTTAAAAGTTTTTATAATTTTTCTATACAGTCAATGTTATGATTCAGTCTGGAATAAAATTGTTAAGTTGATTTCCTGCATATTTATTTGCCTTCCCATACAAGCTAGGTGACATTTATTTAGTAAATTTTTGTTTATCTTTGGCTTTTGTCTTTAGCAAGCCTGGCGCCCAACTCTTGAACTAGTCAAGTTAATTGATGTGGAATTTTTCAGTGACCCAATTTGACAAACTAGGAAAAGTTATTAATTGAACCTTACTCACGGCCTAACCGTATCCATCTGAGCAGCCTATCGGCAAAGTGATTTCACCTTCTCAAATTTGAGTCAGATACTTCAAATTTGGGGTTCAAAAACAAAGGGGTGTTGTTCAAAAAGAAAGTAGTGGCGAACTCTGCTCTGCGAGGCAATTTCCTTAGAGAAAATAGATAAGATTGGATTTTATTTCATTTTCATCTCTTTTGTATATATCATGTACATGAGATAAGTCAATTTCGGTAGTAAAGATTACATAAACAGTAATAATTTCCAAAATACAAAAAAAGTTATAATTTCCAAAGGATGAAATTCATTTACGGGGTAGAAGCAATTTTCAAGCAGAAATTGTTCAAGTTCTTTTTTGAATTTTTTGTTATCGTGGATTTTTTGTTTTCTGGAAAGTGATTGAAAGCATTGGCTCCTGCAAATCGGGGGGATTTTTTATATCCCATCTGTTTGAATCGTTTGATGTAGATGTTGATACCGGATCGCGTTGAATACTGATGTATTTCATGAAACTTTGTATGGGTTGAAGATGTCAGTGTAGTTGAATCAATATTGAGTTTGATATTATTTAATTCTTCATATTTGTTGAGCAACTCTACTGTTACAGTTATATTGTTTATGGCACCAGTCCGTGAAATTCTCTATTACATGTGATAAAAACGAACTTCCTACCTATCTAATTATGAAAAAAACGAATAGTCCATAATTTGTCGCTAATTTATTACCACAATAAGAAATTTGTCGCTCATTTTTTTTGTAAAAAGACAGTATTTTATCAAAAAAATTCAATATTTAATAAAGGCTATCAAACGTATAGTTCATACCTATTAGTTCCATAACAAGCAAATAGGCATGTTACAGTAAATTTCCCCAATTTGTCGATAATGTATCGCATATACAGGATCTTTCCGAAATTGAAGCGATAAATGAAATATGCATAAGTAAAATATTTATGAAAATTTTAGATTGCTCCAATAAAAATTTTCTTTAATTTTTTTGGATCGGTAATTCTTATACCAACACTCCATATTTCATTTATAGCTCCAATTTCGGAACCTATATTCAACAACTATGTTTCGATATATAGTCAGCATTCACCGCCTTCTTTGTGTTCATCATATTTTCTCAATTTTGTTAAAGTGCACAATAATTTAATGATGAATTAATTAATGTTAACATTGGAAGTGGACTTGGGCCTTTTCGAGATGTGGACGACAGAGCGACGGAAAATTAATTCAAACAAGTTCAAACAAATTGAAGCGGCCATACTAACAAAAAACAAACATGAGCGATACATGAGCGATACATCGCTTAGCGAGTAAGCGCGCGCTCTTCAACGTTAGTTGATTTGTGAGCGATATTTAATTAAAGTCGCCATCACGAAGCCAACATGGCATCATGTGCTAAGGAATTTGTCATATCAGAAGTTCAAAGTGGGCCTGTTCTGAGGCAAGACACACATAAACCCTTCTAGACCAATCAATAGAGATTTCTTTCGTGACAAAAAATCTACCAGGAAACCGACTGTGCCATCATACGTAATACGATCCATATCCTGTTATGTTTTCTACTCGTAACTATCATTGCTTAATTTATTATAAACATTTTAAGTGCAAAAAACATGTTTTTTTTTGTTTTTCGCTTGTAACATGGAAACTAACGGAGTAATCTCGAAGCTCTCAATGGACGAAGCGTAAAGAATCAAAATGCAAACGACTCGATTGGATCATTAGTAACGGAAAAAAACCGAAAAATTAGCGTTTTCTCAAAAATTCATAACACAGCGACTTTTCAAGTTGTAGTGCAGGTTCTCCGCGACCCAGTTGTGATTCATATGTATTTTATGCGTGAGAATCTCAGGCGCTGTCGGTTTATTAGTTTTTGCATAATTGAAATTTGAATTTTTCAATTCACTTTACTGGAGCAAGCCTGGATGCGTCATAGGTGGTCTGATTTAAATTTTTCAAAAGGGCTTTGAAAGTAGAAGTATAGTATTACAAAACGTCTATTCTCATTTCACGTTAAAATGCTGCGAAATGAGTGAAAACGGGCAAGCGCATGAAAGCGGCTGAGTAGTGGGGTAGATTGGGGAAGCGTATATTAAGCGCACTGCATCAAGTTATGAATCTACTGCTCTACCCCCACTACTCAACTGGTGCCATGTTCGCAAGTATTGCTCACTTATTTCGCATCATTTTAACGCAAAACGAGAATAGGCATTTTGCAGTAGGTACTATACTTTCGAAATCTTTCTGGAAAATTGAAATTAGATCACCTATGACCCATCCAGGCTTGCTTCAGTAAAGTGCATTGAAAAATGCAAATTGCAATCCATCAGCGACTGATTTTCTTGAGCATGAAGTACATATCAATCAATACGATGTCGCGGATAGCCTGCGCTACAACTTAGAAAATGGCGGTGTTATGAATTTTTTGAAAAAAAAAGCTGATTTTGTCAGTTTTTTCTGTTTTTCTCCTTCAATAATGTTCCAATAGAGTCGTGCTAGGGATCAATTTTTTGCCTTTTGATTCTCTACAATTCATTCATTGAGAGCAACGAGATTACTTCATCGATGTAAGAAAGAGAAGAGGAATAAGTGGATTCTCAACAATATGCATCCATAGAGCAAATGGTTAACATACATTATTTATTATCGCATATTATCAATAACTTTTTATAACGCTCCATTATGAAATGAAATGGTCCCATTTCAATTCAGTGTCTTTCTTACGTTTTAATTTTGAGCCAAATATGATAACTAGTATTTATGAAATGAAAATAAACTGGCAACACTGGGGGAATACCATATGTTATCACAATGCTATCGGATATAAGGCGAATATTTGTTTATTTGAAGTAGATTCATCTGCTATAGTTTCATCTTAGAACCAGTAACAAGACCCGTGGCAAAACCCGCTATAAGAAAGTGAAGGGTATCAAGTGAATACTCAACACTATGCATCCATTTTTCCCCAAAAAAAATAAGCGACAAATTTCTTATTGTAGTAATAAATTAGCGACAAATTGGCCGACAAATTATGGATTATTCGTTTTTTTTCTTGATTAGATAGATAGGAAGTAACCTTTTTTAAAAAATTTTTCGAAGTGGTAATTAATTAACGATAAATTATCGACAAATTATGGTAGTATTAGTATTTTCCAAAAGTAGATTGGTACGAAATGGTTCTGCCAGCTTCATATAAACCTAGCAGAACCATGGATTTTTTTTCAAACGATGAGCAACAAATTTATAATTGTGGTAATAAATTAGCGAAAAATTATGGCATAATTGGAAATTCAAAATTTGCAAATGGTTCTGCTAGGTTTATGGGGGTCCGGAAGACTGAGATAGTGTTTGAAAAAATTATAATCCAGACAGAAAGTAATAGTTTCACAAAACATGTTCTTCTGTCTAGTCCCGAAAGACTTAGAAAAAAATTTTGTGTGATACATATTTTTCCATGAAAAATCCATTTAGCGGAGATGGGAAATGGCGTTCGAATCCTAACATGACTAGTTGAAAAATATTATGAAATAGTTTTCGAAGGATTTTGAAGCAATTTGCCGCGCTGTGCAAAGTTGTCAATTGCTCCCTTGGCTTGTGTACAGTAGGCGGTGATTAGAAGAGTTAGTCACCTGAATTTGTGTAAAGGCATATTTCTCCTGGCTATTGTGTAACGAAAAGGTGTCAACCCCGACAAGCAATTGTTGGTGAAAATAAACGATCCTTGGGTGTGATTGATCGGTGTATAATGATTGTTTCGAATGACGAAAATATCTGCATCTGGCGATTAATTTTTTTATCGTGGTTAAGTAGAGCTCCGCGGTAAATGACTCCTTAACAAGGGTAGGAAAGATGAAAGAAATCATTCTGAATTGAAATGCTTTGAAAGATGTTTATCTGAAGATTCATTTGCCGTTAGCGGTAAAACTACCATGAATACAGACGTAGTTGCTTTGAGATAAAAAATATATTCGGGAAATTGGTTTCTGCATTTCGTTTTACTGAACTCATTCGTCGTTGTATACAATTTACAATTCTCTTTGGAAGAGCGAAATTAAAATTAACAAATATAGTTAGGTAACGTTTGAAGGAAACAAAAAATTACGAATAAAAAACATGTTTATGTGAAAAAAATCGTTCGGTGTGATTTTTTTCTAAATGTTCCAATGAAACTATTTTTGAAAGTGGTCAATGTTTCTAAGCCTTAAGATAATATATATAATGAGAATAAGAGAAATCTGTTACGAATCCAAGAGAGCTCACCATCCGTCTACAGCCAGTTTCATGGTTTCCCAATCATCAGGACGGCCTGTGGTCTCTTTCAAATTTGTATCAGATATCTCGTAGAGTTAATACCTATCGGCAAGTACAGAAATGTTAAAAGCATCAAATTATAGATAGTGACACCTATAATATGTGCGGCGAAGCTTAGACCTAATATCGTGGAATTTTAATGGCACGAAATTTCGTGCACATTAACAGGTCACCAACAGATGTCAGCATAGGCAAACCCACGATACCAATAGTCGTACTCCTAGTGCGTTCAGAGTAACGCAAAACAAATAACGAGAATAAGAGAAATCTGTTACGAATCCAAGAGAGCTCACCATCCGTCTACAGCCTGTTTCATGGTTTCCCAATCATCAGGACGGCCTGTGGTCTCTTTCAAATTCGTATCAGATATCTCGTAGAGTTAATACCTATCGGCAAGTACAGAAACAGTAACAGGTCACCAACAGATTTCAGCATAGGCCAACCCACGATACCAATAGTCTACTCCTAGTGCGTTCAGAGTAACGCAAAACTGTTAATGTGCACGAAATTTCGTACCATTAAAATTCCACGATATTAGGTCTAAGCTTCGCCGCACAGATTATAGGTGTCACTATCTATAATTTGATGCTTTTCACATTTCTGTACTTGCCGATAGGTATTAACTCTACGAGATATCTGATACGAATTTGAAAGAGACCACAGGCCGTCCTGGTGATTGGGAAACCATGAAACAGGCTGTAGACGGATGGTGAGCTCTCTTGGATTCGTAACAGATTCCTCTTATTCTCGTTATTTCTTTGCGTTACTCTGAACGCACTAGGAGTACGACTATTGGTATCGTGGATTGGCCTATGCTGACATCTGTTGGTGACCTGTTAATGTGCACGAATTTTCCTGCCATTAAAATTCCACGATATTAGGTCTAAATAAGATGTCTAAAAACCCTGGTAAATGAACTGATTCGATATTGTTTAGATTTTTGAGGGGACACCACCTGTTACTTCAATAGAGCTTCTCTCTCTGTGGTAGATGGCGCCGTCCAAAAATGTTTGTCCATATTCTCGCTTAATGTCAGAACTTAATTTCTGACCTCTGCAGCATCTTATATGAAATTATTTTCAGTGTTTTGTCGGTATCTATGCGTTTTCCATATCTTTGATATGAACTCTTGCTTAGCTTATTCCTTTAAAAAAACCACTCGTTCATCACTTCATTAGTGCGTGAGGAATTGTTTATTTTCAGGTAGTGTAGTGTGTAAGGATACTTTTTGAAGAATGGGCCACATTTGCATTTTGTGTGAACAGTATAGAGTCGCAGATTCGAATTTTCGCCTGCATTTAGTACCAAAAGCAAGTACAAATCTTGACGAATTGACTAATAATGATATTTCCATAGTTCATTATATTGTATGCATTGAATTTTATATTTTCTGCAATTTAATGACAATTTCATTTCCAATTCTCCGTCTGTCAAAATGCAGTTAACCTCAAATTCAAATCGTACAAAATACGAAAAACAACACGACAGTGCTTTCTTTGTGCAGTGTTCGGGGGCTTCTAATTCTAGCTTTGCTATTGATAAAGTTTGACAGATGTCTCTTTTAAACCAATAGCAAAGCTAGAATTAGAACCCGCGCACAGTTCGCCTCAAAAAGAAATCTGAGTAAATACATATACCCTGTTACTGAATTGAAAGTAAATCGAAATTGGCGCCATCTGACACGCTAGTAATCTCAATTATCAAGTAGGCCAAGTGTCGCCAAGTCGATCCCAAACTTCTACAGGTATAAGTGCAAGCACCAGGGTTTTTATACATCTTAGGTCTAAACTTCGCCGCACATATTATAGGTGTCACTATCTATAATTTGATGCTTTTCAAACATATATAATATTTTCGACAAAAATACTAAAAATAATTTGGTGAAAATGAAGAGCAAAGTTAAATAAAGAAAAGTATGCAGAATGAATGTTTCTAAAGTAAATAAAAGACACTCACTTCACTAAAAGATATTCACCAAACTGGGTTTTCCAAACCACGACACGTGTTTCGCTATACAATAGCTTTTTCAAGTGGAGATAGTACTAACTCAACAATCACGATGTATCATATTGAATAATCAAGGCAAGAAGGAAGAGTAGGAATTTGAATCTAATTGAGAATATTGAGGATACTATGATTTATCTTAGAGATTACCCAAAAATATTTCCTAAAAATTATATATGACAAAAACAGAACTTACCCCACCGAGTGTCTTTTCAGTGAAATTCCCTTATTAAGTATATCAAAATTATGTTTTTACAAAATATTATGGCTCCAATAGAAGCATAAAAAATCTGCAGAAAATCGAAACTTGAAAGCTACGAAATAAATCGGTCAGAGGTCTTACACAGCCCCCCGAATATATTCCCAAGTACCACAATACATGAAGAATATAAATAATCCATCAGTTATACAAAAAAAAACAAGGATTGGTTAAGGGGAGTTTATTTATCGATGATTTGAAAAATTTGAATAGAGTCATCAATACAAATAGACGATCATAAATACGAGATAATAAATAATATTATAAATTCTGGTCAATGGGTGTTAGATATTAAAACAAAAAAATTATCTTATAATATATTAATTCATCATACCAAAACCGAGAAAAAGTTCCCCGAACTCAAATTTTAAAAAGCTTCATTTACTTAAACTTTACTTATACGTTACTTATACGTTACTTATACTTTACTTATACTTTACTTATACCTTACTTATACTTTACTTATACTTTACTTATACTTCACTTATACTTATACTTTTACGTATATATCATATTTTGTATGTGTGCGTATATATGTTCTGGGCAATAACATAACTGCGAGATGAATATGTAAATGGAATACTCCCATAACAAGGAAACTCCATGGGAGCCACAGTGTTTATTCAAAATCGAGTAGCTGACATGTATGTATTGTATCTAAGTTTTGTTGTCTTACATTAGTGAATAAACTTATTATTATTATCCATTAGGTATTTATTGGGAATGAGACCAAGTGGAACGGAGATTATATCCATTAGTTGATCTTATCATTAAGCAAATATTGCGACTTTTTGCATCCATTACTTTCTAAACTTTCTAAAAGGTCGAGTCTATAACCTTTCTTTTCTGTATGCGATATTTCGAAATCATTAACAAAACAATGTTTTCCAGTCAAGAGGTAACTGGCAAAAATTGAATTTGTTTTTTCATTAACGAAACGGTTCCTAGGTTCTGATAATCTTTTTTCGAATGTTCTGCCTATTTGGCCTATGTAGAAACTTGCACAAGAGCCACAAGTTAATTTATATACTGCAGAATTATCGGATTTCACCTTCATTGTTCATAATAAATGTGCTTAAATGATTTATGTTTTATGTGATATGAATGTTATTTTTACGCAAGAAAGTAGAAATTTTTTCGGTAAGGTGGCCTAAATATTTATTAACTTTGAAATTATGTTTATCTGGCTCAAATAAAAAAAACATAAATTCCATTTTTGGAAAAACCTCAAACTTTTCAATTGAAAGTTGGTGAACGGTCCAAATCTCCCTAAATTCTTCCTCATATTTCTATGTAATCTGACTCAAATCGAAATAAAGAAGTATAACCGGCACGCAAGGAGATAGGCAGTACTTAGTTGGGTTTCAATCTTATATAACTTGTTAAAATATTATCTAGTATTTAAAAAAATATTATCTAATATTTAACTTTGAAATCCAGTAATGTCAAAATACAATGATGTTCTGTTTGTCGGCGGAAGGAAAACTCAAATAGTATGTGATTGACACAGCGAATAAACTCCAAATGAAAGGAGCATACATGGTGAACAAAAATTATGAGTTCTCATGAATGGTAATTCACACCAATTTTTTATTTAGAGGAAAACAAAAAAAAGAATGAAAGTTGTAGAGCTCAAAAAGCTCTATCAAGAGAACTATAATTTACCAATATTGATATGAAAATAAAAGATTGAGATTTTTTAAATCTTTCAACAGCCGGCCATTCGAGACTACTGGACCATCTTCGAAATAGTCCGAGGCATTGATTTAAAATATTTTTGTGCCAAATTTCGTTGGAAATGTGTTGGAAATGTCCCAAACAAAATTCCCTGAGAATTTGAGCCCTTAATATTACATTGAGTACTTTTCCTGAGCGTAGAAAGATTTCCCATTTAAAATACACGTGAACTTTGTTTTTTTTTTCAAATATCTATAACTCAGAGGCATTTCATGCTATCATATCGTACTAAAGCGCCATTTACTCTAAATCTGAACTGAATCTGATTTTTTTGGAAAATTCTTGTTTTTTGACGTTACTTCATAAATGACTGGATTTATGAAAAAAATGTGGGAAATTTAATTTCCTACAAAAAAGTTTAATAAACCAAATCGTTAAGATTGATATTTCTCGAGATATAAAGCGTTAACTTCGTCGTAATAGGAAATTTTTGAGAATTATCAAATCAAACTTTTCATATTACGACAAAGTTAACGCTTTATATCTCGAGAAATATCTATCTTAGCGATTCGGTTTATAGGACTTTTTTTATAGGGAATTGAATTTCCTACAAGTTTGTCATTCACATTTTTTCCATAAATCCAGTCATTTATGAAGTAACGTAAAAAAAAATAATTTTCTACAAAAATCAGATTTAGTGACGCGTACAATCTTACAGGTGCAGATTACAGCTACATTGCAGGCACTTTTGTAGAGCATGTAATCCTGAGTAAATCGCGCTTTGGTACGATATGCAATGCCGCTGAGTTATAGATAATTGAAAAAAAACCACAAAGTTACGTGTATTTTAAATGGGAAATCTTTCCACGCTCTGGGAAAGTATTTAATGTTAATATTAAGAGCTCAAATTTCCAGGGATTTTTTTTTCTGACATTTTCAACAAAATTTTCGGTTGGGAGCAAAAAACAAAAAAACTAGTAAAAAAACACCCTTATATATATTATATATATATATATATATATATATATATATATATATTGTGTATATATATATATATATATATACTGATGGTACTTTTGGGTTCTGGGTGAAGATTTATCAAAATTTATAGAAAGTTTTATTGTGATGACGGGATCAAACAATGAAATTATGATTATGATTTATGAAAGTTTTTAACGAAGAGAGATTTGCAGATAGAGTTGTTCTTTACTTATTACAACAATTTGTGGCAAATTGAAACGATTATAATGAACTGAACATTTTGCAAGTGTTTAACTAGATTTGCTGTGTATATTGTAAATAAAAGGGGTCCAAGTAAAGATACCTGAAGTACTACTGTGAGTTAAATATGTAGTTAATTAACATTATCTGTATTCACCTTTGGTTGTCGGCTATAACGAACAATATAGCCTTTGTTCTTTATTTACGAACCATTTGAAAAGTCCCACTAATATACACTATGCAAACTAGATATTTTTTTATAGCGAACACCTTTTATAACGAACCATTTCATTAAGCTGTTCGTTATAACCGAGTTTGACTGTATATGATCTCATTGAGCTTATTGAGTTTTATAATGGAGAATTGTTGAATATGTCAAACTCCCAACTGAAGTCAAATAACACGGACCAGTCCATTTTCCTTGATCCTCTAATATACCTCTACAATATTGGGCGATTTCTCAATCGATATCAGTTGAATATGATTTTGAAGTTGGTTCTTAAGAATGTGCGTGAATTGCACTGCATTGCACTGCATTGCACATTTTCACCAAGAAGCTTTGGTGCAATGGTATCACATGTTTTTGAATTGTACTGTCAACGATTCGGAGATTCTTTGCAAAAAAGTTTTATCGTTGTTCTATGTGCAAAAACTCCAGCATGCCTTTCGTGTTTTCTCCAAGTGATTGCATCAAAGTGTTATAAATCTCTGGCGAATGACGAGAAAACTGCCGCGAAGCACATTGTCTATACCAAGAACGTTTTCCAGGCAGGCCCTTTCCATCACGAATGGCTTTTTCAACAGTTGAAGGAATATTGCGAACTGGACATTTCTTTCTAATATAAAGCATCGCCATTATACGGAAGCTGTTAGAACTGAAGATTTAGATATTAATCACAACAAATTAAAGTCGGTTCTAAAAAAAAATCTCATCACCCATGCATTTTATTCGCTTGACGAATATATTGAATACAACAAAAAGTAAATGTACCTTTTTTACTCTCTCTACATAGCGAAACTGTATTGTATAAATCGTTTATATTAATTGTATCGTATCAACTGTATTGTATTAAGGAATATTGTGAAATGTCAATTTTTTTCTTTTTACCTGACTTATCTCAGGTCATATCTCATGTAGGCAAATAGGCATGATACAATAAATTTACCTGATTTGTCGATGATATATCGCATATACAGGGTATTTCCGAAATTGGAGCGATAAATGAAATAGGGAGTGTTGTGTGAGGCTTAACGACACAAAAAAAAATATTTTTATTGAAGCAATCTAACATTTTCATAAATATTTACTTGCCATTGTTTGGCACACTGGTTTGATTATTCAGTCCGCAGCGCGTCTCTGTCCGATGGCATTGTGTCAACATGGTACTCCCGCACAGTGCATAGTTTATTTTCATAGCGTTATAAAAAGTTATTGATACTATATGATAATAAATAATGTATGTTAACCAATTGCAAAAATGTCCGAAAAATTTTCTTCGGCGTTAATTGATATTTCTTTTGGCATATCGTCCTCTATGGATGCATATTGCTGAGTATTCACTTAATACTCTTCACTTTCTTATAGCGGGTTTTGCCACTGGTCTTGTTACTGGTTCTAAGATGAAACTATAGTAGATGAATCTACATACAGGGTGAACAAATAAATTTGAAACAAGTTTTCTTTTTAAATCGTAATACCTAAGTAGGTGTATTACTATACATAGATGTTTCGATATATAGTCACCATTCACCACCTCCTTTGTGTCTATCCTAATCAAGTTGATTACTATTACTACTATTATAAAAAATTATATCGTTATTATTTCCCGAGTTATTTCCATTTATATGTACAGATTCTACGGACTCTACTGATTCGTTGATGGGCTTATTAGTGTTGAAAATATTTTCTTTTTCCCTACATGCTATGGAATACACTGAGCTAGCTGACATTTTTTAGTCCAATGTTATAGAAATGTCAGCCCAAATTGTGTGTTTCTTAGACAACATTTTGTTGGACATGATAATGTGTTCAGCATTATCCAAGAGACGACGTAAAATCAATTCTTGTTCAACACTAGCTGGACGTCCCACCCGTAACGGTTTGGAATGGCCTTTCTGCATTATTTTTATTTTCCTTTCCTTCACATGCGAAAGTAATTGAAGGACTAAATAAAAATAGTGTTGCCTATTCTCCAACTATAAACCTCCCGACCGCCCTAGCCACCACTCGTCTGGCACATATTCCAGGGTTGCCAACCTACCTTGATGTAGGTAATTGGAGGGCACAAATTATTATTATTGTTGAATACCGTATTTAACACAATTTTAGCTTTGGTACCTACATTGACAGAATGTATTTAAATATTATATACACAAAGTAAAACTATTTCCAGAATGTATTCACAACATAGTAGAATAGGCCTACAGGGGATACCACTAAAAAACGCACCAGCAACTCTACCTCTGGGGTGGGGTGGAAACGAGTTAATTCATATCGTATACTCTGAAAATCCAAAAAATTGCATGAGATTCATTGATTTCTAATACATTAGTTCAAACTACCCCTTTATATTGCATTTTTTATTACGTAGAGTTGTTCGAAAAAAACCCATTTCTGTCTCCAATGGAATATATGGGTATCAATAAAATCCGAACATTCAAAAGTATGTAGCCGACAAACGAGTCCGGAGACCTATGCTGATATTGATGACAATATATCGGACTCCTCAAACCGTACATTATATCAGAAATTCAAGAAAATTAACCGGTTTTTCCTCGAAATACAGGGTATTCATTGAAAAAAAACGCATTTTTCTAAGAAACTAGGACTGTATCTTTTTACTCACCCTGTATACGTTCTCAACATGAAGGATGAAGGATGTTTATATATATATATATATATATATATATATATATATATATATATATATATATATATGACATGCTCTCTCCTATCCGAACTAAAAAACGAGGGGTACGTTACCCCTATTTTCAAACCACCCTATATAAAAAAAAAATGTCAATTAACTTCGATCCAGATTGAGGGAGTTTATCCAGGCTGAATTGAATCTTCAATTTTTATCAGAGAACTCACACTGGTTGGTTTAAAACTAATCGAAATGGATTTTTTTTGTTAGCCCTATTATAGAGCACAAAACGAAAAAGTATAATGGAAACGAGATCAACGTAATATTGTACATCATTGAGGCATGGTATTCCCAGAATAAATAGGCGTTCTGTCAATTATCGGAATTTTGCAAAATTCTGAGCAGAAAGCTTCACTTTTCATCTTTCACACCCTGTATCTCGAAAACTGGTCGGTGGATTTTTTAGTGCCCATGGACACTTTTGCCGAAAAAGTCAAAATCTACAACATACCAGAAATTCAGGAAATTTAACCGAAAGCCATTTTCCATAAGGATGGTGCGGGGTCGTTTACTGTATCATGCATATTTGCTTGTTATGGAACTAATAGATATAAACTAACAAATTAGCGATTAATTAGCGACAAATTCAAAATTCGCAAATGGTTCTGCTAGGTTTATGTGGGAAGAAGATGGTATCGATATTGCCGTGGTATAGGAACCCAACGTACTACTAGCAAATAAGAACTACAAATGGATTCTTCACACATCAGGCTCCACTGCAGCTTACTGCGCAACCAAACGGTGCAGTATTATTTCCCACGAAACCGGCCCAGGGTATGTATGCCCTTGGAACAATACAAGGCCTTCGTCGATACTCTTATTCAGCAAATAGCCGATTCCAAGAGAGAAGTCGTCGTGGGAGGGGACTTCAACGCCAAATCCCCGATATGGAATTCCTCGACGACCGATGCACGGGGCACATACCTCGCAGAAAGCATACAAACCCTGGACATGGTGGTACTGAACGAAGGCGAGTCACCAACTTTTGTTAGAGGACCACAGGCCTCAATAATAGATATGACCTTTTCCACACAAGCAATCAGCAGAAGCGTCAAATCCTGGCACGTATCCACTACCGAAAGCCTGAGTCTTACTTACTCACGTATGAAATAGATAAAGGTAAGCATAAACCCAAGCATGCATGGCTCACCGAGGCACACATCAATGAGGCCCTGTTCAGAACTACCCTGATGAACCTGGAAGGAGGTATGATAGATGCAGACGGCCTATCTTTAGTTGTAAAGATTGCACAAGAGGCGAGAAACAAGGGGCATAGGAGGAAGACCTAGACCCCAACCTGTATGGTGGAACGAAGACATTGCCCAGGCGAGATCCCAGTGCAACCGTACAAGAAGGCAATTAATCAGAGCACGCGGCAGGCAGAGTGATCCAGCAGAGGGCGACGCCCTCGGAGCAGTCTACAAGACGAACAGGAAAAGTCTGAGAGACCTAATAAAAACATCCCAACGCGCGCAGTGGATCTTGCTATGTGACAGACTGGAAGACGACCCCTGGGGCCAAGGCTACTAGATTGTTACAGCCAAACTGGAAAAGATTCGAGATCTGTTCCCAGACGCCAATGGCCCAACGTTCCACAACCTTCCAAACCCTGACCCCCCTGCTCCGTTCACCATCGAGGAAATGATTCAGAATCTCAGGAGAATAAGAATGAAAATAGCCCCAGGCCCAGATGATATCCTCCCGGAATCTGCCAGGTATAGAAAAGGGCACGGGGGGGAACTGATAGACGAAAACCAGAGGCCATGCGGTTTCCCACCACCAAAAAAAAAATTTATAGGGGTACATACATTACTGTTAAAAACAGAAGATCACTTTCATTAGAGTCACTTGAAAAATTCGATGCATATGAATATCAATCATCCATAAACGTATACGCCGCCTCCTGCGAAACCTACTCGATGCAAATGGCATGAAATTATCCCGAACGAGACATGGAAACTTCTGAGACAAAAGTTTTTTATCGCACAAAGTCATTAGTCTTTCAACTAAATTAATTACAAAAGTAACACAATCATTAGGGTACTTCGAAAGCGCTGCATGAAGAACAGAGCAATTAAAAGGCTGAATTATTTATGAGATATATCATAGGAGTAGGCATGGGAGGGAGAGGAAGCCCCACGGTGATAGTGGGAACTTCTAGAGACGTCTAGAGGCGGTGGATTATTATTTGAACGAGTTACATGTGCCCAGTCTCCTGAAGTTGAGATACGACTTACTCAAATTATTGTAACGTTAATATAAAACTGCTCATCTTGATATCAATCATTATTTCATCGAATGCTAATGATAATAATAAAAAATATCTTATTGAAAACAAATTTGTATTCCAAACAACTAGAACCGGAAACACCGTTAATTACAAAAACTAGATAGCACTAAAGTTTGAGGGATTTTGCAGAAAACAAGAATATACATCGAGAAGCAATACAGATATATATATATATATATATATATATATATATATATATATATATATTTTATTTATATTAGGGTGACCCATTTTGACAATATTTTTTTCTAAGTCTCGCAATATGTTAGTTTCTTGTAATTGGAAAGCCCTCTTGAAATTTTAGATAAAACAAATATTTTAGGGGTCACTAAAATTTTTAAAATTTCGAAAATGGTCAAAATTCGATTTTTGTTTACGTGTTAATTTTTTTTCTCTAGGCGGCAATTGTTTGTACAAAAAAATGACATCCTGAAAATGTTTGATCAAAGTAAGTTTTCAAAGGTCGCTCAAGAATTTCGAATCTTGGTGAGTACTATAGATTAGACGTTTCCGAGCGACCTTTAAATATACATTTTAAGGCTCTATTTTTTTTCTACAATCCATTAACATAATTATGAACAAATTTAAACCACGAGATACATAAAAATACCAATGAATATATTGTTACTAGCATACTCAATTAATATAGATAATGTAAGGGACCATTCTTCATTTACGTAAGGATCCCAAGGGGGAAGGGGGTTTAAAAAATCTCTACACGACCTCATCTAAGGGGAGAAGGGGATAAAAGTTATTCTTACGTAATATTTTTCAAGTCGGAATGTGCATAACATTAATTTTTTATAGATTTTTTTTTCATTATTTTTCATTATCTCAAAGTGGAGTTGAAGTATATAGGAAAAGGAAAAATTTTAAAGTCTTCCTCCACAAAATAGAATATATTCTTTTCAGAACATGCTTACACATGTATACATTTCGAAGAACTATGTCTTCATCTTCAGTCCCGTGGACAACAATTAGCTAAAATGAGAATAGTGTTGAAACTTTTCTTTATAAAATATGGGAAACATCTTACCTAGGTAGGTGGCAAAGCAAAAACATCATTGAACATTTATAGGTTAGAGGGATAGAGGGACCCCCAAGATTGGAGATATGAAAACTTCCATATGTGGACTAAAGTAAAGATTACCCGAGTGGTATCCATTATCAATTGTACAATCATTCCAATAAGAAAATTTGTTTTGACCATTTGTGGAAAATGTAACAAAATGTCAGTTGTTCTGTTAGGTCGGAACGTCGAATAATGCATGAGGATAAATAGAAACAAGTGGATGTCACTGAGACAAAATGTCAGTAGAGCAATTTCTCAGGAAACAAAAATCGCACAGAAAATGAAAAGGCAGATTTAAAAAATTACAAAACATTCATATTTAAACGTTTTACAAGTAATGAGATGTATTTTTCAATTTTAATATACAATTTTAACTACTATAAAAGATACCTATAGGTAAAATCTTACGTAAGAAGGGGTAGGAGGAGTCCAAGAAATCTCATGTTTTTTTTACATGGGGGTAGGGGGGTAAAAAATGGTCAAAAGCGTCCTTACGTAAATAATGAATGGCCCATTATGAAACTGGGCCTGTTTTTATTGATATATACTCGATAAATTCAATGTGCGTTTCTTACACTTAGAAAACACAACACAATAATGCCCTCTGACAATGAAATATTCGATCACAGTTTACCATCAAAATATACCATCATGAATTCGCTAATATGAATTCCTTCTTTCAATAAATGACTCCTACTTCGGCGGTACACCCGATCTCATATATCTTTGTCCTTGACATCCAGAATCTTCGAGCGGTTCTTGGATACAACGAGATCAATCGATGGGGAAAGCCCAGCGTGATGTCGATCAGTAGGTTCTCATATTTCTGGAATTTCGCCTGAATAAAAAACCGTCAAATCGTCTGGCCTGTACGAAATAAAGAACGCAGGAGCGTAATGTACTTATTTTCGTAACAACATTTGTTTTGAACACTGTATTATATTATCTACAATTGTAATTGCACAATTCGAAATACATGATATGGGAGACGCCAAACCAAAATCAAACACTAAATTAGTCAGTTTTCGTAATTTCAAAAACTTCAGTAATGAAGATTATGAAAACGATCTGCACCAAGTCAACTGGGATCACATATATAGCTTGACAGATGTAAATTCACAAGTGGAGTTTTTAATAAAAATCTGCTGGAAATCATCGACTCGCATGCGCCAATTCGAGAAGTCAGGGTTACAAAACCCATTTCACCTTAGTTGACATACCACATAAAACAGATCAAAAGATAGATTTCGAGAGATAAAGCATTTAATAAATACAGAAAAACGAAGTCTCCATCGCATTGGAATTATTATAAACAGCTCCGCAATTATGTCACTGCTCCCAATAAAAAGAGAAAAACCCGCTTATATGACTAAAACAAAAAAAAATGCAAACTCACATGGGACACACTGAGATCGCTGGACGTGGTTCGAAACAAAACTTTTGATAGCCTTCCAGCATAATTTGATGACGCCGATTCAATCAACATTTTTTTTAGAAACGTTCCCACGGTAGATCGTACTTTGCACCAAGTTAGTCTCTTAGAAGTTCATGACGAAATTCCACGAACCAATAATTCCAGTTTTCGGGAGGTGGTTTGTGTTGAAGTGAGGGAAGCGATCGATCAAATCAAAAGTAACTCGGTAGGGCTTTACCAAATATCCCTACACTTTTTGAAAATATCACCATATTTGTTGCCTTACATCACTCACATAATCAATAACTCATCGGAAACCAACACCTTTTTACATGCCTGGACACAAGAATATATTCTTTCTTTAGCGAAAATCGCAAGTCCTTCCGAATTAAGACTAATAAGTATCCTACCAACTTTGTCAAAAGCGATTCAACTCATTATGAAAAGACAAATATCGGCTTATGTGTTCGATAATAAAATTATTCCTGATTTTCAATCTGGATTCAGACAACAATTCAGTACTACCACCGCTCCAACTCACGAAATCTATAGAGATCCAGATGAAGTTGTCTCACATTATTAGACTACAGTAAAGCCTTTGACACAATAGATCACAGTCTACCGTGCAAAAAACTATTCCACTTTGGTTTCAGTGATAACTCTTGTCGGATGATAGACAACGATCTGAAATGTCGAATTCAATGTGTAAAAAATAGGCCATAATAACATGTCAGACTTTCTGCCAGTCACATTGGGTGGTGGTGGTACAGGGATCTATTTTGGGCCCCTTATTGTTCGCTATATACATATCGGATTTTCATCCATCTATATCGTTCTGTGACACGCAATTACAATGTGGTTTTTCACTAGATCATATTCAACAATAATTTCAATCTATAAATGACGATTTAAGGCGCTTCTAGACATTCCCATTGCTCATAATTTGAAAATGGACATTTAAAAAAGTTTGGTAATATTCTTCGGCTCAAAATCAACAGATATCACTAAAGCTACAATTACTTGGTACTGATCTGTCAATAGTGACCGAATGCAAGAACCTGGGCTTGAAGGATGAATTCTAGTTTGAGAATCGGTAAAAATGTAAATCATCTTTCAAAAATGGTATATGGAACACTCAAAAAACTATACTCTCATAGAGAGTCTGAAAACAGACATCAAACTCTGTGAAACATTAGTTTCATCCCGAATCTTCTATTGTGACACCGTATATGGCCCGGCATTCATTGAAACTACAACGAATGCAAAATGCTTGCTTTAGATTCGCAACAGGGTTGAGAAAGTATGACCATATTAGCATCAGACCAAACAAATTCTCAAACGCACACTCACACACAACGTTCTGAACACAAAAACCTCTCAATATTTACTGAACAAGCTCAATCTTTTAGAGGATAATAAAGTGATCACCCGTAAAACCCATCTCCTTGCTCTACCGAAACACAAAACGGCTATGTTCACCCGCTCTTTCTCCTACACTTCTAGAAAACTCTATAATTGTTTCTCACAAAAATACAAGCACTTCAACATAAGAAATTTCAAAAAAAGGTTGAATGATGATCTAAAACTCCTGGGCCGGATCATTTGTTAAATTTCAGACAATTGCTTGTATTATTTTCTACTTAAAAATAAATACATCACCTTTTTAGTTATAGTGAATATGGAACAGAAACTTAACAATATAATGTATTTTTAATTTGTTGAATAAAAATATTTATGTATAGATATATATGTGTATATAAGGCGTATATTGTGACGTGCTTTGCTAGGGTTTTTTTTAATAACCCTTAAACTCCTAGAAAATCACGTTACTTATGACGCCAGAATTTTAGGCAGAAAATATTTTCCTTTCTCTATTTCAAATCTCGGGCGCCAGATTTTATAGTGGTTTGTTTTCTCCACGCACTAGGGTAGCTACAGATGGAGATACGGAACGTCCAGGGGTCTGGTATATTGACACTTTTTGAATCTTTACAAAATACTGTAGGCTTCAAGTACAAATTTTGGATACTGAACGCCGATTGCTTTTATGTCTCACAAAGGGACAGACAGACAGAAATGTCTTTGTTTGTTTTTTTCTTTACAAATTTCTTTTTCTGTAACCTGCCTAAATACGTCTGTTGCGTAACTTCAATACTTTATAGGAAATAGCAAGGGTTTTTTTTCAATGTAAACACAGTGTGTAATAGGTATTAAATTAACTGGTATATTCAATAAGTTTTGGCACAACAATTTTCGTAATACAAATAATTTTGTTTAAAAGAAACCCGGTCTGGCACATTAAAATAGGGATAATACCATACATATATATATATATATATATATATATATATATATATATATATATATAACTATTTATTCACATATATAATCCTATTTATCAAATAGTATCGAAATGATATTTCCCTTCACGATAAATATAACTGGCCAAATGAACAGTAACTTTCCGACAATTTAAGGAATAAAATGGACTACTCTTAAGAGCAAAGAAAAAAAACTGTTTCTTCCGTAACACGGTTATCTGACTGACTCAAGTTTGTAAGCAAATGGCTTATAACATCCCGATTTCCCCTTGTTAACCCTAACACAAAATTTGAATACTACGTGTCACTTGTATATTACCTGAGCTTCACGTTGGTAATAATCCCTGCTGTGATATTTTTTTTTCTGTTCCTTAAAATAGCCCTTTTCTTCTACGACTGTTCTCGTTAACAAGAATTATATTTTTGCCTTTGTTTTCCTATTGTTTATGCTCGGTGATTTCCTGAGCGTAGACAATATTAACAAATGGGCGTGGATACAGACGACAAAGCCTCACAGTATTTTCGTGTTATAAAATCCCTTATTTCCCCACAATGTAATCAAAATCGATTATTTACCCAAATCACCTTCTCAAGTCGCTATTATGAATTATTCCTCCTGAATATAACTATAAATTGTGAAATTCGTGAATTTTGTTTTGCTCGGCATGTATTTTCAGGGACATATAAACTTTTCAACGCCTTTATCGCGGCCGATGTTCCGATTTGGTTAGTGCCTGAATCGGGACAACGGGGACCAATAATTATTGTTATGTAATTGGTTTATACGTCAATTGCTTAAATTCGGTGTTTTTCCCGAACTTAAGACAATAGAAAATTTAAATTCACTGATTTAAGTGATGTAAATATTCGCGTCAGTTGTTTGCATTCGGCGTTTTCCCTGAACTCAAATAACTGAAAACATAACTCAATAATTTTAATAACGGGCAAATAAAAGAACTATTTAGGTAAGATTTCCCTTGACAAGAAAAAGAAAACACTTGCCAGAGCTTATGTGAAAATTGTTTTCCGCGGGGACACAAAATAAAATGGTCTACTTTCCACTGTTCAATTTGGCAAATAAATCATATATTTTTTACCCGTAAAAATAACCAACAATTGACCAAAATGTCAATACTACCTAAATTAAACACTCAATCGATTTCACAAAAAGTTCGGTTGAACCACCCAAAAATAAAATAAATCAATATTCACTCTGTAGTCTTCTGACCAACTTAAACGTTTCGGCAAATGCTCGAATAAAGGAAATTATAATAATGCAGAAAATATATTTAACTTCTCAGGCAACGAATTAACTCAAATAAAGAATACTTTGGAAGAAATTAACTAAATGAAATAATAATAATACATATAATAATATGTAAACGCCCGGAAAATTAATTGCATCAAATCAAATAATAAATGTAGAAATAATGAACTCTTCAAGTGCTTCAGCACACGGAGAAACCCAGCTCCAATACAAATTATTTACTATTTCCACTTACGGATACCTCAACGCTACTGGAACTCGAATCTACTTTTCACACTTTTCACTTTTACTTCTAAACGGATTTCGTATCACCACTGGATTCAAGTAACAAGTCACAAGTCTTACGGGAGAACAGGAACAAGCCCCGATGAGAGCTTCATGTGCCTTTTTATAGATCTCGAATGTATGACCAAACTAGACGAAAAAGCCCAGTAAGAAAGGCGCGGTTTTTTGTCTGATGAACTGAAACTGGACCGAAAATCTGAGGGATTATTTCGTTCCTGATACAAAAAATGATTTGGTTTTTCCCATCCCGATCTTCATTTCTTTCTCGTCTTTTACAAAAACAATCACCGGAGCTTTTCACCCTTTTTATAAAATCTAGAGAAAAACTCTGTTATGTTTTATGCATGATGTTGACGTGAATTCCAGTAGCTTTGGGTATATACCTTACTTTCTAACAGGGAATGAAATATTTTGCCAGACCAGAATTAATAGACACCCCAAATAGGCAGGGACGTACCAAAGTTAGGTTGAATATACTTTAGCCGTGCTTAGTAACGGAGCTCTAAAAAAATGCTTCGTTACAATATACAGTGTTCACCAAAATCTTGGAACCATATGGGAATTTTTTTCATCAATAGTTTCTCAGAAAATTTCATTCTGTATAAAAGTTGGTGCATTCAATTAGACTAAATACGCGCATAGCCGTTATTATCAGTGGCGTGCGGCTAAGCGGGATTCGGCCGATATTCTAAATTCACTATGGAGTAAAGTGACATTACTATGGAAAATATCGAAAAATATTATTAAAAAAAGTTGTTTACAATTAAAAGATATGATAATCTGACGCTCTCGAGTAAAATAATGGCGATTTTCTTTGCATTTTCAAAAAGTCGCCGCAAGCTTGCATCATGTTCGAATCGTCAGTCTTTTGAATGGAAGTTTCTTTCGGGTTCACCTAACATCTTCTCTGAATATCGACGCGCTTGATTAAATTTATAATTTCCCATTTTCTACCCTTCCATACGGATACCATGCAAACTGGCAGATTAACATACTCCGTTATCAGGCACTATATACACTATTAATATCGGACGCGCTCGGGTATTTCTATATGACTATTTGTTTTTAACATTTTTGAAAACATGTAATGGCTCCCACCACACACACAACTTCAAGATTTTAATAGCATGGGGGGTCATGTGGAACATCGCTAAAAGATAGTTCATTTCTCTTTCCAATCATCTAATTGTTGTTATCATTTCGTTGATTTAATTTTCACAAAGTGCATGCTTTTGAAATGTCATGTATAAGTACGGATTTTCATAGCCCCCCCCCCCCCATACTATTTTGAATTTTGAAGTTGATATGCCCTCCCCGCGCCATTATTCTTCGCCGAACCGTTCAAAAGTTAGAAGGGGGGGGGGGGGCACAAAAAGCCGCAAAGTACATATCAACGAAATGAAAAAAAAATTAGATGAGAATTGAATTATATTTTCAACGATGTGCCACATGACCCCCCATGCTATTCAACACTCTGAATGCCGGCATACTAAATTTTGGGTATTTTATTTTGTTTTGTCAGTCGTATATGACTGACCGACTGATATGCATAATTTTGCGACGTCAGTCGTTTATGATCGACAGCACCACTATCATGCACGGCCGTGTCAGGCTTTTTAGACCGAGTTTATATTGAATTGGGTATGCTTATTGAGATCGCGGCGCCGAATTTTATAAGCCTACAAAATTTCGCGGCGCCTGACGTCCCCTAAGTAAAAATACATCAATTGGAAATTATGAAAAACTTTTTATTAGAAATCTTTTACATAGTTAAAAAAATAAGTAACTTATGAACTATGATTTTTAATATGGCACTCTTGGCACATTGCAGGTTTTCCATCACATCCATCCCAATATGTTCGGACTTTTCTTACTTTTTTTCTTGCTTCTGCTCTTGACATTTCTTTTGTTAGGTTTAAATAACAAGTTTTACATTGTTTTCGAGTTTTCTCATCAGTTTTTTTAAATAAATGTGCTACTTTGGGTATCATTAGCTCTTTCTGTTGGCATCATTTCCAAATAATAAAGTCCTGGCTACGTCTTCTCTGAATTTATTGATATTTGATTTTGAATTGGTATGTTCTTTATATATGTTGAATGCATTTACCATAGACATGCCTGTCAGCAATTAAAAAAAAACCTTTCGGTACCACTTGACGCCTCGTCGATTACAAGTACTATATGAAGCCATTTGGTCAGACTTGTCAATGCCACACTTTCCATTATTATAAGCAATAATAGCTTCAGGCTTCAGTTTTGCTGCTTCGTTTGCTCTTTTCTTTTTTCGAGTGGGCTCATCATTATTAGCTGTTGGTGACATTGCCCTCTTCAGCTTACTTGAAGGTGGAGAAACTTTCATCTCAAGTCCGTGTAATGTGGATAGAATTGGTACATCTCTAGCATCTTTCCATTTGGAGACAACTATCCCATCATTAGTCTCTTGCCCAATGTATTCATGTTTTTTTAACTTCTTCGTCTTGACATCTTTTGGCAGGTGTTTTCTTGGTCGTCTAAGTGTACCTACCAAATGTGTGCTTTTGGTGAGTAGAATCTTAGCTAATGGACAATAGTATAAAAGTTGTCCGTGTAGAGGGTTCTGCCTTCATCCAATAATCCCTCAGTCAATGCCAGTACGACAGTTTCGCCTATTCCAAGTCCTGCAGGGCGCTGTTCCTCAGTCCGTCCAGTATATATTTGGCATTTCCATGTATAGCCGCTTGGACTGCACAACTTAAAAAGTTTTACCCCATATTTGTGAATTTTAGTTGGTATATATTGACGAAATTTTAGTCTGCCTCTCCATGGTATCATACTTTCGTCTATGACCATTTCCTGTCCCACGGTATAAGGCTGCTGAAAAGAATTATTCAACATATCAAGAACAGGTCTGATCTTGTAAAGCCTATCATTATTTGTCTCATTTTCCCTATCGCTGAAGTGAATCATCCTCAATAGCATTTCAAAACGATTTCTAGACAATACCTGAGATACTTGATTTTTGTATAGCACATCGGTTGACCAATATGATGCAATAGCCGGACGACAATTCAATCCCATCCAAATATAAAAGCCAACAAATTTACGTATTTCCTGTTCATTCGTAGGGTACCACTGATTCAGTCTTGATTTGCGAGTAACATTTGTAGTGGAAATTATATAGGCTGCATAGCGATTTGTTTCTTCCACTATGAGAGCTATAAGCTCAGGAGAAAAAAATTGATCAAATGCAGCAACGGGTGTAAGATTTTTTGCTAAATCTACTTGAATACCTTCATTACCAGTAAATCGAAATGTTTTGTGATTTCCAGAATAGTCGTACCAAGAGAATTCAAATTGTTTACTTGCGGGATCTGGTGCAGTACCGTTTTCATCATCTTCATTCTCCATTACTTCTTCATTATCTGATGAAATCGGATCCTCGTTGGATTCATCACTGGATACACTACCCAACTCGCTATTAGAGTTATTATAATCCGGGCCAATGTCAGAGAAGTCCGAAAAATCCCTAAACTCTTCTTCGGATAGATTTTCCACTTCTTCTTGAAGTTCTTGAGAAGAGAGGGGCTTTCTCAAATTCCAACTCCTATAAAAACAACAGTAAAATGAATTATTAAATTTTTTTTACTTCAATTTATAACCCAATGTAGTCATCCACACACTCTCAAAACACAAACACACACATATGTACTTAAAAAAAATACTTACATTATGATAATCAGAAACAACCAATGTTTAAAAAGTGTAACAAAAAAATTACGTGTAGTTCCACGCCGTGTCAGTCGTTTTTGGAAACACGAATAAACATGAAATTGACGTGCGTACTACTAAATGAACACTGAGTATGCATGATTCGACGAATCTCTGTACCGTTAGCACTGAAAAAAGCACGCGGCCTGGTGGTGCGCGCGCACATAAAATGAACGCGGCGTCAGCTGAGGAATTATTGTCAGTCGAAATCGACTGACATGGCAGTCAGAGTGTTAAAGTATCGGGCAATCACAATGTCTTTTATTTCAAGAAGAAGTATGATATCATACAATACCTTTTTTTTCAATGTTCTAGTGGGGGGGCTATTCAATGTTCTAGGAGGGGTCTATTAAAAGCCGCACTATATTTATTTTGTCTCTACCATATGGATAACCCACCATCGACAATTCAAATTCTCTGGTCTCAACCGAAACAAGAAAGCTTGATTTCCAGGGTAAGATTATCACCGTAGAATATTCGGAATATGCTTCGTGGAGCGAGTAATCGCAACAGATCATTTTATAAACGGTAGATTTTGCCGGGCACAGCGAATGCAAAAGCCCACGCGAATATCCCGCGGCCGGGCGGGCCATTCATGGCTGCTGCGATAACCGGATTGTCGAGAAATGTTAATGCCGCGTTCATCTAGGGGCTGATGATTGATACCGACGGTAGAAAAAAATGCGGCCTTGTCGGCTGGAATTTGTCCCGCTGATCGCCAGGTTCAATAAAGCCAAGGCAAATAGAAGAAAGTCAGCTATCAATACTGGGTCCATCGGTATTGTTGTGAGCGTTCGTTTACCTTCGTAAAGGCCTCAGATCAATAAATAACCATAGATAGGCCTGATGCCATGTAAACAACATATCCGTTGATGCACACATAAGTTTGTTTTTATTTACCATCTACTGTTTACAAATACCGAATCCTTGTTGTCAGATGGACATAATTTATAGAATGTACATGAGTTTATATGTAGTCATTCACATTATATATTATTAGATTTATTCACCTACATTTTATATAATGCGGTAAGGTCAATCAACTCTGAACAAGGTTTAAAAATATTTTTTCTAGGAAGAAGGAATACAATTTTCAACAGTTAAATCATAAGACACCCCGGAATTTGTAGGACGCCTCGATAAATTGAACGATTCTTGGCAACCCTGTTTTCTTCGCCATCGGCCATTTGCTTTGACGTATTTGACGTAAAATAATATTCAGATATTTTCAGGGTGTTGATGGGATATAGTGCTTTTTCATTTTCATTAAACAATATTGCCTTGGATTTACTGACATTTAAAATACTCTCTATGCTTGTGAAGTGGTTCAGTGGTGCAAAATGTCGAAATACTGCTTTGTTTACAAAACAAATGATAGTCAACAAAAATTTCACAGGTAAGCTACCAGAGGCGTCGAATACGAACGAATTTTCCAAGTAGAATTCAATTTTGTCATGGACTTTTTACCAATATATTGTTTTCCTTGGTGTAGAGTACTAAATACTGATAATTTATTCACAGATTCCCCACTGATGAGGAAAAACTACAAGTATGGTGTGATGCTCTTGAATTAGACCCACTGAGCCTAAAAAAATATTCTTTTATCTGTTCTGCAAATTTTTCCAAAGCTCAGATTATTAAAAAGCCGCAATGGAGAACATGTTTAAGACCTGATGCCATTCCTGATGTACAAGCAGTTAAAAGGTATGTGTTTGTAGGGAGTCATGAGTACAGTTGTATCCAATTATTTACAGCCCAATGTTGAGTTCGGCAAAATATTTATGATTGAAGTTCAAGAGATAACAAAGAAATCAGGATTATTGAACAAATTATATTTGGAATTTGTTCCTATAAAGGTTTTTTGCAATTATTATTCCAGGGTTGGGTGATTTTGGACCATCAACCGGGATTTTAAGGATTTTGTGAATAAAATGAACTAACCACTAACTGAATATTTTGCCCACCTCATTGGTTTAACATGAAATAGGAATATAATAACCTACTGCTATATATGTTGTTATCAGTAAAATATATTTTGAATCTTTTTTTTAATCCAATAGAAAATGTTTTTTTAAAGGTTATTAATTATTTCATCACAAAGATTAACATTGAAAACAAAACTATACAACTGAATACTGTTAGTGGCCTATTCTTCTAGTAATAAATTTGCAATTTGTGCCACATCCCTCAGTCCTTGAGAGACACAATCACCTTCAATATCCATTTCAGCCAATTTTACTGAATATTTGAAGAAATGAAAGTTTAAAAATTGAAATGGCAGTTCATTCTATCATTCTTTTGTTTGTACTTCATAGATATGGCTTCATGATATTAACTGACTAAACATTAGGTAATCATATTTTTGTTATTGTAATAGTAGTATTGCGAAAAAAATTTTTAAAATTTGTTGAGGAAATACATATTTTAAAATTGAAATGGCAGTGCATTCTATCATTCTTTTGTTTCTACTTCATAGATATGCCTACGTCTGGGTATGGCTTCATGATATTACGAACGAACTGAATAAACATTAATCATATTGCGAGTAGTGGAAAAATCATATATAACCATGGTTGAGAAGACTATTATAGCCCAGACACCTTGGCATTTGGGCTATTATCTTCAAAATCCATATTATAGGTGACACAAATTTTAAAAATCCATACCCGAAATCAACCAAAAAGTTCTCCATTCATTACATATTTTACTGGTAATTATGTATATTCACATTTATAGATTTCAATAATGATTTCGAATTTTCATCATATAGAAATACCAAATTGTAGTTCCATGGAAACCTTTTTGCTTGCAAGACAAATTTCAAGTAAATCGGACATGTGAAAGTTTTTTTTACATTGATAACAAACAAACATACTCATGTACACAAGTGAACCTCAATTGAAGTGGATTAAAAATACTGTTGAACCCCTTAAAACGGCACAGCACTGCGCAAGAGATGTTTTGTTTTGGTTTGTCTCGCATATACACAAAACATTACACGTCCCGCCGAAATTATGTTCGCATCAAAACATTGCAAGGTAAATTTAGCATCGGGCCTATCTATGTTTACTTATTGATCTGAGGTAAAGGCCGATGTATATTGTTAACTGATCTATTTTTATAAGCGGCGATGTCTTCACCGAAAAAAAACTAAATTCCTTTCCATTTTCTCTCTCTCCCCTGGCAGTAAAAAATATTAAATGCTTTCTTATAGAAGGTCAAATTCGTAAATGCGTTTTAGAATTAAGGATTTGTCAGTAACTATCGTTTGGATAATTGATCATCTAAAACAAAATTAAATCGACGAAAAAATCAACTGGGAAGCAAAAAATAAAATCAACCTTCTTAGTCTTGATGATAATTGAGCTCCTAAACTAATGTTAGTAACTAATTCTGAGTCGGCGCCAAACAAACAATTATCAAATATCATTATATCACTTTGAAGAAGTAATCAAAAGGCCGCTGTGCATCTCACTGCCATCATTTTACGCTTTCCCTAATTCAATTGGTAGTTTGGCGCTGACTCAAAATTAATTACTCACATTAGTATAGGAGCTCAATTATCATTAAGACTAAGGAGGTTTATTTTATTTTTTGCTTTTCAGTTGATTTTCTCGTCCGTTTAAATTTTTGTTAGAAAGTTTTTATTTTTCAATTTTTTGTGGCTGAAATCTACTAATTACTACCTACCTAATTTTTGTATACTTCCAAAATACTTACTTACCTAGCTTACTTCAATCATTAACTGTTAAATAATATGATTATCTACTTAAACTATTAATTGTTAAATAATTATGTAAATTATTTTTGAAAGTTCTGATTGGTTGGTTGGTTGAAAGCTGACGAGCCAGAGACAGGGTTGGCACTTAGCTTCCCTTGACACTGCGACCAGCTGTGGTCTATTGTATCACTCTGTCGTCAGTGGTTCCTCATTCAAACAGGTTTGTGCCTTTAATTAGGTTTAGTAGCCTGTTGATAAGGTTCTTCGGATTCATGCCTGTTTCCGGGCTGATCTCTCCAAAGGTTATGTGTCGCCTACTACTTAGGGCGTCACAGTCGAAGATAATATGAGAGTCTGTTTCCTCCTCTTCATCACAAAGCTTACACTCCACGGTTTCCCTGCGTACTCCCATGGTGTTTAGGTGTTTTCTTAGGCCGCAGTGTCCAGTCAACAGACCTATTATTATACGTGCTTTCGTTCTGTTCAGGTTCAGAAGGTCAGCCGTCAGGGACCGGTTTGGATGCCCTACCATGACTTTGCTGTGTATTTGCCCGACAGTTTGATCCCAATATTGTTGGTGTCTTCTTTTTATCCACTCGTGGATCAGGGTCCTGCATTGGTTTTTGCTAATCCCATGTACAAGTTCTGGCCCTGTGAATAGCGTTTCAGATGCTTGTCTAGCTAGCTGGTCCGCTTTTACGTTGCCTTCAATGCCTCTATGACCTGGCACCCACATCAAGGTGACCTTGTTGTGTTTTGCCAGCTCAATGAGGTTCTGGAGGCAGTCCCAGACCAGTTTAGACTTTATCTGTATAGAGTCGAGTGCTTTGATAGCACTTTGACAGTCAGATAGAATGTAGATGTGTTTTTTCCTATAACCACTTTCTAGATTCTTCTGAATGCATACAATAATAGCATGTGTTTCAGCTTGGAATATCGTGGAGCATTTGCCAAGTGGTATTATGTAATCCCTTCTTGGCCTTACCCCATGTATTCCTGCTCCCGGTCCTTCAACTGTCTTTGAACCGTCTGTATACCAGACTATGTCCGCAGTTGATTGTGATTCTATACTCGGGGCCCATCCAGATCCGTCAATTCGTGTTTCGAATGGATTTTCGAATGAGTATAGGGGTTGCATGTAGTCTGAAATCATTTCGAGTTCTTCGATGTTGATTACATGAGTGATTCTGGTATGTACAGTTGTTTGGATTCTCCAGTTCTTTGTTTGTTTCAGTCTGTATGCACTCATCCTGGCCTCTCCAATGACATGTAAGTCAAGGGGTTCGAGGTTTAGGATGATTTCCATTGCAGCTGTTGGAGTGCTAGTCATAGCACCCGTGATACAGAGACAGGCAAGCCTCTGGATTTTCCCAAAGTTGGTTTTTGCCTGTCTTTGATTTGTTTTTGGCCACCATAAATGGTTCTGGTTAGTTGATTTCATCCTTTCATAGAATGTAATTATTGTGACGGATACAGGAGGATATGTCAATGTCAACTACATATGTGTGCCAATGTTCACAAATGAAAAATCAATCATCCCCTATTTGTCTACCTATAGGGGGGGATTATTTCATTCCAAATTGAAATATGATCAACAATGAGGTATATCCTATCTAATAAAAAAAGAATCATCCAAATCGGAAAAACTACTACAAAGTTATGCCTGATAGAGTCGGTTAACGGACCAAAATTCAGAGAGTGAACGATCAATATCCTCCATCCTTAGGGATGGATTTTTTGTTCAAAATCAAATGGGACCAACTTCGAAGTACACCCTATCCAATACAAAATGAATCGGAATCGAACTGCCCTGTGAAAAGTTATGCGTGATCAAACAAACAAAAAATATATACGAGTCGACTAGAGAACCTCCTCCTTTTTGATTTCGTCGGTTAAAAACAAAATTATATTAGAACTACTAAAAACATACAGGTTACAAATATTTTTTACATCCAGGAAAAGACAAACAAATTTATTGATACCTCCCTACAAACCATTCTATATTGAAGCCAGAATCTTGAAATTGTAAGATCTTTCTCCCACCTTCCTCGATTTATTGGAATTTCTACTCTAAGGGGTGAATGGGGTGAATTTTAAAATTGAAATTATCTCACGATGTAATCAAGATATTATTTTGGTTTTGTTTCAGGTGTTACTGGAATTGATTACATTCAACTTTTAGGGTAAAAAATACTTTTTGTGATTGAGTTGTTTGAATATATGAACAGGAGGTTCATAAAATCGTGGATTTTTCAATTCACAGAAAAATCGTTCTATTCAATATTCAGTTGACAATGTATTCCTTTTCAATTTTTTGTGATGTCATTAAGACTTCGATGTTTCGTCTCCTCGGGGAAAAATTACAGCGTTTTTATTTTTTGCAATGCAATTGTCTAGAAATTATCGAAATTCTTACTGATGTGAAAATTAGTAAATTGTATTTTTTTAATTCTTAGGTGACTCACTGTCTTTAATTGGAATCGATGAAAGGATACTAAACATGAAGCAAGTGTGGTGAATACAAATAAAGATTATCCTCACCGGTCATGTAGGTAATTGAATATCTGCGGTATGCAGAGTGCGATCATATCTGCAATCAGTCACTTTCACAAGCCATTTATTCAGCAGATGCAATCACCGACGAATTAATCGATCATGTAGAGGAAACAACTACTTCACCAGCATAAAAATACAAACATGTTCATGCATTATGTATGAGAAGTCATCAAGAAAATCATTGATCTTGAAAATAAACTTTTACTTGTACCTTACCACCTCAAATGATAATTACTTGTGGTCAATAACGATAATTTTATTTTATTTACTCATTCATTTGATTTTCAAGATATTTTATTTTTTATACCATTCCACCTGAATGCCCAAATACGTATATAAAATTGACACAGCCGTTTCGCAGAATAATTAGGAAGGTGATTCAAATCCTGAAATTTCTAACTAGTCAATAACTCTTAGATAGCAAATTCGTATTTGGGCTCTTCTTCACAAATAAAGATAAATGTGTTTCAGGGTTTTTTAAAATTACACCCCAATGGGGTTTTTAATAATACATCAATAACTCACTTTTATGGAAACTGGAAATTTTAGGAGTGGGATGTGTTAATTTTAATTTATTACAAATCCCACGAGTTTCTAGGTGCGCATGGACTATTTTGATTACGTTTGGAGAGTGGGATGTATTAAAACATTTTTAAAAGCCATTATTACTAAAAATGTGACAATAACAGTTTTTTTGATTTTAAAATTTATTACAGTGTCCCACAAGCTTTTATACTAGTTTCTAGGTACACATGGGCTATTTCAATTGAAATTGAAAATTTGAAGAGTGGGATGTGTTAATAAATTTTGGAAGGTATTATGACAGAAATGTGCGATATTCAATTTTTTTAATTTGAAATCCATTACAGTAGCCCACAACACAAATTTCTAACTGTACATGGACTATTTCGACTATAAAAATTCAGAATTCGAAGAGTGGGATGTATTAATAAAGTTTTCAAAGGCATTATTTCTCAAAAATGTTACATTACCTTTTTTTTTTTTATTATGGTATCTAAGATGTCTAAAAACCCTGGTGCTTGCGCTTATACCTGTAGAAGTTTGGGATCGACTTGGCGACACTTGGCCTACTTGATAATAAAGATTACTAGCGTGTCAGATGGCGCCAATTTCCTTTTAGTTTCAATTCAGTAAGAGGGTAGATTTATTTCCTCACCTTTCTTTTTGAGGCGAACTGTTCGCGGGTTCTAATTCTAGATTTGCTATTGGTTGAAAAGAGACATCTGTCAAACTTCACCAATAGCAAAGCTAGAATTAGAAGCCCCTGAACATTGCACAAAGAAAGCACTGTCGTGTGGTTTTTCGTATTTTGTACCATTTGAATTTGAGATTAACTGCATTTTGACAGACGGAGAATTGGAAATGAAATTGTCATTAAATTGCAGAAAATATAAAATTCAATACATACAATATGATGAACTATGAGAGTATCATTATTAGTTAATTCGTCAAGATTTGTACTTGCTTGTACTGAATACAGGTGAATATTCGATACTGCGGCTTTATACTGTCCACACAAAATACAAATGTAGCCCATTCTTCAAAAAGTATCCTTACACACTAAACTACCTGAAAATAAACAATTCCTCACGCACTAGTAATGAACTGATAAACAAGTGATTTTTTAAAGAACAAACTCAGGAATAAGCTGAGCAAGATTTCAAATCAAAGAGATGGAAAACGCATAGATACCGACAAAACACTGAAAATAATTTTACATAAGATTCTGCAGATGTCAGGAATTAAGTTCTGACATTAAGCGAGAATATAAACAAACATTTTTGGACGGCGCCATCTACCACAGAGAGAAGCTCTGTTGAAGTAACAGGTGGTGTCCCCTCGAAAATCTAAACAATATCGAATCAGTTCATTCACCAGGGTTTTTAGACATCTTAATGATATCCCACAAGCTTTTATCAATAGTTTGTAGGTCCGCATGGATTATTTTGAGTGAGTGGGAAGTGTTAATAAATTTTTGAAAGGTATTATGACAGGAATATTGAGTTTTAAATTTATTACAGCAGCCCACAACCTTCTATCACATTCTTCTCGGTGCGCAAGGACTATTTCAGACAAGGACAAATTCAGAATTTGAAAAATTTTAAAAAAAAAAAATTTTCATTTTTTTGGAGTTTTACATTCATTACAGTATCCCGTATCCTTCTATTGCGAGTTTTTAGGTGCGCATGGACTATTTTGGTTACACAAATAAAAAGATTTGAAAAACGGTAACTTGACATGTATTCGTACTGATTCGTGGAAAATAAATGTAATAGAAATTTTGAGATGTTTGGGGGTGTTTAACCCCTTGATTATGCAATTTCCATAACGTCGATTGTTTGTAATAGATGTGGAAGAAGTTTTGTAAAATATTCTGTTACCATCCACGTTTGGATGTATATTTAATAGGGATTATTCAATATTTGGGGGTATTTAACCCTTGGGGATCAACATTTTGGAATTTTCTATGATCTGTAATAAATGTGTAAGGAATTCTGACACCCGTCCGATCACTATATATTGCATATACAAAGTGTGTGGTGCAGCTTGAATCAGAAGCTAACCCACGCCCTTTTCCTGGAAAACGCAAATTTGTAATAAATGTGTACAAAATTCTGAACTAGTTTTTTTATGGAGTGTGCCATAAATGCTGGTGTAGCTTTGAGGACATAAATATACCAATGCTCAACGAAAGATATGCGTACAAAAACACAGGGGAAACAGTTTTTTTTATAAAAACGTCTGCCTTACCTCCCAAACTATTATTTCTGAGAGCATACTATTTTTGGATAGAGTTCCAAGTGATTTGAGAACCAACAAATAGCCTAGAAATTATTATTGTCAGCTAATATTCTTCAATAATTTCAGAATACTGCGATGAGTGGGTTGATAGCACAATCATGATGTATTTGATAGAAGAGTTCACCCTCGAAATGAAAATCGACGGGTCTTAGCGATTTTCAGTGTTTTCTACGATTTCGCATATAAGTGGGGTGACAAGTTTTAGCTGGGACACACTGTATATAATATTATCATATTTGAATCCAATTCAGTCACTATTTATTTTCACTCATAAAAATATGAGCCATTTTTAGGAATATTTAAATGGGAAAAATTTTAGTTTCGCTATTGTCATTGATATTTTGGAAAGTTCATGTCGAATTGTGCATTATGACAGAAAAACGGGAAAAATACCTTTACAAACTTTTGTCGACTTTTATGGCGGTTAATTCATCAAAACAGCCTTCTTGTAAAAATTGACGGGAATTCAATTTTGCATTTTGCATAGAAAATGTTATCAATGTTCACGTTATCATAACCATTTCTCTGGAAATCACTATTGAAATATTTACCTTCAAATCTGATTACATCATTTCGTAAGTCATAAAATGAAAAATTTAGAAAGTCGAATGGAGCTATGAGATCAAACAGCATATCAAGAAATTTGTATCTGATTATACAGGGTTGGTCAATGTTTTTTTATTTCGAATACAGTGTTGCAAACATAGTTGAAAGGTTGAAAATATTCACGCTCATGATACGCATTAGTTTTTCGACTACATAACTAGGTACAATCTTTGAAAAATTAATGTACAATATTTTGAATATTCGCGGCCCATACTTGATGAAAATCCATATCAAAGTAATATATAATCTTTCATTCAGATCTAAAAATTAACGTAATGAAAAGTATGCAATTTCTTTGCGTTTTGTGTTCATTTCTTGAAAAAAACGCATTTCACTTCTAACACATATAGATTAGAAGAACTAGTAATAGTAACAATATTTTTAAGAATATGGGATGTACATAAGTTTGATATATTTATATGAACATCCCTCTTTCGCTGTCACTATTACATCCTAGTTATTATTTAGTCGGCAACAACTATATCAAAATCAGGATCATTTTCCATATAACATGTTCACATGTGGTTTTCCATTGATCATCCGAAAATATATTGAAAAAATCTTCTGCAAGGTTTGAATCTGCTTATCTTTATTGTTCTCAATAACGTAACGTCTAATGCGATGTCTGTATATGGAAGATTATGGAAAACTGAAAGATTATGTTTGTTACTGATACTTGTCAAGGTTAGGTCTAAACATTTTATAGGATTATCGGTTTCCATTCGGAAGCCTCTCAATATTCTCGCCAAAATGGTGAATAGTTTAAAAATGGCCAAAATTGAATAATCTAAAAAAATAATGAGTCTGCATCGAAGTGAGTGGATAATGCTTTTAGCGATACGCTTGTGGAATTTTTTTATCGAAAATTTATTGATCTTGTTAATCGAACGTGGCTTGGACTGAATTCGTGGTGGATATGCTGAGCATGAATTGTTTAATTAGGAGAAACCCACTGAAGACATCGATGACACTATCTTGATGAATAGTGGCACATCGATTGACAGTGAATTGAAAAGTTCTTCGAATACCAAGGATTCCTTTTGTGAGACTTCATTTCGAAATATCGAGCATGAGAACGCGCCCACCGGTGATTTTAGTCATCGTGACTGTTTTGTCACCATGGCTATGGACCCTTACGGTGGTGCGCGCACTTGAATACGTAACACCTGGTAGTCCGGTCAATTTAGACATAAAAATAGTGGTCAAATAGCAAAAGTTCCCGGAGAGCCAAATATTGGTGGAGAGCTGGAATTTACCATTACAAATAAAGTTTTAAAAATCCCCATCGATCCTATGTGTGCTACAAAAGTTATTCAGGGTCAAAGGTCAAAATTTGAGGTTTTTTGGATTTTTCTCGAAAACGGTGAGTTTTATCAAAAAACAACATCAAACCAAAGTTGTAGACCTTAAAATTCTCTACAAAAATGATCCCTATGATTTTTTTTCTTAGAGTTACCAATCCTGAGATATCGCGATTCTAAAAGTCACATTATACATGATATGCACATATAAGCCACGTATATACATAATCAGGCACTTAAGACAAGTATAAATACCTATTTGTGTCTCTTTCATATATATTATACTATTCTGGAAACATTTATTCAAAAGATAGTCAGTCCCTAACTGAATCCCCTCTATCCACGTGGCCTTGAAAAACATCTGGCTATTCTATTGTCCGTAGGTCTCGTTCATATACCTGTTTCTTTTAGTGGTAAAGGTTCAGTTCAAGTTTAATGCAACAAACACAACAATTGTAGTTGGTGAAGATGTTGATTTGTTAGTACTACTTACTGCAAGAACTCCAATGTATAAAATTATTTATTTTCTGAAACCTGGAAGGGCTCAACAGCGAACAGAAATATATTCTCCAAAAAGTTTATCTGCTTATCCCAAATGCCAAAACTATATTTTATTTTTACATGCGATAACCGGCTGCGACATTTCGTCAGCAATGTCTTGTATTGATAAATACCGATACTTAACTTTTGTAAAAAATACGCGAAACAAGTACAACTATCATGTCTTCCTCCAATATTGGCATCTGCTATTCAACACTTGTATCGAGTATACTATCAAGTTCAAACATGGCTAGGCAATCAACTGAACCCAGAAGACTGGGGTTGGAAATTGATAGATAATACTCTGGAACCGATTCAAACTTTACTCCCACCTGCTCCAGAAAAACTGCTCAACACTATTTTTTGCAATTGCAAAAAAGGTTGTAGTGCCAAATGTGGCTGTAAAAAAGTCGGGTTGCTGTGTTCTCCAGCGTGTACCAATTGCCAAGGTCAGTCTTGCTCTAATGTCCAGTTGAGTACAATAGAGGAAGATTCCTGTGATTTTAATGAAGAGACCAGCCACATTTCAACAATTTATGAACATCCAACAAGAGGAAGAGGAAGAAATCGAAGAACACATGACTGTTGAAGTAGATTTTCAAGAGTATGAATCTGATTAAAATATCTAAAGAAATCAAAACAATAGTAAACCCAATAATCAATAGCAATATCAATATCAATAATAAGGTAATATCTAGAACTTGACGGGTATTGTTCCCTTAAATTATCCTAAAATTGTGTTGACAGTTAGTGGAGTAGGCCTACAGGGGAAACCACGGTAAAAAAACGCGCCGAGTACACTACCTCACAGGTGGCGTGGAAATGTGTGTATGTCATGTATAATGTGACTCTTAGAATCGCGATATCTCAGGAATGGTAACTCTCAGGAAAAAAATCATGAAGACTATTTTTGTAGAGATCTACAACTTTGATTTGAGGTTTTTTTTTGATAAAACTTACTGTTTTCGAGAAAAATTCAAAAATCCTCAAATTTTGACCTTTGACCCCGAATAACTTTTGTAGCACACATAGGATCGATGGGGATTTTTAAAACTCATGTGTAATGGTAAACCCCAGCTCTCCACCAATATTTGGCTACCCGGGAATTTTTGTTATTTTAAATGTTAATATTGACCGGACTATGGGTGATTTATACACGCTAGTGACGCGACTGTCATCGCGTCCGTAGGTTTAAATTGGCTTGTGCGCATTGGTAACAAAATGTCACCTCACTCCCTCTACTGCACCACAGGACATTTTAAAAGAATTCGGGGTAACATTTGAAGGTATGAACGCGAAAAAAAAATCCTTCGCCCAGTTGATCCCTCCAATTTTAACGATGCTTTCCCCTCCGAAGAGAGCTCTGAAAAAGTACTACAAAAAAGTGTAATGAAATTTTTTCGTCCTTAATTTTCATAGAATTCGGTGGGAAAAACATAAATTATAGATACCCCTGTAATTGTAGGGGCGGGTCGAGACGGGAACATTTTCAAGTGAGACTTATTAGGCAAGACCAAGGTGGTGCTTGAGAAATCTATCCTATGAACCTTGCATATTTTTTCTAGAACTTATAATAAAACCAAAATGGCCTCAACATTTTCTTCTGTACTAAGTAAAAGCACAGCCCTCGCCCTTCACGCAGATGTTATTGGTTCCTTCCAAAAACTTTTTTAGCCAATTAACGTTTTCTACTTTTCTTCTTCAGACGTATGGTGAATTATGCCAATTCAACCCTCTGCAACTTTCAGAAGAGTAAACTCAGGAACTAACTTTCAATGCGTATCTGTGGGGTCATATAAAGATTTAATTAGAATATCTTGAGGATTATATGAGAATGTCGGATTTGACCACTTTTGGCCGTTTTTTGGCCAAGCAAGATGACTGTGTCCATAAACCCTCGAGATCCATCTTGACGAATGACGAATAAATTGCGTGACTGTCATTATAAGTGCGCGCAGTCAAGAAATCTTCGGTGACGTGACGGTGACAATGAATTTATTTCCATCCTGACAAAAATCACCAGTGCGCGCAGACTCTTAAGTAATTGTTCCTGCAGGTGTAGTAAAAATCAAATTGTGGTGTGAAGCAAATATGCTGACATTGATCATCACAAAAACAAATTTGGTCACGTTCAAGTTGGATTTAGAAGTACCCGCGAAATTGAAATGTCGGCTTCTTTAACGGCATACTATTCATTTATTGAGTCTCACGGTATGGAATTCCAGTTAGGGGTTCTTGCAGCATATAAGGTTCTATTCCAAAGTATATTTGTCCTCCAGAAACGAGCTTTCAAATTAATTTTCAAAGCAAAGACGTGTGAATCTTGCAGGCCGATTTCAAATAACAAATTACTGACGTTATATGAAATTTTCATTTAGAGACACAAATACAGGGAAAAATTCACTAACCCCAACACTACAGGTATACACGTCAGGAAAAAAACTTGCTCCACCACATCCCACTTCAACTCTTACGAAATAGTCTTTAATTTACAGAAGCAATCAGATTTGTAATCATTTACCGAATCAAATCATAAATATTAAAGATATGAAAGGTTTCCAAAAGTCACTTAAAACACTTCTCATGGGGAAATGCTTCTATACATGTTAGAGGAATACCTTGCATACGCATTCTAGTCGTTCTATATTCCGTGATATATCTGCTAATTTTCTATCTATCTTTCTAACTTTCAACCCCCATTTTACAAACTTTAAGGTTGAATTATCAAAAAAACTTTTCAACAAAAAGTTAAACCGACGAAAAAAACAACTGCAAAGCAAAAAATTAAATAAACCTTTTTAGTCTAAATGATAATTGAGCTCCTAAACTAATGTGAATAACTGATTTTGAGTCGGCGCCAAACAAACAATTATCGAATATCATTATATTACTTTGAAAGAAGTAATCAAAACGCAGCCGTGCATCTCGCTGCCATCATTTCACGCTTTACCTAATTCAATTGCTAGTTTGTTTGGCGCCGACTCAGAATCAGTTACTCACATTAGTTTAGGAGCTCAATTATTATTTAGACTTATAAGTTTTATTTTATTTTTTGCTTTTCAGTTGATTTTTTCGTCGGTTTAATTTTTTGTTAAAAAGTTTTTATTTTTCAATTTTTTGTTGCTTAAATCTACTAATTACTACCTACTTACCTAGCTTACCCCAACTATTAACTATTAAATAATATGACTTTATATTTTATTGTTATATAATATAAATTGATTTTGAAAGTTCTAGTTGGTTGATTTCATCACTTTGTATATAATTCCATCCTTTCATAGAATGTAATCATTTTGACGGATGTAGGAGGGTCTGTCAATGTCAACTACATATGAGTGCCAATGTTCACAAGTGAAAAATCAATCATCCCCTATTTTTCTACCCATAGGGGTGGATCATTTCATTCCAAATTGGAATATGATCAACTATGAGGTATACCCTTTCTAATAAAAAAATAATGATCCAAATCGGAAAACCCACTACAAAGATATGCCTGATAGAATCGGTTAACGGACCAAAATTCAGAGGGTGAACGATCAATATCCTGCATTTTGCTACCCTTAGGGATGGATTTTGTTGTTCAAATTGAAATGGGACCAACTTCGAAGTACGTACACCCTATCCAATGAATAAAGAATTATCGGAATCGAACTGCTCTGTGAAAAGTTGTGCGTGATCATACATAAAAAAAAATATACGCGTCAAATAGAGAACCTCCTCCTTTTTGGTTCCGTCGGTTAAAAACTAGTATTTTGTTTCCGCAGAAAATTTATAAGAATTATTAAGTAATTTGATAAAAAAAGATACCACAAAAATAATTGTTTTTTCTTCTTGTGGATTGAATGATGATATTCCTCCAAGTGCCTAACATAGAACTGAAACAAACTATTTTTGAGATAGGCCAAAATGTATAATTCTCAACTACTTTTTAAAATATTTTTTTCAACAAAAGTCACTTTACTTCTGTGGGAAATTCATATTTTCTGTGCTTTCTCTATACGGTTGCGTTCATAACTTTTGATTTCAATATAGGTAATCAAACAACAAATACAAACAAAAATGATGTTATAGCTACGTCAAAATGAGTTTTTTTTTTTTTAAAATTTTTTTTAACTTCCTCAGGTACAATAAAAATAAACGCACAGATAAAAACTAAGTTGATAAACAAGAGAAGTCACATAAACTTTTACCAGTTTGTATGTGACTGAAAATTACATTACAATCAGGAAATAAAATATAACTTAGATGAACAGTTACAGTTCTTCGAATAAAAAATACATTTACCATATAATATGGAGACATTATTTTAAGAAGGTTGTTATATCATGGGGTGTGTATAGAAACAAGAATGTTTATTTCTGTTTGAAAAAATCAGGAATATACTAGTTTATGTCTGTACGTGGAAAGCTAGTAGATAGATAGATTTTTTTTTTTAGATAGATTTTATTCTGATGCATCAAAGTACACATATATAGATTACAATGTTACCTCTTATGGAAAAAAAAATACAGTATCAAGTAACAACAATAATAAAAATTAATATAATCATGACATTGCATCCCTGGATTGATAGGAAATCATCTAAGCACTACTGTGCTTGTGTTATGTTCTCCAGTATCAATCGAAGGAAAACACATCGAATGTTGAGTTGATTTAATTCGTGTGTCAGCTCAATTTATTGGATCAATAGGTGACATTATACAATTTTTTCTAAATTGATATTGTTTCATTTATGAGTTTTTTAATTTCTCTCTTGAAAATAAATTTACTTTTAATATTTTTTACTTCGATTGGCATTAAGTTATACAATTTTGGGCCAATGAAAAAAATAAATTTTTGTGCATGGCTTTTCGAAAACAGAGGTATATCTATAGAAAGGTTTGTGATTGATCGGGTTTGGTGCTGTTTATTAGTGTTAATTTTTGGTTCTATTTTTGAGTGCATGTGTAGTAGAGAATGGTAAATGAATAGTTTTTTTATATTGAATATATCTGCTTCTTCGTATAATAAAGTTGTTGAAAAGAGTCTGGTTTTCTTCATACATATTTTAATGAGACTATTCTGTGTAACTTGTAAATTTTTTTGTGCAGTATTGCTAAGTCCTCCCCATATTGTTATACAATATCTTAAGAGGGATTCTACCAATGAATTATAAATTAATAGCATATTTTTTCTGTTCAGAATGTCTCGCAGTAAATAAAATTTATGCATCATTTGTCTGAGTTTTTTCGCAATGTAAGTAGCATGTTCATCCCATCTCAGATATTGATCAACTAGTATACCTAAATATTTGATTTTGTCAGTTTTCACTATTACAGGGCAACTGCAATTAGGAGTTTCACAAGAAAGTTCATGGATGCTTAGATGATTTTTCCTAGGTTGATCTATGCTATTGTAATGTAGTCATCAAACGTTTGTATTAGTTTTGATTTTTTGAACTTTTAATTTTATTTGGTAGAGCATTGTATAATTTGAGACTGGGTAGCTGTGGCTTTTTCGTCTAAAGCTTTATTCATGAAAGGTTTTAAATTTTTTTTTGGTTAAGGGTTATTGTTCTTTTCTCGGATGTTTGTGTTTTGATTAAAAAGTTTTTTTATATTAGTACGCATAAAGAAGAGCTGTACTGGATCGAATATATCTGTTCCGAGATAGAGAGTATCTGTCGGTTGGGTTCATTTTAAGAATTATTTTTTATTACACGCTTTATATTAGCTTCACTTGTATGTTTGTTTGTTTGTTTGTAACCGACTCCTTTGGGCGCGATTTTGACCCACTTCCAGGCGTACGAACTATTTGAAATTTGGCAGGTGTACATAATTCCGGTGACAATGCATTAGGAAATTTTTGTTTGAGAAAAAAACAAAATGGCGGCTCCAATATGGCGGACGAGTTTTGTGATTATGGTCCGATTCGCTTCAAAATTGTTATCTGAGGGTTTTCGTGATCAGAGATTATGATTCTTTTGTCTAAACTGAAAAATTCAAGATGGCGGCTCCACAATGGTGGACGATAAAATTATTTTCTACTTTTTAGTCGAGTTTTCTATTAAAGCGTATTCTTTAGTTTTTAAACTATTATTTATTCTGTTACTATCAGTTTATCCGTAGTAGTCTTTGCAGCTGATCCCCATGGCAGTAACCAGTTATATGTGTTTGATTGAGAGCGAAATATAACGTTTTAAGTGTTTTGTTAGTTGGTTATCTATAATGATCCCAAGATAGCTAATATCTTTCACAGGCGTAGTAGTGAAGAGATCGGACACATTGATGAAAGTAAATTATGGGGACTACCGCGCAGAAGTATAAACTGGTAGGTAGTAAGTGTGTTCTGCAGATCTTTATTGTGAGGAGTTTATGAGAAAACCAGTTCCTGTTATTTCCAAGATCTATTTCTACTTTATTTTTCAGGGAAGTCCAGGCGGTGTCCTCATGAAAAATGGCTGTATCATCATATCATATGTGATTATTGTTCCTGTTGTTGAGATTGAAAATAAATCATTGAGGTAAATATTGAACAGAATTGGGCCCGTGGTGGTTCCCTGGGGCACACCATATTCTATATTTTTGTTTTCCAATTTCCACCCATTGTTTTCTGATTAGCACGTAACTTTGGAAGAGCTTCAGTGTGGTTTCTCTTATACCTACGTTTTCAAGTGATTTGAGAAGGAGTGGGTGGCTATGAAGATACATAGTGATGCCTTCTTGTTATCCATAGCAGAATACATTTTAGATCTGAAATAGCATTCTCGAAAACCATATTGTTTATAATTTTTTCGAAAACTTTTGCCACAGCAGTGATCAGATAAATTGATCGATAGTTTATAACTTCGTTTTTATCGCCATTTTCATAGATTGGGATTACTTGTGTCAATTTCAACATGGATGGAAAAATACCTTCGATGAAGGATTTATTTATTAGATATACTAAAGGTTGAATGATGAAAGGTATTATATTCCATCGACCCCCACCACTTGTTTGTTTTTCAATGATTGGACTGCATTTTTCGTTTCGGTGGGATCGGTAGGAAATAAAAACATTGACAGGTAATGATTCATATTTTTTCTATATGATTTGGGTCAGCTTTCATTTCGTTTACTAATTTTTTGCCTATATTAATATAGTGATCATTAAAATTATCAACAATTTCAGGAATATTATCCGTGGATCTTCCTTCTGTATTTATATATGGTATTTCATTTATTACCCTTTATTCCAGAAATGTATCCCACAGTTCCCCGTTTGATGTGATAATCGGTAGGCTAAAGCAAAGAAAACACCTTTCGTGCCGTCAATCCCCTAGATGGTGCTTACAAGGGGTATAGGAAAAAACGCAGGTTAAATTTCTACTACTCATCATGTTCAATGTTCCCATTAACAGATCAGAATCGACATCAATTTCGAGCGGCTGGCATTTTCCACTAATACTACAAAATGCTGCCAATTTCTCGTTATTCTTCCCTTTCGATAGTTTCCAGACACAACGGTGGTCTAACAATCTCGGGTCTACGATCGATCTGTATTGTTTCTACATTCGCCGATATATGACTAATTCCCCGGCTCATACCGTCAAAAGGGTTGTTGTGCACATATCGATTAGGTAAGTGTTAGGTGTATAGACCGAGTGCATTTTCCGGCTGAACGAAGCCATATTATATTCTTCTCAGACGCTCCTCAGACGTATTTATTACCTATAATAGGATAATGTTCGTAGGATAAATGGAAAAACCACATTATAGACTCAGGTGTTATCGAAGTGAGAAATAATTTCACTTTTTAATATGCAACCGGAGAAGCTAAAGGTAAAAGCGTATTGACGTAGATAAAATAACTTCGACAGTCTGGAAGACGTTGAAAAATTATAACGAAGACTTTTCCATGATGTTCCAATCTTTGCTGATTTGTGAAACTAATATTTTCTGGAAGATATGGAAATTTTTATTTCGCATTCGATGTTGACATCTTTGATAAAAGAATCATACAAATGCGAATTGTTCGTGCTTCAAAAGAAACAGTATCGTTTGCGACCAAGGCATTAGAGGTTCCGTACAATACACAATAGAAACCAAAATCATGTTCGTAATTATTTTGTCATATATGAGTGAACTTCTGATCTCACTTCTTTTCAAAATTTTTGATTCAATAATTTTGGAATCCAAGGACAGCAAACTCAATTTTCAGTTATATACATATATATATATATATATATCTATATGGACCAACTCAGCTTCCGTTTCATACTCGGCCCACCAAGCATCCACATGTTTATACAAAGCAAACAGTTAATAGCCCACTCAGCCTCCGCCACTATCTCAGGCTAGTTAGCCTCCTCTGTATATGTAACATACGTTTTTTGGGAGTTTATGTAACTTGGCCTCCTTTTGAAGCTATTGTGTATTTACTGGGCCTCCTGACACTGTTGCCAATTTTTCAGTCAATATTCAATTCCACAGCATGATAACAAATCACACGGCCTGTTGAAAAGTTTATCCGGTAGTTGAAAGTTTGAATTTTGCTTCATACTCTGAAATGAAATTTATGTCAGTAGTATCGTATAACGAGAATATATAATCTACCTTCGATCATTCTGAAAATATTCAAGGAATAGTGGCTTAGAAGAGTTCCTAAGAATTATACTAGACAATAAGTATTCCATTATGGAAGCAGTAAACTATATTGGGTATATTTTGTGCTTATTAGTCTTCATTAATAGTAAAAATTACCAATTCAAATTCTAACGTTCCACGATCTTCCACTACGGTTGACTACTCTTATTTTATTTTTTATCGAAATTTACCAAAAATCCAGTTGGTATCTATACATCAGTAAAATTCCAGGAGAGTTCTTGAAACTGACAGATCCAAAGCTCTATACTGGTCACTGTTTTCGCCGGTCTTTGGTCACTTTACGGGTAAAAGAAAGTGCAAACATAAGTACTATCAAAAGACACAGGCGATGGAAATTTTAAATACTAAATTCAATTGGGGATTCGCCGGATAATTAGTAAAATATTGCCAAAAGCCTTCTTTTGAAGGCGGCCACTACTGTTCATTCCATCCCTCCTACAAGAATACTTAATGACAAAAAAAACATAGGAAGTGCAGAAGGAATATTTCTAGTTGTTCAAATTGTATAATAAATATTAATGTCAATGAAATTCAACATTTGAATGTTATATTATATTTGAAAATAATAAAAATTGTAAAGAAAATTGTTGACTCTTAACACCAGCATCTGAAGTAATCAGCTTTCAATTCAACTGTTGACTTGAAATTACATTTCTAAAACTTACTTTGAAATTTATACTTTCAACACTTGCTCGCAATAACATCATAAAAACGCGCGCCGTCGATAGCAATTAGTTGGTAAATAGCCGCCACTAGTGAACAGTTTATTTTGTGTTGCATTTCGAAAGTACATATCTCTCAGTATTGTGATCACTCGATGCTCGACAAAATGTATTTTCGCTCAATACATACCTAATTTGACCCTGTCAACTGCAGTATATTATACTATTAAATAGTGCGATCCATTAAAACCTCAGACTATACCATTGGAGGTTGATTCTGAGTATCAATAAATAAATTATTTAGATTTTGAGAGATTTCCATGACTTTAACTTCAAAACTAACGGTATTTCCATTTTCACCCCTTTTGGGGATGAAGTATCAAAAACCTTCATAGTGGTTACTCATGTCATCATAGTCTAGTAAGAAGTGAGTTTCCTACGAAAAATAGTTCCAAGCCCTCTGAATATATGAGCGATGACTCATTCGATTCGGGATGTCATTCTCACGAAAATGTACTAGTTTTTTAACACAAAACAAAAAATAAAAACAGCCTTAGTTTTTTGGTAGTTACTCAAGAACTCTTGATGATAGATGAAATAAAAAAACAGATTCTTGAAGACGAGACTATTTACTATGAAAAATTTTGTCACGGAAATCTATATCAATTATTTATAATTTCGATTCAACGTTGAAAAGGGCTACGCGCGGGCGTTACGGCAGGAGTACAGCACCTCTTGAGAGAGCAATTCAAATACAATATTTTTTATACTATCAAATATAAATTTAAAAATTCAAAAAAATCAAAGTATCAGCTGAACACCTGAAAGAATATAATTTCGTTATTTTGTTTTCATTGAATTTTGATAATCGGAGGCTATTGTTAATTAATTAGTTTTGTGGAAGTCACCGTTTTTATAAAAACCGAATAATTGTTTAGAGAATGACTCCATATTTTTTTTTGCTTTCTGGAGCACATTTTACATGTGTACTCAATGATATCATGCAGAAATTGATAAAAAATTGATTATTTTGTTAATTATAAATTTCTAAAAATTACAAAATATGAGATATCGAATAAACATTGTATTTTTTCGATATTCCACATTATTATCAGTTTTATGTCTGACAAAGACATTTCACAACGTTTATTATATTCTTTTTAAAATGTTTTTTTTTCATTTTCCCATTATTTAAATAATATATTTAGAATTTTTTTTCTTCCAAAATGCGATATTGGTTATTCTCCACCTAATAGGAAAAAATATTTTTTTTTTATCAATAATTCTTTATTTAGTTAACAATTAGTTATAAACAAACTTTGATTGACGTTGATTTTTTTTGAGTAGTACAAAAAATAACAACCATATACAACAAACTGTGTGAGTTTCTCATATTTTGTTATCTTTAGAAATTTATAATAACCAAACTAAGTAACTTTTAAACAATTTTATAGCGTGATATAATCGAGTACACTGTAAAATGTGCTTCAGGAAGCAAGAAATCATGGAGTCATTCTGTGAACAATTATTCGGTTTTTAATGAAATCGGCGGTTCCAAAAAAACTACTCAAATAACGATAGCCTTACATTATCAAAATTGAATGAAAAAAAAATTCCCAAAATTACATTTTTCCAATGATACATAATACAATAATTTTTTGGAATTTTTAAATTTATATTTAATAATATAAAAACTATGTTATGTGAATTGCTCTATCGAGAGGTGCTGTAGTTCAGCGTAACGCCCACGCGAAGCCCTGTTTTAATTCACCGTTGAATTAAAATTATTAATAATTGGGATAAGAGTTGCGAGAGTAACATTATCACAGGAAATTTATCTTTTTTTTTAATTTTCCCGATAGTCGATAGTTTTTGAGCTTTTTCCATAAAACTAGAACCGTTTTTATTTTTATTTCCGTTTTTTGTTAAAAAAATCGAAAAATTCGACTTTTTTAGAATGTCATCCCGAATCGATTGAGTTTGATACACGGATTTTTCCTAAACAACATATGTATAAAAGGAAAAAAATATTATCCCATAGCGCATGGTTTGGAAAATATTTTTATTTGTGGAAATATTGGTTGAGGATTCAGTAATATATATTGATATTACTTATCATTTCATTATGAAAAAAAAAACTTCTCGATACCTACTTTCAATTTCGAAAATGTGTTTTTAATGGTACCCCAGTTTATTTGGATCTATTTTCCTTAGTTTCCTTTCAAGAAGAATTGAATATATTATTCATTGAGCATAATGATTCCTATTCAATTCCATTATTTCCTATTCTTTCAAATCCTCAATAACACAGTAAATAGTTTTCTTCGGTAATATAAATAAATAATTTTGAGTAGTTTTCAAGATCTGTGAAAGAATGTTTCTCTTCCATTCGATTTTCTGTACCATTTAGAACTCTCACATATAAGGTTTTCTTCCTAAAATATATTATTGTATTGTTATATTATTATCAACTAGCATTTTTCCATATGTTTTCATCTAGCTTATGGCTCAGGCTATTCCGTGATTTCGTTTCCCGTTATCCTGTTATCCCGTTATCTCGTTTGGGTGGCATAATTGATTTGACAGCGGAAGTAATGCTTTGTGACGACTATTACAAATTCACCAATCCCTTTCCACCCCTGTAGATATGGCATTTTGAATGAAGTTTAACACGATTTATTTATTCGTGACAGAGAGCCAAAACACCAATTTTCATTATTCTAACTCAAAAACTCACGGAACCCTAATAAACATTCAAAAACTCACGGAACCCAAACATTTTCACCCCCCATTTGACCCCTTTAGGGTTTGGATTGCTGAAGATACTGAAATACCAATTTTTATGAACCCAAGTCGAAAACTAAGGGTACTCCAGTACAAACTTTCGAACCCCATTTAACCCTTTTACCCCTTTAGGGGTTGAATTTCCAATAATCTAAAAATACGTGTTTCATTATTTGAGAGGAAAAGGCCAAAAAAGCAGTTTCCATGACTCGAACTTCAAAACTAACGGTATTGTGATTTTCACCCCTTTAGGGATGGAGTATTGAAAAAAACTTGGTTATATACTCATGTCATCATAGGAATGCGCTATCAAAATTTCAGCTCTTTGTGTTGAGTTATTTGGTCTGGGCGTTGAAGTTAGTGAATCAGTCAGTCAGGACATGTAATTATATATGTATAGATTATTTCAATTCATTAGTGTCTATATGTATATGTTCTGTTGACTATTTTTTGTTGGTATATTTCTAAAACAATGTGCTACTGATTTTATAACATAACTTGTGTCACACACCCAAAAAATTCCATCCTTTTTTTGTACATTTGAACAGTAGCATGTTCTGATTGAAATTGAATTCATTTGAGTCGTTTACGTGAAAATTTTTCATGATTTATCTGTAATCTTGAACCTTGGAATACCCCAGATTCCTACATTCAGTTAATTAATAATCCATTCTAAGCAACCTCATTCAGTAACTTTCGTGGTACACAATATAATAACCGAAACTGAATAATACAAATCAAATACAAGACACATTACGAGAATATAGATTTTCTGATATGTGGAAAACAATGCAAGCGTTTTTTCAGGTTCACAAAATACTCAACTCACACGAGAATATATTCAAGTAGGGATTCTATATGAAGATTGTTTTCATTCAATGAAAGAAATTATTTTTTTTTTGCTTGAGAAGATAGCGAAAGTTTGGTGTCCTTTTGTTGAATCTTGCATGGGAAATTGTTTGAGTGATTTGTGTATTACATTGTCAAAGTACCTCTTCTGAAATGGTGAAATATCGCAATATTTCAGTGGACTCCCGAATAAATCTTGACGTAATCGCAGTAATATAAATTGCGGAATTGATGAGAAAAAGTATTTACCAGGCTCATTCTCAAATATTTGGGAGGCAATTGCAGCTTCCACAATTTATTTCGTTCGTGCGCGGAAAGAATACATGTTTCTTGATGACAATCTAAAATGAATGATATTTGTGTGCATCCCCTGTGTTGCCAAATTGGGGGAAGCCCAGTGACCTTCGAAAGTATACGTTTCAAACACTATAACATAAACAAAGTATATAAGCAGCGCACTTCAGCGGCGAGGGACTGCACTAAATTTTAAATGGCTATCAAAAATCGGGCAACTTGGACTCCTCCATATTTTTGTGGCGAAGTGTTTGTTACTATGTTACATGTCGTATGCGACATTTTTTAAAGGGTGGTTACCGGGCGTCCGTATATCGGAGGCTCGGTGACATCAGAGTCTCAGTGAACCTCAAAATTAACAAGGCCGGAGGCCCACTTATACCGTATATATATATATATATATATATATATATATATATATATATATATATATATATATATATATATCTGTATCCTAAATTTCCTGACACATTTTATAAAGTTTGGTAAGCCTATTAATTATCCCTATCAAATGTTATTTTACATGACGCACCTGCTTAATTCCGGGACAAATCTTCGACTCCAAAACCCCCAGATGGCTGCTATCTTAGTTGTATAACTATGGAATTACAGGTGTTTGTATGAAATGGCTAGAGTCGTGAATTAAATATCGCTCTTGTAAGTCTAAAACACTATGAAAATAGCTCGGAATATTGCAACTGCCAATACCAATATCAATACAGGTGTTCCCCAAGGCTCCGTCCCGGGCCCAGTCCTTTTTATTTTATATATAAATGAAATCACAATTTATGCAGTCGACTTTTTTTACTGATATCTAACAGAAACCAAATAAAATTGAAAGAAACTTGTGAAACTGCCATATGCCAACTGGCTTCCTGATTTATTCAAATCTCCCTCTATTTTAATATAGACAAGAAAAACCTTGTAAAATTTCATACCCATCAGAGAGAAATGGTAGATGTAGGTATAGTCAAACCATTTACAATTGCAGTAGCATAAAAAACAAGTTTCCCGGAATCATTTGAGCAGCAGAGGCAGAGATAACTAATTTTATTTAGATATTTAAATATTTAAAAAATGAAGGAGTATGCCATAAACAAGGAAGTATGTATTAATAGGCTATCGGATTATCATAATTTCATTTTCCCATGGTCTAAAAAAAGCCATAGTTCCCATCAAAACACAACACAACTAAGGAATATTTGTAAACCTATTTCGATCCCAGACCAGAGACGCTACTGCTTTTATTTTCTCAGACCTCCTGAAACACGTATATAACTGGTGATTTATTAGTCTCAACGTATGGACACACCTACAAGCATTATCATTGGCTCGCGGTCCGTTTTCATTGACTGCTGCAAAACTAGACAGCTGTCACTCAAACCCACGTTGCCTATCGGCTCTTGCGATCTTCTGTTCGCCGACGGAGAATGTTTACGAGTAGTACACATAATTTTTCGTTCCATTTCTTCGCATATACGCTCGTGTTAGCGAAGTGAGTTTTTGATTTGCTCCCTATAGAAATAGCTTCTGCAATTGAAAATGGTTAAGCTTTAGGTAGATACAATTTTAAAAGGCACACCTTTGTCTATAATAACAACTGTAAATTCCTAGGAATAATCATTGACTCACACTTAGATTGGAAAGAACATTGCAAGTCTCTGATTTCCAAACTCTCATCTCTTCACTATATGTTCTGTAATCTTAAAGTTGTTTTGACACAACAATTGATAAATTTATACTACGCACAAGTGGAAACTCGACTGAGGTATAGTATCTACCCGATGGAAAAATTATAAGGTGCATTGCTGGTGTGAAAAAGGACTATTCATGTCGAGAAGTCTTCAAAAGATTCGATATTCTGACCTGAATCTGCATATTTGAAGTCTGTGTCTAGGTGTTCAAAAACAGGAAATTGTTTTTCATTAACACCGACTTCCACGTATACAACATACGTCGTAAGGATGATTTACGATTACTTCTTTCGAAATGCAATATCTAACTATAATTATAAAATTTTAATTGCCGAGGTTTCGAAAATTTTTATTTTCTTTTTCAAAGCCATCTACTAAATTAGTATTTGAAATTATAAATTATAATAATTACTAAATACTTACTATACATGAAATCTATACTATTGTTACGAAACTGGGGTTCAAAAATAATCCGATAAATTCAATCGTTTTATTACACTTTGAACACAGTTACTTTGACAATACAATACTTGTTCACAATTACAATGCTCAACAATATTCCCAGGACTATCTTCTGACTGACTGCCGACTTCTGACTGACTCGCCTATCGCATATGACCCGCTATAGATATGACGGCCGAAATTTCCAGAACAGTGGCGATCAGTAATGTCCCATAACGTCATCGCTAACGGTTGGATTTCTTCTCGAGTCTTCGAATGGCAGTTATCGAACCTTTGGAGCACGACATCATCGGTAACGGCCGTTTCTCGAATTTTTCGATGACTGTTATCGAACACGTGGAGCATGATCTCATCGGCAACCAGCATAGGAGCGTACCCAGGGTATTTTCGTGATTTCCGTAACGCTATTATAAATTGTAATTGTCTGTTTATTTGTTTGTTCGAGCATCATGCAAAAAATACTGGACCGATTTCGATTAAACTTTCTGTGTTTGAAAGCTTATGATCAGACTTGAAAACTGATGGGTATTTTATCTCGCTACGATAACGGGAACCGAAGATATGATAATAGGACCACATTTTTTTCACAACCAAGTGCAACCACTATCAGGTGAGCTCCCATTTCAATATATATGTATACAGGATGTTTCAAAATTCAGTATAAAGATTTCAGGGGCGTGTTCTTTTTTCAGGTCAAAATAAGACTTTTTTTTCCATAAACATGTGACCGAAAACGCTTCGTTACCGATCTACAGAGCGTTAAAGTTTCAATTTTTTTCTCCATAGCTCTTTCTGTTTTTGCGAAAATAAGATCAAATTTGAAACATAGGTTACGTTTTAGGGTTTTCATCATCCAGTATGCCACGTGATTGTAAGAATCTACAGGGTGATATTTTTCAGGGGTCAAGCCCTTTTCGCCACCTAAACTTATTTGGAGTGCGCCGCTGGTGGATTCTAACATACGAAATGAATTATTTTTTTTTGTTTATACATTTTTTTGTCTCTTGTAATTTGTAATCTGCGGCCGTTATCAAGAAAAAAAGTAAAATATTTTTTTGTAATTCGCTAGAGTAACGAAACAATGAAAAAGAGAATTAGTGGGCTTTGACTGCTATTTTCATTATAACGTTTAGGTTTGTTTTGAAGCATGTGACATTATTTGAAAGTTGGTGGATGTCTCATCGTGTATTTATTCAACATTCAAATGGAAAATGAATATCTGGCTGACATCTATTTTGTTTTTGGTATGGCTAATGGTAACGGACTTGAAGCTCAGAGGTTGTACGCGCTGAGATTTCCTAATCGCCGGCTTCCCAACTATAGAACTTTTATAAATTCCCATCAGCACCTTCGAGAATACGGCAGTTATCAGACTCCAAGGCATGATACTGGCAGACCGCGACAAGCACGCAACCCAGTAAGAAATGAAGATATTTTAAATGTTATCGACGAAAATCCTGGTATGAGTACTCGACAAATAGCACGAGATTTGGATGTTTCCCATTCAACTGTCTGGAGGGTTTTACACGAAAACATGCTATACCCATATCATATCCAGCGCGTCCAAAGTTTGCTTCCACGAGATTTTCCAAGGCGCTTGCAGTTCTCCCGATGGATACTGCGCAACTGTACTAGGGATCCTGCATTTTTATATCTCATATGCTTTTTACCGACGAAGTTCACTTTACACGTGACGGAGTAGTGAATTACTACAACGTTTATATTTGGGCACTAGAAAATCCACACATGATCAGACAATCTCGACACCAGGAACAGTTCAGCGTAAACATATGGGCAGGAATAGTAGGAGATACTTCAATTGGTCCTTTCATTTACCCGCGAATTTTAAATGGTGCCACATATTTGAATTTCCTACAGAACGAATTGCCTGCATTAGTGGAGGACGTGCCTTTCCAAGTTCGTCAACAAATGTGGTTTATGCATGATGCCCGCCCCTCATTTTCGAGTCATCGTCCGCGATTATTTAGATACAGTGTTTCCCAATCGGTGGATTGGCAGAACATGTCCAATTGCTTGGCCCCCACGGTCCCCAGATTGCAACTCGCTGGACTTCTTTTTATGGAGACATGTAACGGGCCTAGTTAATGGTGCAGAACCAGTGCCTTCCATCGAAGTTCTTACTGAACGAATTATGGATGCCTACCACACCGTAAGAAACACTCCCGGAATTTTAGAACGCGTACGGCAGTATATGAGAAGAAGAGTGGAAAATTGTATCGCAGAAGGAGGAGGGCATTTCCAGCACCTTTTTTAAAAAGTTAAGGTTTGTTAGGTTTCCTATTTTTTAGGTAATGTTTAAGGAAACTTGTAATTTAGATCACAAACCAAATAAGAAGCGTTTTTTGTTTTCATTGTGATAATAGGTGCCCCCATTTTGTTAAAAATTTTAATTAAATGTAGCGATTTACAGAAAATTATTTTACTTTTTTTCTTGATAACGGTCGCAGATGCGTAAAAATTACATGGGACAAAAAAATGTATAAACAAAACAACGACTTCATTGGATATGTTAGAATCCACCAGCGGCGCACTACAAAAAAGTTTATGGGTCGAAAAAATATCTCCCTCTGGATTCTTACAATTACTCGGCTTACTGGATGATGTAAACCCTAAAACGTAACCTATGTTTCAAATTTGATCTTAATATCGCAAAAACTGAAAGAGCTATGAAGAAAAAACTAAAAAAATCTTGGAACTGTAGATCGGTAACGAAACGTTTGCGGTCACATGTTTATGGACAAAAAGTCTCATTTTGACCTGAAAAATACGCCCCGAAATCTTGATACCGAATTATGAAACACCCTGTATATATAAGTGATGAATAATAAATGAATAACAACTTATGGATGGGTAGATACCGGGATTTGTTTTGTTTCTTCCAGTTCAGAATACTAAAACAAGAATTTGGAAGTGTACCAATATGCCAATCGAAACTGTTTCGGGAAATATTTGAAATGATCTTGATAAATGAAGTATTTATTAATGATAAAATTTAAAAAAGTTGAAAAAGCACATTTTTTCCACTAATACTTTAAATAATGTTAATTGTTGAATTACAAAACCAACTAACTACCTTCATATATGTCTATAATATAAGTAAATTTACAGATGAATATTAAAGCACTATCGTAATTTTTTTTATATAATCATTTAAAACTACAATGTTTTTATAATCTTGAAATTAAATAGAAGGTCGAAAGAAGCGTCTAGCAAAAGGAAAGGGAACAATTCAGACTTCATATTCCCTATATATGTAAGATCCCTAAACGAAAATTTGCTTCAAATCAGTTGAAAAATAACTTATCATAGGACAATAGAAGTAGAAAATGTATGCAATTTTTTTGGTCAGTGACCAAACCTATTATTGGAAACAAAAATTAAATCAATAACAGGTGATTTGAATATTTTGATTCACCCCAAATATACTTCAATATAAAACGTAACTCACATATATAGAATATGAATACTACCTCTACATGATACATCCGCCACTGTTTTCGAAATACAGTCTATTATTCATCAATGACTTCCTTGATAACGATCCCTTTTCGACACGCCTAACAAATTAATTGAAGCAGTTCCTCCTCAACGGATTATCTATTTTTGTACACATCATATTTTGTGTCTGTGTCCCCTAAAAATAGTTGATCTAGAGATCCCGGTGTTTACGGGCGGAAATTCTTGAATAAATTTCTCCATAATATTTTTGAAATAGGAAACCCACACTATGAAATTTATGATCACCATTGTTTCCTTGACGATTTAAAAGACTAATAAAAATTACCCGAGATATATGGTGGATGTCTTCTTCATCTACCTTTCAAAATAAATTACAGGAACAGGTATGCATACACAAATATACAAGAGAAGAACTAAACAGAACGGAAAAATCAATGATTGACTATCAAGTCAAAGATATAATGGTCGATAGACAGGCTGAAATAGAACGGATGGCAGGATGAAGACTGTGGATAACAGACGAAAACAATTTTATAAAACAATTAAAAGATATAGACTTGGAGAGTTACAGTGCCAACTGAAATTTCAGTGGATAATAAGAAGAAAATTACATGTTCAAAAAGAATTGAACGTATATAAAGAAAAATGGCAAGCATTTACGACTATATTATTGGAATAAAAATAACAAGGATTGAAAAAAAATTGAAGAGAAAGCATTAGAAAAGTTTCTGAATACATAGAAAAAATAAGACTATACCAGGGAAAAATTAAACAAGTAAAAATAGCAGTTGAAAAATCCAAACCAGAATCTTGGAAAAAATTTGAAGGCATAATAAAACAAAACATTAGAAAATCACACGCTATTTAATAGAACTAATAAAGCAAAAGAAATAATATAACAGGGAGAATATAAAAGTTTTAAAAGGAAATATAATCACAGAAGAAAATAAAATAATGGAAAGTTAGAGAAAATATTTTGAAAAATTGATAGAAGCAGAAGAAAATGAAATGAACGGAAATGAAAAATAAAGATGATGAATGGAACAAATCAGAGACAAGGAACTGATGAATGCAATAAAGAAGCTAAAACTAAGATAAAAGCTTTTTTACAAAAAATTAAACCGACGAAATGCGGAACAGAAAAGTAAAAAATAAAATAAACCTTCTTAATCCCAATAACTAAGCTCCTAAACTAATGTAAGTAACTAATTTTGAGTCGGCGCCAAACAAACAAACAAATGAATTAGGTAAGGCGTAAAATGATGGCATCGAGTTGCGCGGTGACATTCTTATAATTTTTTTGAAGTAATTTAATGATCTTCGTTGATTGTTCGTTTGGCGCCGACTAAAAATCAGTTACTTGCATTAGTTTGGGAGCTTAGTTATTATGACTAAGAAGGTTCATTTTATTTTTTACTTTTTTCCTTTGGTTTAATTTTTTAATTTACCTACTTGTTTTTTGATTACTTTCAAAATACTTACTTACCCACCTTACTTCAATTATTACCAGTTGAATAATATGATTATCTACTTTTACTATTTGTTGTAATATACATTATTTTTGTTGTTCTGGTTAGTTTATTTCATTACTTTGTATATGATTCCATCCTCTCATAGAATATAATGATTGTGACGGATGTAGGATAACAAAAATAATGACAGTAGCGATCTGTCATTGTCAACTACGTATGTGTGCCAATGTTCACAAGTGAAAAATCAAATATCCCCTATTTTTCCACCCGTAAGGGTGGATAATTCCATTCTAAATATGATCAACTATGAGGTATACCCTATCTAATAAAAAAAGAATCATCCAAATCGAAGAACCCAGTACAAAGTTATGCCTGATAGAATCGGTTAACGGACCAGAATTCAGAGGGTGAGTGATCAATATCCTTCATTTTGCTACCCTCAGGGGTAGATTCAATCTTTAATATTCAAATGGGACCAACTTCGAAGTACACCCTATTCACTGAAAAATGAATTATCGGAATCGGACGTCTCAGTAAAAAGTTATGCGTGGTCATACATAAAAAAAATATACGCGTCGACTAGAGAACCTCCTCCTTTTTGGTTTCGTCGGTTAAAAAGCACTAGGAAGGGGACAACATAACCACACGAATGATATTGTTACGCCCCTGCGTTGTTTATTATAAGCTAGACGTTGTTTATATTGGAAACGACCGTTGACCTAAATTCTCCAACCAAACCGTTGCGTTTTCCAAGAAACCCAAATGATTCCAGAAACGAAGTTCTCGAAAATTCTAGACTAATCTAGTCCAGTCTTTTGACTATAAATACATCAGCGTTATCCGTTTTGTGGATGTTTACTAATACCACATGTTTCGTCGCCGTTCAGCATTTTTTCCCACTTATAATCTTTTTGTAATTATTTCATGGGATTTTTTTTTCCGATGTACTATCAACTGTTAGCGATAATGCAAACGTTAATTTACTTTCTGTATATAAAAAGAACAGAACTGGACCCAGTACAACATACCAAGAATACATTATGACCAATATACCAATAACAAAACGTATACCAGTCCATTCCTAATGAAAAATAATCACTTGTGGGATAAATAGTTCAAAATAGTTATTTATGCAACAAGTGCAAAAAGTAAATGTTGTCCAACGTGTTGTCCAACTTCACGTCGAGTGCAACAAACACTCTTTCTACGACTGTCACAAAATACCTTCATGTATGTTCAATGATGATTTCTAAATGTAGTAAATTGTAATACTCCTTATCATTATGCACTAGTTGCTGGGCAACTAGTGCACAATGTCTGAAAAACGCACGGGTAAATTTTCGCAATCTTCGTCACGACAAAAGAGGCGTGAGGTAAATAAAACAAAAGACGCCGTAACCAGGTAACATTGCCGTAACCATACAGATAATATAATCACAAACATAAGTGACAATTCAATATTTCTTTGACAGAACGATATTATAAAGGTATTTCGAAATTAGTTCAGCATGGAAAGTAGTGACAGTGAAAGAAGTTTAACACCTCCAAGTGTTATGGAGGCAGCAAATAACCCTTCATTAAATTTAGTGGCTGAAAAATCTAAAGAAAAATACACAGTTTCGTATACCCTATATATGGACTGGTGCAAAGAACAGAAAACTAGTTCTCGTTCAGAGAATGTTCTGATGGCTTACTTTGGAAATATATCAAATAAATTTAAATCTTCCACTTTATGGGCACACTATAGCATGTTGAAAACGATGCTTAGTATCAATAATGGCGTGGATATCAGTGAATATTCCAAATTGAGAGCATTTCTAAAGCGGAAATCAGATGGATACAAAACAAAAAAATCTAAAGTTTTCACAACGAAGGAGATTGATGCGTTCATCAAAGAAGCCCCAAACAACGAATACCTTGTAGCAAAAGTAAGTTCCACAACAATCAGTTAATTAATTATAATTTGTTTATATTTTTTTATTGCAGGTTGTACTTATCATGGAATTATGGGTGCTTGTAGGAGAGATGAGATGTACAAAATGACAATTCACGATTTTGAAGATTTAGGTGCCGCAGTTTTGGTCCACATTCCGAACACAAAAACAAAAACTTCTCGAAAATTTACTGTAACGGGAGAATATGCTAACATTGTGAAAACATATCGGAATCTGCGACCAAGTAATGTCAACGATGCTTATTTTTTTCTAAATTATCAGAAAGGAAAATGCACTGTCCAAAAAATTGGAATAAATAAAATAGGAAATATGGGAAAACAAATTGCTGCATTCTTAAAACTTCTGAATCCTGAGTTATACACCGGCCACTGTTTCCGCCAATCTTCAGCTACAATATTGATAGATACTGGCGAAGATATAACGACATTAAAACGGCATGGTGGCTGGCGCTCTACAATCGTAGCTGAGGGTTACATCGAAGAGTCCCTGACTAGTCGAAATAACATAGCCAATAGAATATTAGGGTCGATCAATAGTAGTCAGACCTTCCATCGACATCAGTTACAGAAAATGTTAATAATGTCAACGTTTCCCTGAAAAAAACGGATTCTATTTCCCCAAAATTTGTTTTTAATAATTTTACCAATGTAACATTGAATATTGTTGATAACAAATGAGAAGATATTTTTTCGCGATTATTGTAGTAGGTGCTTAACACATTTACCTAGTACGTTATTTTTTTCAATTAATTAATAAAAGTACATTTCTCATGTTTGTTGTTTTTTACTTACACTGTATATTATAACAGTCGTAGAAAAAGTATAGTGTAAAACCATTTCCTACTCGTATGATTTGCAGCACTCGCTTGCAGCTCGTGCTGCAAACTTTCATACTCGTAGGAAATTTATGTCATTCCGTGCTCGTTGTACAATATACTATTTTGCACGAGTTGCATACAATATTTTTTTACGTTCAAGCAAAAACCAAAAAATGTTTTATTCAGATGGTACTAAGTGTAGTAAAATAAAAAGCGTAATCTAATAGCAAAATATTTAATCATTAATTAGCACTATCAATATGCATTCAGAAAGTTAGGAACTAATATGTTAGGAACAATTGCATTTTTTAGTAATTTCATAATTCAGTATGTAACAAATATGATTAAATATAATATAAAATATGCACTTGTTCAAAATATAATACAATATCACAGAAAGTAGACTAAAAATTGCGTCGATTTGACGTTTATGTTTGTCATGATAACAAATGACAGATGTAGAATGACAGATGAGTGCAATAAACATTTTATTGCTCAGTGCAATAAAGAACCACTATTTTCACTAAATATAGTTCAATAAAGTTTTGTTTTTTGCATGAACGTAGAAAAATATTATTATTCACCGCAATCAATATGAGAAAAGCTACAAAACATTCAGACAAATACTTATTCACTTTTGTAAATTTGTAACATTAATAGAAAATGTATTCTAGTAGCCTAAATAACGATTCCTCAAGGGATCGAGTTTTTAGAATAATTACACAAAAAGCGTAACAGAATAATTGGTTTATTTTCGTACCCCCCGGAGTGAAATACACGCTTGCGTGCTCTGATCACATTAATAACAGATTTGTTCCCCTGCTATTAGTAATGGTAAAAAATACCGTGTCAACATTTTGATGGAACAGATTGAACTGATTAATAACTTCAAGTTGATATCCAAACCTAAGTGGAAGACATTTTTCAAAGTGCCTTAAAATGACACCTACATCCTTGACATGAATATTATTTCAGTGATTATAATAGCAAGCGAGCCGTGGAAGGAAAAAGCATTTGTGTGTTCATTTGATAACTTTTTTTCGCAGCACTTTTAATTTAACTCTATATTTCTTACCAAAAAAATACTAAAAAACGACAAAAGAACTTTTCATTCATAAAAGTCCCACAGAACTTGAATGACCAAACAGAAAAAAAAAGTTTTGAAGTTCTTATTTTGAAGGAAATAAGTTGGGTAATATTCCTCATCATGAATATTGATCTTGCAAATCAACGAATATGGTATACTCAGAAAATCGAAAAAATCTCAGCTTTGTTTTTTTTTCAGAAATATACCCTTATTACAAGCTTTTATTTACTTTCACCCATCCCGATATGTGTAATTAAATCTTACAAGTTAAATTTGACCCACTTCTCGTTGTACAATGGCGGCTCCAAGATAGCGGACCAGATTTGTGTATGGTCCGATTCGATTCAATTTTGGGGTTGAAGATTAGGAATTTTTTGTCGAAATTGATGAAATCGGAATGACGGCTCCAAGATGCCTGAACGATCTCTGTGATAATAGTCCGATTCTATTCAAAATTGGTATGTGGAGGTTTTCGGGGTCGGACATTATGAATTTTTTGTCAAAATTCATAAATTCAAGACAGTACCAAAATTATGGACGGGTTTTGTGAATATGGACTGTTTCTGTTCAAAATTGATATATGCGGGTTTTTGGGGTCGGAGATAATGAATTTTTTCTCTGAATTCATATATTGAAGATTGTAGCTCCAGGATGGTAGACGAGTTAATCTATAAATGGTCTCTTCATTGAAGAACTAGAAAATAATAATAATAATAATATACTTTATTGTCATTAAGAATAAATGTTGTGGACAAAGCTTGTGGAAAATAAATATAAATGTAAATATAAAAATAAAAAATGTAAATATAAAAACACCTACGGAAAAGTAAAGTTAGAACATATAAAATGTAAATATAAAATGTAAATATAAAATGTTAATATTAAAACGCCTACGGAAAAGTAATGTTAGAACATACACTATAAAATTCATCGTCGAATTTTGTATCAACATGGTTGTGTGCAGTTTTGTTTGAAAATCGTATCAAAACTCATAATGTAATACACATATAAACATATACAATCATATATAATATTACATAAATGAACACACCTATCACACCAAACAAACAAACATCTATATCCAAGGAAGAATATAAACAAGAATCTTATACAACATATATTCAAATATGCACATTTTGTCACGTAAATTTATCATTATAGAACTCTTGCAAATTATAATAGGGTCTATCAGCCAGAAATGTTTTTACTCTTATTCTAAACATTTTGTTGGTCAAATTTGCCTGTCTTATATCTGAGGGCAAGTGATTAAACATCTTGACCCCATTGTAATAAATAGAATCCCTGGCCAAATTTGTTAAAGGAATTGGCAATTTCAACGCGGTGGAACGGGTGTTATAAGAATTGCACGAAGCCTCGAATAGGGACATATTTTTGTAAATGAGACAAACCGATTCCAAAATGAACAAAGCAATCACTGTTAAAATCTTTTCCTCAACGAATTTGTGTCTGCACGAATCACGAGGTTTAATCTTACACATATACCTGATAGCCCGTTTCTGCAGTACTAATACAGACAGAAGGGCTGATGAATTGCATACTCCCCAAAACGGTATTCCATAACGTAGGTGAGATTCTAAGAGGGCGTAATACACCGTTCTGGCAGTTTAATTCCCAAATTTATTGAAGTTACTCTCACTGCATAACATCCAGAAGAAATTTTACTTTTAAGAAGTTTGATATGTTCAATAAATTTCAGTTTATTGTCAATGTGAATACCTAGAAATTTTGTTTGAGTCTCGTTCTTGATCACTAAGTTATCACCAAATGACAGGTCATCAAGAGCACATCTGAATGATAAAATGTTTGTTTTAGTGATATTGAAAGACAACAAATTAGCATCACACCACTCCTTGATTTTTTTCATATCAGTAGATAGGGCATTGTGTAAATCATTTGAGTTTTTGTTGTTGCACAATATCGTCGTGTCATCAGCGAAAAGAGTGAATTTTCAAGAAATGCTCAAATTTGCAAGGTCATTGACATATAATAAGAATAAAATGGGTCCTAAAACTGATCCTTGTGGCACTCCACACATAATATCCTTTTTTTCTGGAAGTCCTGTTGTTCTTACCATTTGATTCCTTCCTGAAAGGTAAGAATCAAACCATTTGAGCGTCATTTCTCTGCAGCCATATTGGTGAATTTTTCTTAGCAAAATCTTATGATCAACGCAATCGAACGCCTTCGATAGATCACAAAAGACCGCAGCAGCTACATTACCAGAATTCAACTTTGAATAAATATCATAAAGAAATGAAAAGATGGCATCGTGCGTATTTTTATTGCTTTGAAAACCAAACTGCCTTTCACTTAAAATATTGTGGCGTCTTAGGAAATCCGTCAGACGTATTTTCACAAGTTTTTCGATAACTTTGGCTATAGTTGGAATGAGGGAGATCAGGCGAAGATTCGCGGGATCATCTGAATCTCCACCTTTGTATAGGAAGGACAACAGATGTTTTCAGAAAATCAGGAAAAAATCCATTGTGGAATGAGATGTTGATTAGAGATACCAATGTTTACAATGCATTAATTGGAAGATTTTGGATAATTTTTATGGAGATTCCATCATAACCAGTTGCATTTTTATTCTTTATATTCCTCAAAATTTCTACTAATTCGTCAATATTTGTATCGTACAAAGTTAGGTTATCCTCAATTCCGACATCTTCAAGATTTAATAAGGGATCGTAAGGAATCACTATATTCTCACTAAGGTTTTTTGCAATCGAACAATAATAATCATTGATTTCATCAGGACTAAGTGATATTCCCACATGTTTTTTTTTTTATTTTCCCGTAATATCACTGATAGCAAACCATGCTTCTTTCATTTTATTAGTTGACTTACCGATTTGGTTATCATAATGAATTTCCTTCGCTTTCCTAATAGTGGATCTATAAATTCTGCGGTAGTTATTGAAGAAGTCATGGAAGTAAAGATTGTCAGTAAATTTTCGTATGTTATGCAGTGAACGTGAATTTTTCGAAGAAATTTTCAATCCTGTTGTAATCCATGGTTTTCTTTTTTTGACTTTAATTTTTTGCAAGGGAAATGATTCATCAAATACATTCAATAGCGTGTTGTGAAATGTGAGGAATGGATAGCTCAGAACTTACAGAAAAAAGGCCTCATAATAACGATGCTTCAACAAAAATGCATAGATCAAAGCGTACTTACTAAAAGGCACAAAATAAAATAGACAAGCTTTTATTCAAATGCGTTAACAATTAAAAAATATTTGCTTTGGATGGTGAGGAGGGTATTCCGTGAGTCATAGATTCAAAAGCTTGTCGCTTTTATATTCGAACTAAAAACTTTGCGAAAAGTTCTTGAATCTATAACTAACGGAATAACCTACATCACACATCCACATCAATTTTTATTTTTTAGCGCATTTGAATAAAAGCTTGTCTTTGGAAAGAATTTTTATCAATTATTTTTTTTTGCATTGAATGCGGGTTATTCGCAATCGAACTCTGAGTTTTTTCATACCGAAACGAGGACACTGCCGAACTTTTCTCTCATCAAATCCAAGATTGTCTCGTGCCTGATAAAGAGGTACTATGAGTTTAGGTATATTGCCAGTTGATGTATTGTGGAAGTTTGTTTATACTTTGAATTTATGTAAATTGTGGATTATGTATTTATGTTTATTAAGATTTATGTTTTTGTGAAATATATTGAAAGTATTTTGGAAGTATTAACAACTATATAAGATCAAAGTAAATACCGAGTCTTTTCAAAATAATACTCAGGTACATTCATCATACCAAGAAGACATCTCAGTTTCTAGATTCTGTCATAACATCTACTAGGTGCTTGATCTTCACTTGTTACATACTTATTATCGAAAATGTCTTCCTCATATTTTTCTTGTATGAAATTGTAACGTAAACCTATATGTTTTGAACGCTTGTGAAATTCGGGATTCTTAATTAATTTCATTGCGCCTGCATTAGCAATTTTGAGAACGGTACTCATAATTCCATAAACTTTCGATAGGTCTTTTCATATCGATCCTTTGATTTTTGCGGCAGAATATTCTCTACAGCAGAAGCAGCCAAGAACAATTTCTGGTGGCGTTGCACTCACTTCAATATCGGAGTTGCTCATATTTTTAGACATACAAAGAATACTAATAGATATTTTATTATATTACTTTGAAGATATAAAAAGATATTTTAACAAATGGATGAAAATGGAAAACTGAAAAACTAAAGGTGTGATTGGGTGTCCTCTTGCTCGTAGAAGAGGACGAATGCTTCTCCACTTATAAGGGATTTTGGGGATATCGGTGATACTCTGGAGTCATTGTACTTGTACCATGTGCCTGCATAAGGGTGCCTACAGTAAGCCGTGTAGTGTCCGCTATAGATTGTTCCACTATGGTTGGACACAGCATATAAGTTGTGAAGACACGGTGTTACGTTATCTGCTGCAGAATTTCTCAAGTCTAAACCTTCGAGAGGAAAGTCAATGGTGGCATTTAGTTTTCCCATAAATCTCCCCATCGGCGAGAATCGTTAAGTTTCTTTCAATTTTATTTTTATTATATTTTTCCAAAGATATACAGAATACATAGGGTAATTTTTAAGTTGATAACCCAACATATACTTCAAGAAAATAAGCCTATTTGTCACATAAACTTATGTCCGGATATGCGTCGTTTCTAAGATACAGGGTGTTGAATTTGAAGTTTTATTTTAGATTTTTTTAAATAACTTTTACTAAAGATAAAGATTTCGTTTCAACTTTAAATTCAAATATTGTCTTTTTTAAGGTTGAGGGTGAGCGTGAAAGAGCAAACAAAATTCACAGAAACCAAGTACTTCACAACCTTTAGAGTCACTTTCCAGACTTTCCATCCCAGATGGTAGGAAAAGAAAAGCAGTGTCAGAAACAAGGTCAGCAAGTTCTAGTTCTGGATATTTGTCATCATTTGTCAGACGTACTAGCAAATCTACTAAAGAAGAAATTAACAAACATATTGCCAGAGCCCTCTACGCTACAAACAGCAGTTTCAACTTTGTGGACCAACCGGAAGTAAGAAAAGCTCTTCTACGACCTGGATACATACCACCCTCTCAATATGATGTTTCTAATAAATTGCTTGATGAAATTTATGATGAAGAAAAAATCAAATGCCTTGAAAACTTGTTGGGAACATTTGTGCATGTGCATAATGAACCGATAATATGTGCAACGGTTACAACAGAAAATGGATCTTCCTTCTTAGTAGATACCCTTCTGGGAATCCACATACTTCTGTATATTTAACAGCACTCATAACTAAGCTTAAAACCGAATATGAGGGTACAGTATGTGGTTTTGTTACAGATAATGCAGCTAATATGGCTGCAATGCGACATCAAATATAAACATCTACTACTGAATAGAACCTTATTACATATGGTTGTGCTGCACATATTGTAAATGTACTATGTAAGGATTTAAAAATCGCTAATATTAAAGAACATGTCGTAACATTGGCAAAGAACAAAGCAAAATACTAGTTTTGCAAAATGATGTCAGATGGAATTCGCTTGCCGACTCTTTAGTAGGTTTCGTTTAGTCATGGCCCATACTTTTCATAATTTCTGGGGAGAACAACAACGAAATTGACAATATTATAAGAGGAAAAATTTCCTAACAATACTTAAGCAATAGATAGACCATAGTGCCAGTCTTTCAGATGTTGTGGAAAAATTTAAAATATTAGAAACCCATTTTGACAAAATTGACATAACTGCAAACATCTGCAAACATTTGAGAGGTGTTATGAACAGATAACCCCATATAATTTGTTGGCATATCTTCTTGGCCCAACAAAAATCTGTTAAAGAATTATATCCAAATAGTGGTTTACTACCACTCATAATCAAATTTCTTGCCAGATCAGAACCTTTCACTGATATTATGTTCCATGATAATATTCTTCAGAATGTAAAACCCATAGATTGGTGGAAGTCACAACAAAATATACTCATTATTCAAAAAGAGTTCTTCATAATTAAACAATTATTTTGTGCTGCTGCTTCTTCCGCATCAGTCCAGAGAATTTTCTCAACATTTGCTTTAGTCCAATCTAAACTGAGAAATCGACTAGGAACGGAAAAAGCTGCAAAATTATTTTTTTTTTCTGTATAAGCACCACAATTAACTAAAATAAACATTATTTAGATACAGGGGTATAATTTTTTGATATAAAAAACCATTAATTAAAACTCAAAGTGTGTATTTTCTTTTAATTATAACTAATCAGAAAATTTGATTTTAATCATGATTTGAATTGAAAAAATCACGTGAGTTAAATCCCGATGTAAATGATGTATTTACATCAATTGATTTAAATCGTTTCAACCCTGGAGTAAACCGAAGGTTTGGAAGAAAAAGATGTAGTTTCCGAAACGTCAGCAAATGAAGCATATTTCTATTTTCATTAATTATTTTCATATTTCGGAAATAATTATTTCTCCACAATATTAAACTCCAACCCATACTGAGGCATCACCTTCAAACAGGCAATCCATAAAAAAAAAACAAACTCCTCCAATCCCGTCAAATGAAACGGATGGACATCAAAAAGACACATCAGATAGTCACACCTGAAAACCACCAAAATAGGATTTCCACATCAATATAAAGAATCAAAAAGACCGTATTCCAAATCAGTGAACAAGTCGAGTTGCAAATCATATTCGAATAAAATTCTAACACCGACCAAAATGATAAATCAGTTGGAACTCGGCGTGAATGCATTCTTTGTAATCCGCATTGAGAGAGGTTTTATAGTGGATTTACATGTGAAAAAAAGGAGCTCAGGTACTCATTGTTATGTTGACATCCAAAAGAGAAAATAAAATAAAAGCTGGAGTAAAAGGCTTAGTGCGACCCTCCATTGGCGTGCTCAAGTGAGAAAATAGAGATGAATATTTTTGAGATGTTTTATTTGTTTATTTATTAACAGCCATTCGACAGAAACACATCCAATTACAGAATAACACAAATTGAAAACACAGGAAGAGGTTAACATGTATATAATGACAAATCATGATGTGAAATATATAGATGATTATTTATTGTTACGTACATGTACACTTGAGCTAGAGTAAAATAATGTCGGGGCGAAAGACATATTGTAATATTGTTCAATATTATACAGTGGTGATGATGCAGCTACCTTTCTTGTTGTAGTATAGAATAAAGACTGATAAAAGGTTCCATAAGAACGTGGTAAAAAAATAAGGAATACATGCCGTCAGCAGCATTGATTTTGAAATGTTTATAGAGAAAAGTCATAGAGGATAATATTCTTATGATTTGTGAATCATAGTGTGTAGGTTATTTGTTACATGTCATACAATATATACCTGGTGTTTCTAATTGGGTTATGCATAGAGTGTGTAACATTTTAAGTGGACGGAATGTAGCGGCCACGATTCTGGAAAACTTTGAAGTGTTTGACCACAACCACTGCCACGTAATATACACGGTTCTATCACCCGGTGGCTACCAAAATGGGGAACACTTTTTTGGTGGCTGCTACGTTCCGATCTACGTTCCTATATCTCAGATAGCCACATTCCAACCACGTTGTGGTCACCTGGCAAAAACGTGGATATGCAGTGGCCGACACTAGACACGTTAAACAACTGACTGCGTTTGTGTAAATAATATGTAGCTCTATCTCTGTTCAGAACCATATTTTTGTGATACATGATCCTCATTCTTCCATTTTGCCTGATTCATTTCTAACAATCGATCAACTATAAAAATATATAACATATAAACATACAAACGCGTAAGTAAGTATGTATATTGAATTTGGATACGTCTGATCGGGATAAAATTAAAACGATTGAAAGTTTAATGTGAAATATGGGTGTTGTAGCTTGATTGTGAGCACGCACCATTTGAATACACTTTAAGGAAAACATTATAATTTTGCACATTATGTACTTAAATCCCTCAAACATTGTTTTAACAATCTTGGTTAGCTGAAACAAATACTTACATAACAAATTACTACGTTTGATGCATTGCTGATGACAACTAAATCTGTATTGAATATTTCGATCATTTCTCTAATAATGGCGACCCAGCATATTCCTGTAAATATGGAGGCTTTTGGAGAATATAACTTTGAAGTGGCAGAAAGTGTAAATATACCACTCTAAAGCTACTTCCGTCATAAAGTGCCATGTGGAACTAAATTATTGACTTTTCCACCACTGGAAAGTAGCACCCACGTCGCGGGCCCATGACTCACCACTAACCTAAAAATTACAATAGGTCTTAAACCCTTGAGAGGGCTATTATAACCTGCTACTTCAAAGTTATAACCAAGAAATTGCGGGTACATGTTCATTAATTGTTGAAAAAGGACATGTAGCAAGTATAGTGGATTTATGCAGCTCCAATCAACAATTATCAAGTATCAAGTAACAATTATCATTTAACAAGTAATGGAAATGATGGTATTCATGCAAACAGAATGAACAATTCAAGTATAAATATTAAGCAGCTAGGAGCACAAGTCAATTTAAATTAACCTTTTTAACAAAAATCAAGAAAAATTGTCTATTGAAAATGCATAACCCATTTTCACGTACTAGGAAAAACAAACTTTTGGTAAGCCACAATAAAATAATTTGAAAAAAGTGAGGTTAGTTTTTGTCATCGCGCTGACTAATCCACGGCTACTTCAAAATGAAGGAAAATTGTCTATTGAAAACGCATAACCCATTTCATATTGAATGAATATCATTCACGTTTCAAGTAACAGATAAAACGAACTTTTCGTAAGACACAATAAAATAATCTGAGAAAAGTTAGGTTAGGGCCGTTATCGTAAGGACCAATCCACGGTCACTTCAAAATCAAGGAAAATTGTCTATTGAAAACGCATAACCCATTTCATATTGAATGAAATCATTCATGTTCCATGTAACAGGTTAAACAAACTTTCTGTAAGCCACAATAAAATAATTTGAGAAAACTTATGTTAGCTTTCGTCATCGCGCGGAATGGTGAATTTTGAAGGTTATTGTTTTTTGTAGTGACTTTTATTGAATGCGAACTGTGGTTATCACTTATGGAGATAGCAAGAACGTGGCAACCATGACCACATATCACAATCAAGTGCCTGCCACATTGAAGGTTTAATGGAAGTTACCAAAACGTCACCGAAACTATCATACTCTCTTGATGGTTACCGCAACGGTTATTTTCCACTTTTAAGTTTGAAAACCTTTAAAGTGATTTGCTAAGTGGCCATTATGTTTCAGACACATCAAATGACACTAATAAGTTATAGAACTGTGGAGTGGCTACCATAGACCATACGACCATACACATATAAAATTTCAGTTATTCTTACTGTATAGAGGTAGATTTAGTGGTGATTACGTGATAACCACCGAGTCGAAGTTGCAGTATCAGTTTTCGTCACTATAATGCTGCTTGGGGTGGGACTCGCTCTGAGTTCGGGTTCCTATTGTCCCCGTTTATCCTGGTTACCCACTAAAAATCTCACCCAGTAGGCTCGTCTGGTTCGAACCTACGAACGACACTTGGGCCTTTTGGCCCATTATATCTAATTGGGTTATTTCATACCTATTACTGTTCCTCAGATCGCCAATGGGGATTAAAGTAAATAAGTTGGAATACATCGGCCCTTTATCGTCATTAAGTTAATTTTGTATATAGTTTTTGTGGATAAATATACTCTCCAGGCAATCTAATTTTATTCTGTGACCGCTATGATAATTTTCAAGTTATGGATATTAATTTTGTGACGAGATTCGATCATATGGTCTGCTACACTTGACTTATTCTCCCTTCGGAGGGTAGCATGGGCCACATATTCGTGGAACCTTCTAGAAATTGAACATTTTGTCTGACCGAAATAGAATTTGTCACAATTTTGCAGCGCTAATTTCATGAATTCCCGGCTTATATAGCATGTCAGATTTGTCCTTCTGGTTTCCTAATAACGTTTACAAGTTATTTCTATTGCTAAAAACTGCTTGGAGATTTACATACCGGACTATAGTGTTGAGACCTCTCGTGAGTTTAGTATTGAAAGGCATTCTCATGCATATATTGCTTTCCCTCGTTTTTCTCAGAGTTGTGGTTTCATTCGCTCAACGTGTTAAATGCTTCTTTTTTCAAGATGTTATCGATAATATCTGGTGTATTTCTATTGATTACTGCTATTTCCTTGATCTTTTTGGAACCATAAGCATTCAATGGATGAAAGCACAGTCCTTTTGGAAAAAATTTTTACATTCAACAATAATAAACAGGATCTGGTAAGGATGGACATGCCGAAGACGAAACTGGACTTTCAACAAAGAAATCGAATAGCTCATTAGATTTCCAGTCCCGATTTTCAGTGAACCGAAAACATTCTCGTGTTATAGTGCGGCCGCCGCGCCGCTACAATAAATGAGATTGATTAATAACACCATGTTCGTTACGAACCATGTGCATTTTTAAACGTCGCATCCCATGTATAATTCACCATCTTGTAGATGATTCTTCGGGTTTCCGTAGACGATCTCTAAATCATCCAGTGTTGCGTTTGATCTCCAGTGGTATAACGTCGTGAGAGGGTGGCGCTGTAGGATCTGGTTAAATCTCAGTGTATTAAATGTAACGAATATGGCGAGAGCTCATCCCACTCGGTCAAATTTACACAGAATAAAAATATACCTAATTTTCGACAATGTCCATTGAAATTATTCTGAAATTGGTAGAAATCAAGCTAACGAATCATGTGCCAGGAAAAATGGGACATATTTTTATCGGAAAACAAAAAGAGCATATCTATTTTCGTGTAAACCTTAAAGTTTACGGTCAGAAGTTGAAGAAGGATAAAATCTCCCTAAATACTTCTTAATGTCTCTACGTAATCTGACTCAAATCATAAGAAATAAGTAGAGCCAAACTGGTTTCCTCTCGGTTAGATTCAATAATAGATTCCATAAAGATTTTCAAAAAGTTGAAAATTCAGATCCAAAACAAACAAACAAAAAGTTTACTCAGGTGTTGAACAAAAACACACATAGGCAGTACTTGTTGGGTGTCAATGTCACTAATTCTTATGTATAATATATAATACAATAAATGTCACGTTCAATCTGGCAAATTGATGACGTTCTGACGTGACATATACAGTGTTCGTTTTTCACAGATAAGCTGATACTCTATAACATTCAATTTAAGAAAGAGAGTTATGTGTGTAGAAAGAACATGAACTTTGTTAAATAGCATATCAGTAGCACAAACGAAAAGACATCTTATGAAAAAAGCAAATAGGGCGGACAAAAATTATCAATTGAAAAAAATCAATGGTAATGTTATATATATTGTTTTCCTCTCTGTATATCACAATTGATATAGATCTAGTTAGACTAAGTTACTTTGTGACATATGGTATTGACGTCAAGGAATATAAAAATACTCCACATAATCAAATCATCAAATCAAATTTATTCAATTCAAATAATCAATTACATAATAACCATTTTATGTGCAATTTTACATTCATCAAATTATCGAGAATTACACCTAAGAATAGAATATGATTGTATTGTGCGAATTCTCTCAAATTGGATGATTACTTAAGACTATAAAAAATGAAAAATGTATTTAGGTGCGGTTTGAGGAATCAAACAAAAATTAATGAGTAGCGGGGAGAAGGGGAGCAAAAGTTCATATTATAGTTTATATAATATATATTGGAGTGAGAAGGTGAATGCAGTAAACCAAAGGAAAGAGTGAGAGAGGGTAATCCTGAATGAATACTCTTATGGTATTTTTGTGTGATATGATTAATTTGCGTCAGTTTTGTAGTAGGGACTCAAAATATATTGGTAAACACAGTTGCATTTTCAGCGAGGTATAATTTTAATTTTTTTTTGAATTTGGGAAGAGTGTTTATATTTTTCAGAAGTGCTGGGAGCATATTGTAGAGTTTAGGACCAAAAAATAAAACGAATATCTGAGTGTGGGTCTTGTGAAACAATGGAAGTTGTATTTTATCGGTGAATCTACATACTTTGGATTTGCATTGGTCATATTTTTCCATGTTTGAATAAATCCATGTCAGGCTTTGGAAAGTATATAAGGATCTGATGTTTAGTAATTTGGCGTCTCTGTATAGTGATTCACCTGTATGCAATATGTGTTTCTTGAATATTATTTTTAATAAAGTGTTTTGCACTGTTTGCATGCAGGTCATTGAACTATAAAATGTTCCACCCCAAGCTATTATACAATATCGCATCACCGACTCTGCCAGAGATGTATAAAAAATCATCAAATTCTTCCTATCTAGAATATCCCGTAGATTATAGAAGGTGTAAATAAGCTTTCTTAGTCTTTTTGTGACATGACTTATGTGTTCGTCCCACCTGAAATGCTGGTCCAGCATAACACCCAAGTATTTGATGGTTGAGGTCTTTTCTATTGTTTCACATGTACATGGTTGATGTGAGTCGCATCTCGAACTTTTTATCTTTAATTTTATTTTTTGTGGCTTATCAGTGTTTTGCAGAGAAAATGTCATAAATTTCGTCTTGCTAACATTCAAGGTCAGTAAATTATAATCAAGCCATGTCTTAATCTTCAGCAAGTTTATAGACATTTTCCCATGATTCTCCTGTGTATACAATAGATGTGTCATCAGCATAGCAGATGAGGTGACCACAAAAGTCAGTCATTTCCGTGATACTGTTAATGTAAATGAGAAAGAGAACAGGTCCAAGCACAGTTCCCTGAGGAACGCCAATAGTAACTTCTTGTGGAGTACTCAACTGTTCATCAATTTTAACTCTTTGTAATCTATTTGTTAAATAATTCTGCAAAATTTCTAGTGTCTTATCTCGCACACCATATGTATATAATTTTTCTATTAGGAGACTATGGGATACGGTGTCAAATGCTTTGGCCAAATCAAGGAATATGGTTAAACACTTCCTCGATTTGTCCAAAGCACCGACAGTTTTTTCAACATGGTCCATAATAGCATTTTCACTGCATAATTTATTCAGAAAGACGTACTGATGTTTAGTTATGACGGAATGTTTATCAAAGAATGATAATAACCTTTTTTTATTGCATTGTTCGAAAATCTTTGCAATATTGTTAATCACAGAGATTGGCCTGTAGTTGTTTAATTGATTTTTTTTACCCGTTTTATATACTGATTCTTTCCATTGTCGATGCACGGTCCCTGTTTGAAACGATAAATTTATAATATGTACCAAGGGTCCTATGATCTATGTATGCGTATGTTTTATCATTTTAGCAGTTATTCCATCAGGTCCTGGGGAGCAGTTATTTTTGAGTTTTGCAATCAAGATAATTACTTCATTCTCATTCGTAGGTTCCAAGTACATAGTAGAATTTATGGATGTGTTTTTAAGAAAATCGTTTGGCAAATCTCCTCTAGAGATTTTTTTTAACATGTCCTGTCCAACATTTATGAAATAGTCGTTTAACAAATTTATTTTCTCATCATTTTTAATTATTTTTTCACCATTGGATTTTATAATTGTTATGTTTTGTACATTATTTTTAGTGCTGCTTCTATTTGAAATATATTTAATAATTTTCCAAGTTTTTTTACAATAACCGTTTGCTCCAATCAGTTCATTTCTGTAATATTGATTTTTTGTTTGCCTGATTAATCCGGTCAATTTGTTTCTATAATTCTTGTATTTAATTTCTGCTTCAATTGTTTTGGTGGTATTCCATGTTTTCTTAAGATAATCCCGAAACTTTATAGAATCTATGAGCTCAGTGGTAATCCAAGGTTTGATATGTTTGTTCTTGTTTTCACCTAATGTTGTCATCTTAGTTGCCCTAGCTAAGCATTGCTTGAATTTATCGATGAAAAGATCATATGCAAGTTGTACTTCTTCACAGTTCAGAACACTCAACCAATCCTTTTGTTGTAAGAATAAATTTAGCTTCGTATAATCAGTTCTCTTAGTGATGTCTCTTTTTTTGTTTATTTTAGCATTACTTTTTTTCCTTTCGTTTATCGATAAAAAGACAGGGTGATCTGTCATATCGACTAGAATTATTTTTGGTTTTATTAGAATTTCGTTTCTATTAAAATTTTCTTTCCTAATAAATATATGATCAATGATAGTACTTGATCCTTCCGTTATTCTAGTAGGCTCATTAATATATGATATGAAACCGTGTACAGTTAGGATGTTTAAATATCTTACTGTATTTTGAGTAAGGGTATCCTTCAGATTAATGTTAATATCACCCATGATAATCTCAATATTATTTTTGTTAGAGTTTGCAAAAAACTGTTCTGAATTGTCCAATATGTTTGCACGTTTATAGAAAGGGGTCTGAATGATGCAGTTACGCAAATTGAAACACCACTGGTTTCAAAGGTCAGCCTCAATAGTTTTGTTTCAGATAGTGGGATGATTTCAGTATTTACATTGATATTGTTTTTCACATAGATAATGATTCCATCATTTTGATCAACTTTAGATTCATTATAAAATATATTGTAATTTGGAATGTTGAAAGTACTCACATCTTCAATATTCCATGTTTCCGACAAGACTACTACATCGAGATTGTGTTTTCCAGACTCTAGGTACACTAGCAACTCATCGTAGTGTTTTTTAATACTTCTTATGTTAAAATGGATTATTCCAATACCTTTCCCTCCCTCTCCCCGAGCCTCAAAACACTCCTGCCCCAATATTTCTGTTTCGATTTCCTCCTCCTCATCTAAAATCTCTAAAAAATCTATCATAACAATTTGTTCGTATAAGCTTAAACTTGAGGTGCGTATACCTAGTAAATGTGTAGAAATCAAATCAATAGTAATAGTGATCGTATGAAATATCACCAGGTTTTGAGAATTTTAATTTTTTATAAATTAAAGAATAAAAAAAAAGAATATAAAATTTATGAAAATAAACAATGTAACAACTATGGATGCGAAGATTTCACAGCTTTTCTAAATTAGGAATTCATAGAAAAGAGTTTATCAGTCATCCCCGGTTCTTATTATGGCAACTTTGTTTTGAACATTAACGTAAATTTTACCAGCATTAGTCCATACATTTTGCAGAGATGTCTTTTCAACTGTACGAGCCAGTAAATCGACTCTAATGCTTGTTAGATCTTCACGAATTACTACTCTAGTACCTTTTAGTAATTTTTTCTTTCTGTATATTCCTGCTTCATTTCAAAATATTTCAATTTTAAAAATATTCCTCTTGGTTTGCCACCTTCTTCTTTTTTTCCCACCCTATAGCACAGAAGTATATCATTTGTGGAAATGTTGATCGCCAATTTGGTTTCCAATAGTTTGATGATGTCTTCTCTTGTATTTTCTTTATTCCTTTCTCCAACATTGAAAATTCTCAAATTCTTCCTTTGTTTTTCCTGATCTATGTTGTCCACTTTTTTCTCCAGCAGTCCATTTTGTTGTATAAGTTTCGCAATGTCATTCTCAATTTTGTTTATCATGTTTTCCATTGCTTTATTCATACTATTTAGATCATCCTGTAGGAAGGTGATTTTTTGTTCAATTTGGCTGAACTTCTTTTCGATGCTTTTTATCACCGCACTTGCTACGTTGCCCACCATCGTTTTTATGAAATTCGGGTCTTTTAAACAAAGGGTCAATGAGGAACTCACTGCCGTCTCAATTTCATCACGGACTTCTCTCGTAATAACCATTGTTGTTGTATTTATGACTACTTTCCCCAAGGTAGAACCAACAATTTTGCTACTCAAGAAAGTTTTCGTTAATTTCACACTGTTTTCACTGTTTTATTTAAGACTTTTTACTAGGAGTACACCTGCACACATCTATACGGTACGCACCATGAATCGAACACACGAACATAATTATCAATTACTTTCCTAAATAGAACATTGGCGACAAGGATGGGATCATTCAATTGCTTCTACTCGTTCCTTAGTTGAGTGTAAACCATCTTTATTGATCACATGACCCATATAATTGAAAGATAGTTGTGTGTAGAAAGAACATTAACTTTGTTAAATAGCATGTCAGTAGCACAAACGAAAAGACATCTTATGAAAAAAGCAAATACGGCGGACAAAAATTATCAATTGAAAAAAATCAATGGTAATGTTATATATGTTGTTTTCCTCTCTGTATATTACAATTGATATAGATCTAGTTAGACTAAGTTACTTTGTGATATATGGTATTGACGTCAATGGATATAAAAATACTCCACATAATTATCAATTACTTTCCTAAATAGAACATTGGCGACGAGGATGGGATAATTCAATTGATTCAACTCGTTCCTTAGTTGGGTGTAAACCATCTTTATCGATCACATGACCCATATAATTGATCGATCCCTGAATGAATGCACATTTTTCTTTCTCAACTTTTAGCCCACATTCTTTGAGTCTTGTTAAAACTTTCTCCGATCTTTTAATGTGTTCTTCATCGTTACTACCAGTTATCAGAATGTCATCTATAAATGAGACGACTCCCGGTATAACAAGTATTTGTTCTAATACATTCTGAAAGATAGATGGCGCGCAGTGAATTCCATACGGCAGCCTTTTATAAGAGAAATGGTATGAGTGGAAATGGTAACTGATTCAGAGACATGGATCTCTATTGCATTACCGTAACTCTGAACACACAACTACAGGAAGGACACCAGCACAGCTACTTTTTGGTCGTAATTTACGAACCAAATTTGATTTAATATTGCCACCAACTGAGGATGTAGTGAGAGAAAAACAAATTCGTATGGAAAAATCTTCATTGAATAGAAGGGATACCATTTTTCCTCAGGGTGAGAAGGTGTGGGCCAAAGATTACCGTAAAAGAATCGAGCTCAACTCATGCAAAGAATACGACAAGCTTGTGCCGAAATTACACCTCAACAAATAAGAAATAGTGTAAAAAATATTCGGAAGAGATACGATAGATAATCGAACTAAATGGAGGTTTGTAGAAGCCACAAAAATTTAAATATCTAGTTTTACATTAATGTTTATTCTAGTTTTCTTAATGGCGTTATATTGTTGAATAAATACCATAAAACTTGTTTCGGTTCATTTCGTTTTTGTCGCTATGGAAGAATGTACTACTGCATAACTTGAAAGTTAATTTTCAATTTTCTATTATTTACAAATCCATTGGCATAGTCAGATTTTTATTACAAAATCGCTTCCACCACAAATCGCTCACATTACCACACTTTCAGGAGTTATAACTGAAGAAAGAAATGAGCTGTTCACTTATAGTCCATCCAATATCAATTGCAGAAGCTGTTTCTATAGGGAGCAAATGAAAACTCACTTCGCTAACACGAGCGTATATGCGAAGAAACGGAACGAAAAATAATCTGTACTACTCGTAAACATTTTCCGTCTGCAAACGGTACCTCAAAAGAGCCCATAGTCAACGTAGACTCGAGTGAGGGCTGTCAGTTGTACAACCGATTCGTCTGGACCAATCAAGTTGGACATAATGCTGGCAGCTGTGTCTCTACGGTGTGAGGTCATGAATCAGGCGTTATATTTGAGTTTTAATAGCTCTGAAAGATGAAAAAGCAGTAGCGTCTATGGTCTTGGTGTGTGCCGACCGAAATACGTTTTAGGATATAATAATAACCTACATCAAACAATGAAAGACATCATTTTTCTTTCTTAATGTATTTGTATAAATAAAAGCTTGTCTTTAATTTTTTTTCATTTTTCATTATTTATGAGGTATTTTCAAAATCTTAAAATATCTAAATAAAATTATTTATCTCCGCCACTGCTGCTCACACGATTTCGCCGCAAGACTTTTTTATGCTTCTACAATTGATATTGGGAAAACTATACCTACCTAATCTAAATAATAGTATATTAAAGTATAAGTGGATAAAAAGGGCTTTAAAACACGCGCGATTTTTCGAGCACGACGGCGCAGCCGGAGTGCTCGAAATAGAGCAAGTGTTTTTAAGACCAGTTATCCACGAATACTTTACGTTATTTTTTTTTATTGGTGTACTTTGAAATCATATATACTGGTATTATTACTACAAAAATAGAAATAAGAACTAATAATGCAAGAAGGTTGAATTCGTGATGTGACATCAGTATACCTTTCGTTGTCATGGAAATGAGAAAAACATTCATTTGCAATTTGTTACCAAAGATCAATATTTGTTGTCACCAGAGCTCAAAAATGAATTATTCTAATATCGATTTTTTGAATAGTGAGGCAGAATCGCGGTTAATACCGCGAAAATCCAGTGATATATATAAAATAGAATATGAAAAGTTCATCAAATGGATGGAGGAGCACATATAAATGAACGAATTGTGAGTAATATTTTATATGACATTACAAGGTACTCCTGTCAGATCAATAATCAAGAATTTGTCATTTAGACTTCACGTTTCTCGATTTGTTGATGTTGTCATGGTTACCTTTAAAAAACGCGCGTTTTTTAAAGTTCGATTTAAACACGCTGAGGCGTGCTTTAAATGGGTAAAAAGAGGCACCAATAAAAAAAAAATTATAATCAAATACTTTGTTCCCAAAATTAAACTTGCTGTAACTTCGTTGTTAAACAATATTTTTTTATGAAATTTTTATGGTTTTTATTTATAACGACTACAAATCCAGTGGTGTAGTCAAATTTGGAAACAAAAATTGCCTAATAAACTTTTGCCGTTTTCGACAAAGAAAAAAAAACATAGAGTGCCTTGGAAATGAAACTAAAGTTATGAAAATTTGTGTCAAAATACAGTTTTTGATGCCTAATATTAAAAAAAATGTTTTTGAGATCTATTGAAAAATGCATATTCTACAGGGGTGGTTCCATTTCAAATGGGTCACACTGTATAATGAACTAAACCGGTTTTGATTCATTTATCACTTTTCATGCGAATTGATGACAGATGTCAAATTAAAAATATAGGTTGTCAAAGAATAAAAACAAAATACCTCAAGTTATTCCCGCGGCAATTTTCTAGGTAGATTATTTCATTAGTAATATTACTAGTGACTGAATTTTCGCGATAAAGTCTGTCGATTTATTTCTAATCGAAACTGAGTTGCTTGAAAACACCACGAGTCCGCAGGACGAGTGGTGTTTTCTGTAAGCAACTCAGTTGAGTTTAGAAATAAAAGACAGACTTATAAGATAAATTCAATCACGAGTGGTATTTTATTAGACTATTTCACAAACAAAGTGGAAGGTCAAAAAGTTTAAATTCGGCGGAATGAGAGGAAGAAATTTAATAATAATAAATAATTCAAATTTAATTATAATCATGAAATATTTATTTTAACTATTAACAATTTGTTTCAATTATTATTTGTTACTTATGACAATAAATAATTTTTTTCATGAACACGAACATAATCATTATTCTCGACTATAATTATTATAAATGGTGCAATTGTATACATTTTGAATAGTATGACCGTTATTAGGTGGATACAATGTATTGTTGGTATTATTACTTGATGTACTTGACTAAAAGTATTCACTATATTCCGATGTTGTTCAGCACTAAGATGTAAATACGGTTTCATCGAGTTCGAACTTCCATGTCCAGTAATGTTCATAGATTGTTGTTCACTAACGCCGGATTGTAGTAACTCGACTAACTGCAGTGGCACAATTAGAGTGATTTGTTATTTTAGTTTTTTGATGTCTAATCCTATTTTTTCTGCAGATAGTTTTGTCCATTTTGATATTGTATTAATACCAATAGGGCAATTATTGTACCAATTATTATTATTATATTTATTCCACTTGCCATTCACTGTCAGAAAAAGTCTATCATTGGTAATAATTCCCTTTCGATATAAGTTTCCGGTATAACTCAAAGGAGACATTTCATAATATTTCAAATTTTGAGTGCTTTTTAGTATCTGCACATTTTTTATCACCACCTTGGGGTTTTGGAGAATATCGGGTTATATGCAATTCTGTTCATTAAACGGCCTTTGTTGTCAGTCTCTTCCTTAAAAAAATGTAACATGGAAAAAGTTGCTTCGTTACCTCTCCAAGCTAGTTCTATTGCAGCTATGTGAAAAACTTCTTTTGGAGTCCCTCTGGCGTGTCTTCGTTCCATTGTAAGCACATATTTCTATGTTCGACTGAAGTCACAGCGACAGAACTCCTTTTCTTTTTTTCAGGTACAGCTTATAACAATTTTCTCTTACTATCTCGAGCCGCCCTCGCCTTTTCGAACATTATACCTTGGAAGGGTTCAATATGTCTCTGATACTCACAAAAATATTTTTCTTGTACTAATTTTGCAGTAGTGTTCCATATGGTTTCAATAACACTCTCCTTGTAATCAATACCATCAATTTTCCGCATATTGAATGCCCAGTCTTTTAGAATGAATGCTAATCTTTCATTGCTATTTTCTGCATCTAATTTGTAGTTGCGTTCCGCACTGAACGTCATAAATTGTGTCCATATATAACATTTTGATTTTTTTGTGTTACTGGGTATATTTACTTCAATATTTTGGTTTATTACTTCGTTTGAAGTAGCATCGAAGCGACTCATTTTGACGTTTGCAGCTACAATTATTTTTGGTCAAACTGTCAAACTTTGCATTGCGATCCGTATCCATGGTTACGTCGTTGAAAACACCATGCTGATAGACCAATCAGAATTGAAAGACAGCTGGTGTTTTCGCGATAATACAAGCTGTCTCTGGTTTTTGATTGGTCAGATTTTGTGAAAATTCCAAGGTGCGTGGAATAGTCACTATAATAATGTTTTGATTGGCCAAAACGTACATGAATGATTTGAATTGAAAGTTTTCATTGTTTTCTAGAAATGTTAAAAAATAATCAGTTGAAGATTTTTCTATTTCCTAATGAGATCGTTAACCTCAAGTAGATCCTCAGCACCATATATTCGCGAATCATCACCGCAGGCAATTATATAACACATTTTTTTTTCCAGACAGTACACTTTGCCTTTTCCATCTAAAGCGATACCATAGAGAAACTAAAAATAAAGAGAGTTGTCAAACCTGCAGTAAAAGTTGGCACCACGTTTAGACAGTGGCGACATATCTCGCAACTGGCGAACTAAGTACAGTTGGTAAACTGATTGAGATAAGGCGGTTTTCAAATGTGTTACTTTTATATGATTGATGGTATATATTTTATAAGTGATCGATTTGCCATTCTTGTATTCCATATGAATGGTTGTATCATATGAAATACAACAATGGCAAATCGATCACTAATAAAATATACAGTAATCGATTCGTAGAATCTGTTAGTTCATTCGTGGTTAAAATAAAGTTTCAAGTAAATCTTTATTTCATGATATCAAGAACAAAATTAAAGATCTTATAAAACAAGAATAATAAGTTGAACACTATAAAAAACATTTATTGTATCTGGCAGGTACAACTACAGACAAAACAATAATAAAACTCCGAAAAACAACAAAATTAAAATATTCTTCAGTCTTCATCAAATCAACCAAAATAAAACAAATTACATTTACAACAAACCTTCAATAATTTTGTCCATTTATTAGCACAAAGGAGAACGAGTAGGTATCTTAACAAATACTCCAGTTTGATGATAATCTTCGTACTTCCTCAAATGGTGATAGGAAATGGAAACCGATGGACGGAAATAAGTATCAGTTTGTGAACAATTTTCTGCAACTGATGGATGGAAATAAGTATCAGTTTGTGAAAAGCAGCTTATATTTTACCTGTGAAAGAATATTTCGAGGAATTTCAGCGTCAATCGAATAACATATTCCATTTTCGACGTCGGGTTCATAATTCAAGTCCATAGTATATTTTATAATTAATTTTTCGATGAAATTAACAGTAGAATTATTCTGAAATTATTACGTGGTTTTGTCATTTTCGACAAATGTCGAAATTGGAAAATTATCATGTCAGTCGTCTGTTTATTGCGGGCAGCGCTCACGCGACTGGCCGTACCAAAACTTGGTGCTCAAATAGACAAATTAAAATAAAGAGACTGTTTGAAACATTGGCGATCTTGAACACTGTTTTGGTACGGCCAGTCGCGATGGAGGCGCTGTCCGCAATCAACAGACGACTGACATGATAATTTTCCAATTTCGACATTTGTCAGAAAATGACAAACCACGTAATAATTTCAGAATAATTCTACCGTTGATTGTCATCGAAAATTAATTAAAGAAATTATACTATGGACTTGAATTATGAACCCAACGTCGAAAAATGGAATGTTTTGTTATTCGAGTTGACGCTGAAATTCCTCGAAATATCCTTTCACAAGGTAAAATATAAGTTGCTTTTCACAAACTCATACTTATTTCCATCCATCAGTTGCAGAAATTTTTCACAAACTGATACCTGATACTTTATTTCCGTCCATCAGTTTCATTTCCTATCACCATTTGAGGAAGTACGAAGATTATCGTCAAACTGAGTATTTGTTAAGCATACCTACTCGTTCTCTTTTGTGCTAATAAATGAACAAAAATTATTGGGGTTTGTTTGTAAAATGTAATTTGTTTTTATTTTGGTGATTTGATGAAGACTGAAGAATATTTTTAATTTAGTTGTTTTCCGAGTTTTATTATTGTTTTGTCTAGTTGTACTCTTTGTCCCAGATACAATAAAATGTGTTTTATAGTGTTCAACCATTATTCTTGTTTTATAAGATCTTTATTTTGTTTTGATATCATGAAATAAAGATTTACTTTGAAACTTTATTTTAACCACCATGTAGTGCTACAATAAACAAATAAACCGCATGCATGTAAAGCTCTCGTCGCAATACCGCTTCAGTTACATCAAATCGGCGTATATTCGCGAAAACGTTGATATCGCTCCTAACGTCATTTGATACGCGCTAATAAAATCAACCGAACGGAAAAGTCGAAGCGAGTAAAGTCTGCGAGTCAGAGCCGATTAATTTACTCAATCGCAGCGCCTCTGATAGTTGACATTTTCTCTTGACGGCGGCGTCTCTTCCATACATTCGCAAGATGTTTATAATTAGGGTGGTCTTTCTTTGAGATGAAAGGCGACGAGCAGCAGCGTTATTCGAAGCGTCTCGCTGGCTTCATGAAGCCCTTCCGGGGACATCCGACTCACACAGTATTGCCTGAATTAATGGTAATTTAGGAAAATGGTGGGATTTGATATTGATTCGAAACAGTATTATATGCACTAACGTTCCGTACAATAATACCTATCATTCAGTTTATTTGAGTTTATCTGGTGATATTTTATACACAAACGAACTTCCAGAAATTGTTAAGCAAGCTGTTATATTGTATGCAGATGATACATCCTTGATCATCAATGAAGATAACTCATTGTCGGCTGTTGCAACGGTCAATGAAAATTTACAAAAGTTAAATGGATGGTTCTCAGACAATAATCTTTTGTTAAATGTAGATAAAACCCAAATTATGCATTTTGATAGAAAAACCAACGCATTAAACATAGTAATCGACAATGCAGTAGTTGAAACATCCAGCAATATGTCTTTTTTGGGGGTGATAATAGATCATCGTCTAGATTGGAAATTCATATTTTGTAAAATTGTTTTTAACCGCTTTCTTAGTTGTTTGACCAACCCTCAGAAGTTGATGAAAACTTGTACGAGTTAAGATCACGGGGACCTTACCTTTTATACTGGGATCCGAAACCACTCTTGGGACCTTGAAAAAATATTTTCACCAGCTGCGGGAATCGAACCCGCGCCAGGTGGAAACAGTTGACACAAGACCGACGCTGGTGCCACTGAGCCACAGGCCCCGTATAGATCAGTTGTCTCGAGATCTATCAAAATATACATATGCCTTATATGTGAATGCTGCTCTAATGACGTATCACGCATATGTACAGTCCAAACTCCGTTATGGAATAATATTTTGGGGAAACTCTTCCCACATACAGAGAGTACTTATTCTTCAGAAAAAATGTGTGAGGAAAATTTTTAAAGTTGCCCGTCGCGAAAGTTGCAAACCCCTATTTAGAGAAAATAATATATTGACAGTTATCTCTTTATATATATATGAATCAATTAATTTTGTTTTAAATAATAAATACTTGTTTAATGACAGGGTAGTATCTCATAAGCACAATACGCGAAGTAAATGTGATTTACGAAATGATAAAGTTAAATATACGTATATCCAAAAAAATGTGCAGTATAGTTTGGTGAAAATATGGAATAAAAAAAAAAATTTTTTTAGTAAAAATGCTTTTATAACATTGAAGAGTATTTTCAACATAATATGAAAAGTCTATGATACAAAAAATTGATTAGTTTTAATATGTGAGTGTTTTAATCTTAATGTATTCATCCTGCGATTTATTCTCGATAACTGGAATTAATTTGCGGGTGAATCTCATAATAATTTTTTAAATGTATTAAATGTATTATTATGTATATAAATACTTACTTAAGTCAATTTACCATAATATTTAAGATTATTTATTTGACATGTTCTACACCTCTATGAGGTATATTATTCGATAGAACGAATAAAGAAAACTTACTTACTATGTATGTGTATATACAAAGGTGTCTGTGTAAGTGTATATCGGTACCTATTAGAGTATGTTTATTTAGAAACCCATTATTTCGTTTTTAACGCTATTCGACCAGTCTGGTAATTGGGATTTGATTACTTTCCCTTTTAATATCTGTGCAAGTTTCTCAATTTTATACATTTTCAATGATTTTATTATGACAGGCAGTATGAAACGACATACATGTAAATATTTCACCGTAATCATTGTAATGTAATTATATTTAAGATTATTTATTTGACATGTTCTACACTTCTATGAGGTATGTAAATTAACAGAACGAATAAAGATATATATCTATTCATCTCAACATTCGTAGTATTAGACACAAAATAGACAAACTGGACTTCTTATTGCAATCACTCGATTATCCTGACGTAGTTTGTATAACTGAGACCTGGTGCAGTGATCATGAAATCAATTCAGTGAATCTGTATTCATATATCCTTACTGATGATTAATGATTTTTTTCGTGTAATTTTTAACCAATCAGAACGTTCAATTTAGTTAAGTTACCTTATATAAGTTCGATAATACCTGATTATACATAGAGTAGCTCCACCAATCGAAAATTTTACAATAATTTCATTTCCGTAGTAACCACATTGACATCAATATACAACAATACACAAACTAACAGGACAGTCAAATTTTGACGTTTATCAATAATTGGTCAAAAATGAGTCGATTCGGAGATTTATCATTTTAATGCAATAGACGAAAGTAAAAAAAATACTGAGCCTCATAATACAGTGAAAACAAAAAAGTACGAATGGAAACAATTTCTTTCGTTTTGTAGTGAAAGAAACTATGTACTAAATGAATCAATTTCCACTGAAATGATAGCATCCATTTTGAGAGATTGTGCTTTCAATATGCGAAAAGGTAATGGAGAAAATTATAGAGAAAATGTGGTTACAACGATGTGGAACGTAACGGCAAAACAAATACAAGAAAAATATATGAAGGAGTCTAATAGAGTAATTGATCCATTCCCTAGTCCCATATTTTTAACCGCACGAAACGCAAGAAATTCAAAAAGAAGGCAACTTCAAATATTACCGGACAAGAGAAAGGATAGTGCATCAGCCATTCAAAGATACCGAGTACACAGCAATGATAGAAGCGTGGGATGAAAATACACCTGAAGGATTACAAATAAAAAAACTTAATTGCTTCTGTAGAACTTGCGTGGAGAGGAAATGAAGTAGCGTCATGCTTGACTTATTATTTTTAAAAGAAAACTGGAAATGATGATACTCCAACTGGTAGAATACAATATAATCCTATTTTTACCACAATCACACAGGGAGGAGCAAAACCGTGTGCTAATAATAAATGGCTTGTACTCAACTAATGATAAAAAAAGCGAAACCATCAATATTAAAACAGATAGGTAATTTCTGACAGTAAAGCCTAACTGGGGAAAACAAAAAACCCTTGGCTGGTACAAAAATATGCCAATTGGAGTGCATGAAATTGGTAAATGAACAAAAAAGTCTGCAGAATTGGCAAATTTAAATATGACAAACAAAACATTTTCAAATCATTCTCACCGAGCCACTGCTGTTTCACAATTGGCAAAAGCAGGTGTATCGGAACAATAACTTGTTAAAATAACAGGACATGGTAATAGCAATTCTATCAAACCCTATCTACAGTTAGATGAACAACATCACCAAAACATAATAAATAAGATGAGATCCAATTTTAAAAACGCTACAGGTTCAAGTAATAACACCTTCGGTATTTCCAGCACTTCAATGAGCAGTAGCCACGTTTCCAGCGCAGAAAATAACTCAGTTAAAAAAACGTAGTATAATAATTGTAATTTTCGTTGTACTAATTTGTATTTATATTAATAGATTGTTTATATTTATTTAATTTACTAAAACAATAATCGTATCGGATACAATACGTACTTCAAAATAAATACGGTTATACATCTCAAACTCCCTGCATAATTACAAATCGTGTCAGTTTGACAGAAAAGTCCTTCCGCTTCGCGGTCGGATTATTCAAACTGTCAAACTGACACTCTTTGTAATTAAGCAACAAGTTATCGATGAATAACCTGATTATTTTGAAGTACTTATAGTATTACTACTGATTATTTTTGTAGAAAGGACAAAGATGGTGGTGGCGTTGCCATATTCATCAAATATCATTACTTCAAAATATCTCGCTTAAATATTGGTCCAAGATACTTTCGAATATGCCGCCACCGAAGTCCTAAATTTCCCATTAAAATTAATAAGCTTCCGGTTCTTTCTTTAGTGAAAAGAAAATTGAATAGTATACAAATTAGAAGGTCTTTCATTGGGACCGAAATAAAAAATATTAAAAAGAACTCAGAAAAATAAAACAATCAAGTCAATTGAAAATACTTCTAGACAATTGATGGTTCTCAAAATTCTAAAAAAATATGTAGTTGATGTAAATATTCAAATATTTTTTTACTACCCTCAATGAAATTGGATTTTAGACTCGTCATTTATGGAAATACCAGTTAAGATATACCCGGTCAAATAACAAATCACGATTAATTTAGAAGCTTCGTATTTTGTGATATACAGCGCGGTCCATAGGTATGGAATAAATTCATTTTTAGCGTTATTACGTATTTGTTTAAAAAACCTGAAACAAGTCGATTTTTATTGTCAATTTGCCAATTTACAGTATGAAAATATCACCCCCTTCTTGCACCCCCACTGAATTATGAGCACCCCCTCAACAATTTTAAATGAGAAGGGGGGTCGTGTGGCACCTGGATTTTCATTCTCTGTTCAGCAATATTGAGTTTTTCAAATTTGGTGCAATCATATCTGAGAAAATTCATTGTGAAAATGGAAAATTTTGACACTTTATGTAGCACATAATTTATTTTACAATTAAATGAAATGTTCAAATTGACCACCATTCACTTCTTGACAGCAAGTTGATCTTGGAATTCTCGTACAACATTCTATAGGACATCAGAGGTTATGTTGTTAATTTCTTCCGTTATCCTAACTTTTGAATTTGCAATATTGTCTGGTCTGTTGAAATATACTTTTGATTTTAAATAACCCCATAAGAAATAATCAGGTATTTTCTTATCTGTTTTGCTAAACGTCAGGAAAAAGTCGTTCAAGACAGCAAAAAATTATTCACAAAACCCACATAAATAATGTAATGTCAATCTAGTAGATACTGTTATTTTAATATTTATAAGTTGCTGATACACGCCAGTGTATTGAAAAATATTTGTGTGTGAATTTGATTTAATTGTGGCTCATTTATCCGAAACTAAAAGAATATAAATTTTAATTATGATTATGATGATGAAATGTTTAATAATAAATATCCTGGTCAGCACGTCTCACAGTCTACAGTTAGCAAAATATAAACAAAATTTCGTGAAACTGGACATGTAAAAACTATTCAAAAACCAGGTCGAAATGTTAAATTGGATGAGGAAAAAAGTTAGATGTCCTGTTAGCGATTGAGGGAAATCCGCATATAGTCTAGTCAACAAGTGCTTTTTGGACCAACTTTTTTCAGCAGTCTCCGAAAATTATGATCGAGGTGTCATTCGATTCGGAATGACATCTAGATGATTTTTGAAAAAATGAAGTTCCGCTTGCAAAAATTGTAAAAGTTATTAACAATTAACTAAAAAAAAAGGGGGCTTTAGTTTTTTGCAAATATCTCAAGCACTTATAAAGATTTTTCAAATCTGAAAAAAGATTCAAAAAGAGGAGGAAATTTCCTAAAAAAAGTTCCCACTTTGGACACTTTAACAATAAAAATTATTTAAGCATACTAAATATGAAAATGAAAAATTGAAAAAATTCAGACACTAACTGAACAGATGAATGAACAATAATCCGCTTGAAAAAAATTTTTATCACAATTTTTCAATTAGTTATTCAATAGTTAATTAATAATTTTTTTCTGCTTGAACATGAACATTGCAAGTGTGATAATTGTTAAACTATAAATTTAAGATTTTTTTCCTCTCTTGGAGCGATTCTTGAAAGGCTTCAGAATAGAACCCCGTTGGAAAAATTAGAAAAATTTCATTTTTCAGTTTTTTATTAATAATTTTCGTTGTTGCAAAATTAAATACTTAAATTATTCATTGAAAAAAACAATTTTTCAAATATCATTAACGATCCGTTTTTATGTTATCAGAAACTGCATAGAAATAAATTTTAAAAAATTGTTATAAACAAATGCGTTGTTCATAAGATAATTGAAATTTTTTTTATGGAATTTCAATCTTTGATACAAATAATGATTTTTAAAAGAAAAATTGTTCCATAAAAAAAATTATTGCTTAAAAACGCATTTGTTAATTAACAATTATTTTCTCCAACTTCTAATTAATATTAAGGAACCATTTTTTCTTTAAAATCATTATTTATTTTTCTTTTTGATATAAAAAAACATTTTATTTAATTTTTCATTGTTTATGCAATAAACAATTTGTTATAAACAAATAAATTTTTACCTTATATTTTTTTTCCATTCTACTTTCTGTCACAAAAACGAGCCACCATCAAAGAAACGTTCAAAAAAATAAACGGAATGTAAAATAAAATGTAAAAAAAAAATATTATAACTGTTAATAACTACTTATAAATAAATTTTGTTAAATGAAAAACAATGTAAAGATCATTCTTCCTTTCTAATACGCTTAGGCTAATGAACTCTGCAAAAAATGTTTGTTTACATAGTAATATTCAGAGTTCGAAGTATAATCAAGTGATATTAAAATGTAAAAGGAAAAAATGTTGAGTAATGAATAATAATTGATAAGATACTTGAATGAGGTAGTCATATTTTTTATAGTTGATAAGATTTTTAAGCATTAAAGCAAAATAAAAAATATCCCTAAGTATTTTTCATCAACAATAAAAAACTGAAAAATGAAAATTTTTTAATTTTTCCAACGGGGTTCTATTCTGTAGCCTTTCAAGAATTGCTCCAAGAGAGGAAAAAAATCTTAAATTTATAGTTTAACAATTATCACACTTGCAATGTTCATGTTCAAGCAGAAAAAAATTCTTAATTAACTATTGAATAACTAATTGAAAAATTGTGATGAAATTTTTTTTCAAGCGGATTATTGTTCATTCATCTGTTCAGTTAGTGTCTGAATTTTTTAAATTTTTTATTTTCATATTTAGTATGCTTAAATAATTTTTATTGTTAAAGTGTCCAAAGTGGGCGCGGCTTGCCCAAGCCAGAGTACCCGTTTTCGGCCGTATTTTAATCCCTCTGGGAAAATTATAAATATTAATCCTACAATTCCGTAGGAAATTTTCTCCTCTTTTTGAATCTTTTTTCAGATTTAAAAAATCTTTATTAGTTATTGAGATATTTGCAAAAAACCAAAGCCCCCTTTTTTTAGTTAATTGTCAATAACTTTTACAATTTCTGCAAGCGGAACTTCATTTTTTTCGAAAATCATCTAGATGTCATTCCGAATCGAATGACACTTCGATCATAATTTTCGGAGACTGCTGAAAAAAGTTGGTCCAAAAAGCACTTGTTGACCAGACTAATATGACAAGTAGACAACTTGCCGCTGACAATGATGTGAGTAAATTATCGATATTGAGAGCTTTACATAAAGAAAAATACCATCCTTATAAAGTTCAGTTGGTTCAGGAGGTAAATGAGGATGTTCCTGATATAAGGAACAAGTCTGTGAAGTGATGCTGGACAGAATGAAAGCAGATTTGCAGTTCATAAACAAAATTGTTTTTTCTGATGAAGCTACTTTTCATTTGAATGGAACGGTTAATAGACAAAACTGTAGATATTGGAGCAAAGAAAATCCTTATTGGATGTGTGAGGCTCACACACAATATCCTAAAAAAGTGAACGTTTCAGCTGGTATCATAAAAAACAAAATTATTGGCCCTTATTTTCTTGAAGGCACAGTTAATGGTCAGATTCATCTAGATTTTTTTATGAACTTTATACAGCCTACATACTTTTTCCTGATATTAATGATCGAAATGCAATAGATAGATCAATTTTGTTTCAACTAGACGGAACTCCACCGCATTACAAACGTATTGTTAGAGCTTATTTGAACTAAGTTTTTCCAATAGGTGAATTGGAAGACGTGGAACGATTGAATGGCCGCTTAGATCCCCCGATTTGACTCCTCTCGATTACTTCTTATGGGGTTATTTAAAATCAAAAGTATATTTCGATAGACCAGACAATATTGCAGATTTAAAAGTTAGGATAACGGAAGAAATTAACAACATAACCCCTGAGGTCCTACAAAATGTACGAGAATTTCAAGATCGACTTGCTTGTTGTGAAGAAGTGAATGGTGGTCATTTTGAACATTTAATTTAATTGTAAAAATAATTGAAAAATACTTCCTAAACATTATGTGACATTATATCCTTCATTCTACGTAAATAATCAAAAAATCAAAAAAAAAATTCACATTTTCAAAATAAATTTTCTCAGTTATGACTGCACTAAATTTGAAAAACTTAATATTGCCGAACAGAGAATGAAAATCCCTTTCGAAAAAGGTGCCACACGACCCCCCTTCTCGTTTAAAATTTTTGAGGAAGTGCTTATAATTCAGAGGGGGTGTAATAAGAGGGTAATAATATAAATCGACCTGATTCAGGTTTTTTTTAAATAACGCTAAAAATGAATTCAGTCCATACCTATGGACCGCACTGTATGTTTATATGAAACGTTTTGTGGCATTTCCGGTGGGACTAATGGAGTGTAAAACAAGCAGTAATTACTTAAAAAAATATAAAAATTTGAACTTTTCAGGGCAGAACATGAAAGTCGCGGATATTCAGAGGTAATAACAAGAAATGGTTGTTTATTTTCGATATGTATAATACAATGGAATGAAACGAATTTGTTCAAATACATCTATAGCGTTCAGAAACATCTGACGTCACTGCAGCGGTCCAGCAGGCTTGTAGTTTTTGTGCGCATAGCGAATATATTTTGTTCCAAGAATATTAAAGAAACCTCTACGAGGATTGTTTGTTATCGATTTAGAACAATCACTTTATGATTTTCCCACTGATTTTCTCTTCTGATTTCCTATCGAATGGAAAAACAGAGGGCCGAAAATATACGAGTCTACAATGAACCTCCTTTCACCTATAGCCAAACTGTCAAGATTATTTCAACCCTTCACGCGCGTCGGTGAAAATCATTCGAAACTCCCTACATTTTGATTACCAAATTATCGTTCATAATGCACGCATTAGATCCAGTGCATGAACACAATAGGGGTGGAAAAAAAAAAAAGAAACAGTAATCAGAGTCGAAATGAAATGGGAACTGGGGGTGAACGAATATGGTGCCACAGTTAACAACCCTGAGTGACATCTGACAAGCAACGAATGCTGCACCAGCCTGTTTAATTTAGTAAATACTGAGCGTCTGATTCGGTACATCGGCGGCATTCGGAACGAAATGGAATTTTGCGCTCATCGGGGAGTACGAATTGTGGGTTACAGTGTGGATCAAAATTGAGGAACATTGTATAGAATGAAAATCGCAAAATGAGCCTGTTATATATGTTGTTTTCCTCTCTGTATATCATATGTGATATAGATCTAGTTAGAAAGAGTTACTGATTGACCATTGTATTTTGACGTTATGAATATAAAAATACTCCACAAAACTATTAATTGTTTTCCTAAATAGAACATTGGCGACGGGAATACAGTACAGAACTCACATTTCAACACTTTGTCACACAAAAAGTAAGGAAAATGAGCAGTGCGTTGTTGGGTTTTGTGGGATCATTTGATCCAAAACATTCCGATTTTGCCGTATTCTCAGAGAGATTGGACCAGTTCTTCCTGGCAAACAACATCACAGAAGAAGCACGGAAAAGAGCTATTCTTTTGAATACTTTGAATGAAGAATGTTATTTACTTCTGAAGAATTTATGTATGCCTAAAGCACCCAAGGAGAAGAGTTTTGCAGAATTGAATAAACTACTACTTTTACATTTTTCTGTGGTAAAATCAGTGTTTGCCGAACGTTTAAAGTTTTACAGCGCCAGAAAAGAAACTAACGAAAGGGTTTCCGACTGGGCAGCTAAGGTTAAAAGTTTGGCGGTCAACTGCAAGTTCAGTCCGGCCATGTTAGACATTTTCGTTATTGGAATGGGAGAAAATAAGATAATGGATAAGTTATTCGAAGAAGATGCCAGTAAGGATAGTTTATCAATGTCTAAGGTTATAAGTATTGCTTTGGTGAAAGAGTCAGCACTGGCTGAACAATCAAGGAGAACAACTATAAATAAAACGCCTACGACATCGTCTTCATTGGTGGAAGTTGACGAACTACATTTCAACAAGCACGAACGATCTTTGGCTCGGGTGAATTCAAGAGGATCTCGTCAATATGCAGCAGGACATTCTCGAGGACATTTGAGGGGCCATAATTATGACAAACGATATTCTGCTTCAAATAACTTATGTTCGGTTTGTGGTCGCGGAAATCACAAGTCGACGGAATGTTATTCTCGTAATTTTATATGTCATAGGTGTGGTGTAAAAGGCCATTTAGCGCCAATGTGCAAAAATGTTAATGCACAACATTGTTTGGCTGATAATGATGTTGAGTCTGACGATGCAATTGAAAATATTTTCAGTCTCAGTGAAATTGAAATTTTTGACGAGAAAGGAAATGTCAAACCCATTTATGTCAATCTGACAGTGGAAAATATTCCGATAAATTTCGAAGCAGACTCAGGCTTTGCTCATGCAGCCATTTCGGAAAAACTGTATACAAAGTATTTCCGAGATAAGAAACTTTTTCAAAATGATTTATCTTTACGTGATTATGTTGGTATCACTTTCAAACCAATTGGATATATTAATCTGAATTTTTACGATAAATCAAAACTGTATTGAAAACATATGTTATTCAAAACGGAGGCCCTCCTTTAATAGGCCGTAATGGTTTAAAAACATTGAATCTAAGATTTTGTAAGGTAGAAAATTTCCAAAACAATTTTTTTATAGATCCTTTTACTAAACTGGAAAAAAAGCAGAAATTTTTATGGCAAAATGGGTTCTTTCAATAAATTCAAGGTATCTTTAAAATTGAAGGTTGATTATGTTCCAAAATTTTTCAAAGCACGTCCGGTACCATTTGCTCTTAAACCTAAAATAGAACAAGAAATTGCACGTTTGGTCAAAAATGATGTCCTCGTTCCAGTAGAGTTCTCAGAATGGGCAACGCCGATTGTCCCCATTTTGAAAAAGAATGGTAGTCTTAGAATATGTGGCGATTTCAGAATTACTCTCAATCCTCAGTTGGAGATACAACAATACCCATTACCCAGAATAGAATATCTATTCAGTCAATTACAAGGTGGCGAAAAATTTTCCAAAATTGATTTGTCCGAAGCTTATCAACAAATAAATCTCACTGATGAATCCATTAAATTAGTTACCATTTCCACTCATAAAGGATTATTCTCTTATAAAAGGCTGCCGTATGGAATTCACTGCGCGCCATCTATCTTTCAGAATTTATTAGAACAAATACTTGTTATACCGGGAGTCGTCTCATTTATAGATGACATTCTGATAACTGGTAGTAACGATCAAGAACACATTGAAAGATTGCAGAAAGTTTTAACAAGACTCAAAGAATGTGGGCTAAAAGTTAAGAAAGAAAAATGTGCATTCCTTCAGGAACCGATAAATTATATGGGTCATGTGATCGATAAAGATGGTTTACACCCAACTAAGGAACGAGTAGAAGCAATTGAATTATCCAAAATTCCTTCGAACGTCACAGAACTGAAATCATTCCTCGGTATGGCGAATTATTATTGTAAATTTATTCCCAACGCATCTACTCTTACATCCACTTTATCGATTGCTGAGGAAAAATGTTAATTGGCTCTGGACAACTGAGTGCCAGAAAAGCTTTGATGGTATCAAAACTCATTTAGTCTCTCCGTTGGTTCTGACTCATTTCGATTCTGAGAGACTAGTACTAGACTCACGGTAGATGCATCAAGCCTAGGTTTGGATGCAATAATAAGTCACATTTATGAGGATGGGTCAGAACGACCTATTGCTTTTGCATCTCGTTTGTTGAATTCTAGTGAAGTTTCATATTCTCAAATTGAAAAAGAGGCAGCTGCTAAAATATTTGGTGTTAAAAAGTTTTTTCAATATCTATACGGTCGGAAATTTCTACTGTTTACCGATCACAAACCACTTCTCACTATTCTTGGAGAAAAGAAAGGTTTGCCTGTTTTTGCAGCAAATCGACTACAGCGCTGGGCACATATTCTGTCTGCATTTAATTATGAAATTAAATATATCAGTTCTGATAAGAACTGTGCTGATTTTTTGTCTCGATCACCCGCACCCATAAATACAGATGAATATAGCAATTCATTATATTTTTATGGAGATGAAGACAGCGATAAAATATCATATTTAAATTACTTAGAAAATTCTGAGTTTCCTATCAATTTTAGATTAATAAAAAAAGAAACTTCCAAACATGGGATTTTGGGAAAGGTAGCACATTATGTCCGTACAGGATGGCCAACAAAGTGATGAATTAAAGCCATATTTCAATAGACGATCCCAAATAACAGAAGAACAGGGTTGTTTAATGTGGGGATATCGATTGATTGTACCAGTGAAATTTCATCAGAGTATTTTACAAGAACTTCATTCTAGTCATATGGGCATAACAAAAATGAAGTCCCTAGCAAGGTCTTATTTTTGGTGGCCAAATATCGACAATCAAATTGAAAACTTGGCAAATTCTTGCGATACGTGTGCAGTGTATGCCAGTAATTCGCCCAAAGCCCCACTGATTTCTTAGGATTGACCTAAAAGAGTATGGACTCGACTCCATGTCGATTTTTTTGGGCCATGTTTGAACAAGTAGTTTTTAGTAGTTGAAGATGCAACTTCGAAGTGGATTGAATGTTTTGAGGTTAGGAACATAACAACTAATACCACAATTAAAATTCTTCGTAAATTGTTTGCACGATTCGGATAACCCAAAGAATTATGTTCTGATAACGCACCAACTTTTTGTTCAGGGGAATTTAAATCTTTTTTAGATCAGTTTGGAATCAAAAATTCAACTGGCGCACCTTATCACCCAGAGACAAATGGTTTATTTTTTTTTTATGTTCTGGTTCCCACGAAAAGGGATATCCTGTAATGTTCAGAGGACATCGTGGGAACCAAGGGAAAGAAGGTAGGAGTTGGTGTTCTTCTTAAATTTCTGAAGGTTGTATGCCTCGGGGAACACCTCCCTAGGCAATGAGTTCCAAAGCCTCGCTGTTCGTTGGATGAACGAGTCTTTGGAAAGTGATGTTCTGCAGGTCTTCAAAGTGACCACGAAGGGGTGTGATGACTGAACTTGACGGGTTAATCTCGAAGAGACTGCCAAAGCAGGAACGATTGTTGATATTTCAGAAGAGCATCGCCCATGAAAATATCTATAAAATAGAGACAAATCGCCAACTTTTCTACGGTGTTCCAGACAAGTGAGCGAGTTTGTAAGCGAGGCATCACCGACGAAACGAATTGCCCTTTTTTGGACAGAATCCAATAGCCTCAGGATATGTTTAGGTGCCGCACTCCAAATATGGGAACAGTATTCCAGGACAGGTCGGATCTGTGCCTTATAGATCATAAGCAGCTGACTAGGGGTGAAATAGCTCTTGGCACGAAACAAAAAACCAAGTTTTTGGGATGCACTTTCGGCAATGGACCTCACGTGATTTTCCCAGGAAAGGTTATTGCTGATAGTAATACCAAGCATCGATATGGATGACTTCAGTGGTATGGTTACTCCTGACAAAGTTATGTTAGGCACAGTGAGATCGGCTTTTCTAGAGAAAAGACATGCTTGTGTTTTGTTTGCATTGAATTCTACCAAGTTATTAGATCCCCATTCGAGAATTGTTGCTAAGTCCATATTTATATTATTAACATTTCTTCCTCGTTCATTTCTGGTTTCTCGGGCTGATATAGGGGCCCTGGAAGAGAAAGCGGTATGGAGGGTACTATCATCGGCAAAGCTGTGTACTGGACATGAAGTTGCTTTCAACAGGTCGTTGATGTGAAGTAGAAATAGTGTTTGTGCGAGAATAGATCCTTGCGGAACACCAGCATTTATGAGTAGAGTGTCAGATGAAACTCCATCGACCACTACATGGAGAGACCTGTTTGAGAGAAAACTAGCAAGCAGAGAACACAGCTGAGGAGGCAAGCCATAAGACGGAAGCTTGGCGAGGAGTCCCTGGTGCCAAACTCGATCGAACGCCTTGGAGATATCTAATGCCACAGCTAAAGTTTCTCCATACTTTTCAATAGATAGCTGCCATATATGTGAGACGTTAGCGAGCAGGTCACCAGTTGATCTCTGATGGCGGAAGCCATATTGCCTATCGTTGACAATTCCTGAGTCTTCCAGATATTTCATGAGCTCGATGTTGATGGCTTTTTCCATGACCTTTGAAATAATAGATAGCAGTGCGATAGGTCTGTAGTTGCTAGGTAGGGCCTTTTTGCCTTTTTAAGGGACTGGCTGTACTCTTGCAATTTTCCAATTGGACGGAAATACCCCCAAATTGTAAGAGTGGTTGAACAACTTGCAAAGAACAGGTGTTAGTTCGGGGGCACATTTCTTGAGAACAATCGGTGGAATTCCGTCAGATCCACAGGATTTGTTGGTGTTGAGACCCAGCAAAATCTTTCTGATAGTACGTTGGCGAAAGGTGATCTCGGGCATGTGACTGTCAATAGGTGTAATGTTCGGGGGTTGTTTTCCCGATGAATCCAGAGTGGAATTTCCAGCAAATAGGTGCGCAAAGATATTGGCTTTTTCCTGGGCAGTCGTTGCTAGTGTTCCATCTTCTTTGGTTAGAGGAGGAAATGAGCTGGAAGTGAAGTTTCTTCCCACAGCTTTGGCGAAAGACCAAACTGAACGGGATCCGTTAGGACATTCAACAAGTTTTGATCTTATTTTGGCATTGTGGGCGTCTTTTGAGCATTCTATTGTCTCTTTGCATATGCCTCTAGCCTCGACATATGCTGCTCTGGTCTCAGGGCCCGGATTTTTTAGACATCGATGGTATGCTGCCTGTTTGGAAGCCACAGCTCTAGAGCAGTTTCTGTTAAACCAGGTCTTATCGGATGATGTTCTTCTTTCGGTATTCGGTATGTAAGTTTGCATCCCCAACATGATGATTTCAGAAATTGTCTCAGCACATCGTGTTGGATCTACTGAAGAGAAACAAACTCTCTTCCATGGAAACGCTGAGAAAAACATACGAAGACCTTCCCAGTCGGCCGAATTGTAATGCCACATGAGACGGGGTGGTATTGTGCAGCTCGATGGTAAATGGAAAGAGCATGTTGTGGATATGAGGGTGTGATCAGAGTTTCCAAGTGGGGCACAAACTTCTATTCTATACGGGTCAGGATTGGTGGTGAGGAAAAGATCTAGTGTATTGGCAGACTGGTTGTTGACATCAGGGATGCGGGTTGGTAGCTCGACCAGTTGTTCTAGACCATGAGTGATGGCGAAGGCCTCGGCTTGACGACCTGCATCATCTGTTTTGTTAGAGAATTTGAGCCAGGCAGCGTTATGTACATTAAAGTCTCCCATGATTATGGTTTCAGCTGTTGGATGGTTCTCCTGAATGTAGTCCAGTTTGAGTGATAAGAACTCAAAGAGGTCGTTATATGAAGGTTCATTAGGTGATAGGTAAAGGCAGCAGAGGAACTTAGTCAGTTTGGTATCAGATAGCTTGAACCACATCACATCAAAGTCTTTCGGTTCCAAACTCTCTTCACGCTGGCATGAAAGGTTAGCCTTAGCGTAAAGGCAGACTCCACCTTTGAACCTGAATCGAGAATGGAGTTCGTAACCAGGACAAAGCATATGGACCTTGTTGGTGGACGAGTTTACTTGTGGACGAGTTTCTGTTAGAGCCAGAATATCCGGTTTTTTCGTCTGTAGGTGATGGTGGACGTCATTGATGTTCTTGTTGAGTCCGCGGATGTTGCAAAAATTAATTTTTAATGTTGAGTCCCCTCGAGTACCTCTCGCCCGGAAATCCGAATGGAGAGGTATTTTGCTTCCGGAGTGTTTTACTCTAGGAGACTTCATCATTATTACTATTTGGATGTACCTGAAAATAAAGGAGGAATTGGGGAAAAGGAAAGAGGGAGACCGGAAAGTATCGACCGAACACTGAAACATGGAATGATCCATTTCACAGCACACAAAGTCGATATGGTGGTATTTCTCCGGGCGATGAGACCATCTTCCACCTACAAGCAGAGTCTGGTGTGAAAATAATGAAAAAGGCTATTTTAAAAGCATATAATGATGGTGTTAGAGACATAGATCTCATTTTGGATACTTTTCTATTGCATTACCGTAACTCGGAACACACAACCACAGGAAGGACACCAGCACAGCTACTTTTTGGAGGTAATTTACGAACCAAATTTGATTTAATATTGCCATCAACTGAAGATGTAGTAAGAGAAAACAAATTCGTATGGAAAAATCTTCATTGAATAGAAGGGATACCATTTTTTCTCTGGGTGAGAAGGTGTGGGTCAAAGATTACCGTAAAAATGCACAAAGTTGGTGTAAGGGAAAGATTCATCAAGTACTTGGTGGAAGGACCTATATTGTAGAAGTTGATGGCGGTATTACATGGAAAAGACATACTGATCAATTGAAAAAAGATGGAAGTGCTTCCAGGCAGAATGTTGCACAAAATGTATCTGTTATACCGCGATCTTCATTGATAGACGCTCCCTCTTTACCCACTTCGGTGTCCAATAGTGACAATGACAGTGAAATGAATCGAGATATGACTGCTCGTGTTTTGAGAAGACGAAGTCCATTGAGAAAACCAGACAGGTTACATTTTTAGTAAAAAATGACTGATATTAAAGGGGAAGGTGTTATATATGTTGTTTTCCTCTCTGTATATCATATGTGATATAGATCTAGTTAGAAAGAGTTTGTATTTTGACGTTATGAATATAAAAATACTCCACAAAACTATTAATTATTTTCCTAAATAGAACAGAGCCAATCTCTGGAAATTTCTGTAAAGAGTCGATTAGATACTTAATAGTGGTTTGGTGCATTAAGAAACTTGAAAAAATTGTTCGTTCTAAATCGTAGGCATATTGTGATGTCCATCAAAATAGAAAAAAAAACTGATTTAACTTAAAAAATATTATTTTAAACTAAACCTCAGCTATACCCCTTCAACAACACTAGTAATTCATTATTTTTCACGCTACAAATAGATCTGTAAGTACTAAAATGCAAATGACATCAGACTGGTACATGAAAACGTTGATCTACAAGATGCTAATGAGCATTTTCAATATTCCGAAAGTGCGCTTAAATTAACCGGTAGGATAGGCAGAGAAATTAACATTTTCTTTCAAACACAATGAAAACCAATTTGAAAATACTGTCTAAATTATTTTTGAAGTAAAAATACATTCCTCTTGATTTTTATGAGTTTCCTCTTCCCTGGAAGTAGAAATTATAAGTTTTGTTTCTATTACAAAAAAATTTTTTTTTCGAAACGTAACGTACCGTGAAAAACGTTTTACCTAACTTGTTTGTTCCATAACTCATTTAACAAATCATTGACAAAATCTGAAATAAATTCGTACAGAAGTGCATTCCCATTTTCAGTAGGGTTATTCTTGTTTGGTGCTTATTGGGAGTCGCTATGTTTTGATTTCTATTCAACAGGATACAAGAAGCCTCTTTCTGTATCTTTGGGCTCAACCAATGAAATTTATATATTTTTTGTAATGTTTTTAGTGTGTAGAGTGTGCACCAAAAGTCGTTATTAACTCTCTCCTTACTCTCGACAGTCTGGATAATCCCAAGTGTTTTTTCACGTAACATTAAGGAACAGCACCCAAATTTGATTTTTATTTTTCGAGAAAACCCAAACAACTTTGAGAATCATTTTAAAATATTAACAAAATTCAGTACCTATATCGTCATTTATAGAATTTGTTGGTTTTCGAACTGAAAATGGCCATGGTTGGGAACATTTGGATGGAAAACTATATTTTGGCACCTTTTCGACACGTTCGATGACACGAATTGATTTGTGACCAAAAACTACCCCAACATCTAACCCCCAAATTGAAATATTCGCAAATAGAACAAATTAATCGTTGGGCCATGGTTGGGAACATTTGGATGGAAAACTATATTTTGGCACCTTTTCGACACGTTCGATGACACAATTTGTGACCAAAAACTACCCCAAATCTACCCCCAAATTGAATATTTGCAAATAGAAGAAATTAATCGTTAATTTTTCATGCATATACATTATTAGGAACTTGCTAGACACGCTCCATATGAAGAAATAATTTGTGACCCAAAAACTACCCCAATATCTCACCCCCAGAGCAAGTTCTTTATGATGTATTTCAATTTGGGGGGTTATGATGTATTTCATATGGAGCGTGTCTAGCAAGTTCCTCATAATGTATTTGCATGAAAAAATCCCCAGCAACGATTAATTTGTTCTATTTGCGAATATTTAAATTTGGGGGTGAGATATTAGGGGAGTTTCTTATCACAAATCAATTCGTGTCATCGAACGTGTCGAGAATGTGCCAAAATATAGTTTTTCATCAAAACATTCTCAACAATGGCCATTTTCAGTTCGATAACGAACAAATCCTATAAATGACGATAAAAAACCCGTTGCTGGAAAACAATTGCTGCTGTCACACCCGTGTCCTCTAACTTTTTTCAATCGGAAAAAATATAGACCTTATTGAACAAAAAATCTCGAAATTCCTGTTCTGTTCTGAGATTTTTTACCTGAATTTTCTCAAGTTGGCACCGTATGATAAAAAAATAAGCTCATGTGAAAAAGGTTGCTGAATGGGATTTTGTAAAACTAATCGGGCACACTATGATAGATGAAAAACTTGCGTTTGTCATCAAACTGCAGAATTCGTCGTGTTCTACTCAGAACTAATCTTAGATACCTGTAATTTTTATTCGATAATATATTTTTAATAGTTTGGTTGTTTTCCAATAACTTTTTTATTTCACCAAAACTATTCTCAAAATCGATCATGAACTCTTCCAAATAAAACGAAAAATATAAGAACTCAAAACGGCTCCCAAATTTTACATTTTCGAACTATTCGAAATATCTTTCATTAAGAACAGAACTATGTAAAATAAAGTCAGAACTCCAAAAAAGAGTAATTGTGAAAAAATCGGCACCAACTTCAAATGAATAATATAGCAGTTTCTGTGAGTTTTCTAATATCTATTCCGAACATTTCTCAGCAGTAACGTGCCAATTATGAAGAATGATAGATAAATAATTATTTTCCTTGATTTCATTTGATAGTGAAGTGGAGAATTCACATTTGTTGGTTGAAATTTTCTTCGAACATTTTTTATAAGAACTTACATTAACAAGCGAAAGATGTGAAAATGGGGTTTTCATTAATTGATTTCGTTACTGTGGAAATCACCAGAGGGCATACGAACGTAATACGGATTTGATATCGGATCCGCTATTTGTTTCATTCAATGAAATGCAATACTAGAAATGATTTGCCACAGACTAGAAATAGAATAGGTACCTATAATTTTGTTGAATGTTGAAAAATGATACCAAATTTTTTTTTAAATCTGACATTTTCTCTCATGGATATTTCGCCTTTAAAACAGCTTCAACTTTTTTTGAATCCAAATTTGTATATACTATTTCAAATAGTTAGAAATTCGATTGAGCATTTGAATCATCCTAGATAGTTAGCGTCAGGTAAAAAGTTGTTAAATCCACACCATTATCAGCTTGAGACATTATCAGCTTTCCGCATACAAATTGAGTAAAAATCAAAGTATGTGTTAGAAAAAAGGGAATAAATAGGTATTTAATAGTGGATGATTATCCTTTGATAGTGCCGAAACGGCTAAGTGTCAATTTTATATACGTTACGACTCTATAATTTGCATTTTATTCTCTTCGTAAATCACGATGTCCAGTGTAAACCGAAACCAATGAAAAGAAGCCATTCGGTCTCCTTGTATGCATTGCCAGATAACCCGTTGTAGATAGCCTTCGGTATTACAAATAACTGAAGTGACCCAACGGCACCGGTCACTATTACTCATGTGGAATCGCTCACGCATTAAAATTCCAAGAGAAAACGCAACAAACAAATGACAATAAATATCTACCATTAAACTCGTTCAATGATTAGTTGAGTAAACAATTGATACAGAAACATGAAACCCAACTCATTATATATATATTGGTAGCTAATTATTAGTTCTGAAGAGAGTATACGGTCGAACGTCGACAAATAAAGTTATCTAGATATAAAACCATAATATATATATATATATATAAATATATATATATATATATATATATAATACCTAAATATAGAACCTAAACAAAACGAATATATATATATATATATATAGAACCTAACACAACACGCCATCGATATTTAACAATTATAGTATACAACAAAAAAAGAAATCATATTTCCTAAGCACAATGATCGCCAATAAACTTGTCTACTCCCCTATTACCCCATTACTAATTCACCCACATAGATCTAAGCTATTGTCACACAACAAGAAATTAATTGTATTTCCCCCTTTTCAGATTATCTTGTACACCTACTGTAAAATGAAAAAACCTCGGAAAGAACGTTAAACCAAAAAAAAAGGAAAAAAAACTGAAGATGCCCCCGGCCAGGGGCGAAACGTCTATAATGCCATAATTTAAATTTTGATTTCAACAACAGAATCCCAATCCCAAGAATTTCCTATCAAAAAGATATATGTATATTTATATATATATATATATATCTATATATATATATATACAGGGTGTCCCTGGACTTCTTCTTTTCCTCTCGGGATGGGGTCAAAATATCACCAGTACTTCATATAACTTTTGTTCCTAAAATCCTTCGTTACCAAGTTACGGGCCCTCAAAGTTACAAAATGAAAAATGTTTTTCTCTGATAACTTTCAAAGTGAATATTCAAAATCATCTAAATTTTGGTGATTGACAGAACAAATGAATTCCTTCGATGAGCTTTCATGCAGGAGTCAGTTGTTTTGCGACAAAGTCAGGAACGGACTACCCCCAATGGTCCACACCCCAAAACTTTGAAATGACTGGGATTTGTCAATATGTTTTAACAAAACAAGGCTACCTGGACAATTTCCTGAATAAAAGTACTCGTGTGGAAAATCGATCGGAGCAACGATTTTTGATAAAAATGCATTTTTGTTCGACGACATCCAACCTGAGATGTCTAGCATTATTCGAAAAGATGAATTTGTAATGAAAATAGAAATGATAGGTACAATGTTCATAACGAATTTTTATCATGCAAACACGTTTACCTTACAAAGCTCATGGTGTGAATAATCAATCGCAAGCCTCAAGAGCAAACAGAAATGCAAAATCCGCTACAAAAACTGCTCGATATGACCCCCGTCTCTCTCAATACATTTTCTTAGTCGGCGCAAACACCCTCTCTGCACTTGAAATAGCATGCCAGGGTCGTTTCGTATGGCTTCAGTTGTCATTTTTTATCCACACTAATTTTATTTCTTTCTACAAGGTGTTTTTGTCAACATCTGTGGAAGAAATGGAACATAGATTTATTCACCGGATATTTTTCACCTATTCATGTGCAGCCGTTTTTGTAGTTTATTCGTTAGCTTTTTATTAGTAATGACTTCCGATGTGCGTTTTTTTAGGTAAATTTATCTTCGGGTTGAATATTTTCTCCCATGAAATTATACTTATCAGTGAAACTCCTCAACATTTAAGCTGTGAATACGAATTTGCAACATCCAAATGTTGAGTTTCATGAGATTCAGATAACACAATTCGAAACGTGCTTATTCCACGTTGTTACAAAATATGGACTGAATTCGATATTTCATAGTGGAGTAGCTTGTTAGTTCAAAAACACCACGAATCTACATAACTTGATATTTCATTTGAAAAAATATGTATCTACATTGTGAATGAAACTTTCAACTAGGTACTGTACTTTTTGTTTACGACTTCATTTTAGCATATTTTGTATTATCCCTGTTATAAATGTTGTTGAATTAACGTTAGCATTACTATTTCTACTGTGAAAATTTTTCATTTCAAATAATGGTGGACGATCGGGTTGGATGTCGTCGAGTAAAACTGCATTTTTATTAAGAATCGTTGCTCCGATCGACTTTCCACACGAGTACTTTTATTCAGAAAATTGTCTACGTAACCTTATTTTGTTGAAAACTATGGAAAAATTATCTGTCATTTCAAAGTATTGGGGTGTGGACCATCGGGGGTAGTCCGTTCCTGACTTTGTAGCACAACAACTGACTCCTGCATGGAAGCTCATCGAAGGAATTCATTTGTTTAGTCAATCACCAGAATTTAGATGATTTTAAATATTCACTTTGAAAGTTATCAAAGAAAAAAACGTTTCATTTTGTAACTTTGAGGGCCAGTAACTTGGTAACGAAGGCTTTTAGGAACAAAAGTTATATGAAGTACAGGTGATATTTTGACCCCATCTATACATTCCCGAGAGGAAAAGAGGAAGTCCATATATATATATATATATATATATATATATATATATAATATATATGTATATATAAATATATATATGTATATATATATATATATCGGGTCTCGACGGCCACTGATAAGTACGTTTGATTTTTCTATTTCATTTCCCAACATCGCATTAAATTGAAGGAAGTAAAGTGTTCACGAGTGTGTGTCGATTTCGTATAGCCTTCATAGCTCAATTGGTAGAGCATAGGTCCGGCAAGCGCTTAGGGTTGCGAGTTCCGAGTCTCGCTGGAGGATGCTTTTTTTCCTTAATTTAAATATGTCCATTATGCCACAATTTCCTTTTTTATATATATATATATATATATATATATATATATATATATATATATATATTTCAAGAAAGCAAGCGAGAGTGTTTTGAGAAAAGTTACTGAGTTCCAACTTGGAATTGTTCATATCGATTTCTCTAATTTCTGGATAGGACCGTTTTATGATGATTTGAAATTGATTTATCGAATGTTAAGACGAAACATATTTGCCCCAGACAGATTCTACTCTGATATCTGAATTTTCTAGAATATATAACACATTGTCAGGCCACATTTCCCGCGGGCCACGGATATATTATATGTAAGTATACATGGTGTAATCTAACCTTTTGCACACCCGTGAATAACGAGTGTATAATGCCATTTCATAACAAATTACAGTGGTTAAAAATCTAAAAAAAAATTGAAAACGCGTTTTGTTCTTTGTAAAATTCGACAAAATTTTGGGTAGCATCACCTGCCTAATTTCAGGTGACCTACTCAAACTTTGGCAATTGCCGAATGCAATATCAAATCAAAAATGCTTTATTGTCTGAAGAACATGACTCTCATTGACAAACTTAAAAGAAAATAATAGTTATTATTAAGTACCTAACAATTTGATTACATTTTGGTATAAAGTTAAATTTTGTACACATTACACATTTTTACTGTGCTGGTCAGCAACAACCAAGTGTGAATATAATATACAAAAACAAAACAACAATTACAATGGAGTACATAAATTGTCACCATAGGAATGATATCAAATACAAGTACAAAATAAATTATTAAAATTATCACAATAAAAAATTGCTTTGTGTGCTTTAATAAAACTGACGATAATCGAAAAAACATATTAAAATTGAATATTATATAACTAAGAAAGGACGACAAATTGAGTTCACAACACTAGAAGTTGGTACAGTAGAATTCATCTAATGAGTAGAAAGCATTCGTCAATAGAAGATTTTTTACATAATTTTTGAACTGTTTTTTATTCTAAATTTTTTTTGGAATTGGTAATGTTATATTTATAGTTAGAGCCTTTTTGGAAAACCCTAAAAACCCCAAATTCCAAATATTTATGAAATCGGGCAGGGCCCACTCCAGTACGAAGGAAAAATGACTATGGACTTTTTCGACGATTTCTATATGTCTTCCGTTATGATAATTTTGTGACTAAAAAAAAGTGACTAGTAATCATCTGATAAAGTGGAAGACGATTTGGTTGAGGCGCGGTACTCGAAATCTATTTTTGAAAATTTTGGGCCCCAAAATCGATCATCGCAAAAATTTGACGTCTTCTATATGCTTAATTTTGTGTTCCTTCACTTTGGTATGGTCTTTACATCGGAAAAATCCGAGTGGAAGGCTTTTTTAGTAGGGCCCGGCCTCAGGGTTGACCTTATAAACAAATTGAAAAACTCGCGGAAGCGGCTAAGTTGAAAAATCGAAAACTGCACTTGGGTTTAATCTCAAGCTTCCAAATTTTGCATGGAGCTTCTTCAGGGGTCAGAAAACCGAATTTCCAAAGGGAAGACATTTTGGCCAACTTTTCACCTCTTCTCACCCCTTTGAATTTCCTCTATTTTCTCTGTTTGTTACTGGTAATCTTTTTCGTTAGAAAATTTTTCTCATCGATAATTCAGTGTATAAAGTTTAATAAACTTACCTCAACTAGTAGTTAATGATAACAGGAATATATTTCAACCCCTATATAAGGGCTGATCGCCCCCACCGGCTCAAATAATATATTTGAGCGAGGAAGAGCACATAAATGAACTTAAGAAGATGAATGAATACCACCAAATGAATTCCTTGGCGTTAGGCTCGTTAACTGTTTATAAATAAATAAAGATATAAACAATTCCTACCAAAAAATACATAAATAAAGTTATAAACAATTTTTACCAACAAATTATCAAAAATGCGTTATAGTGTATCATTTCCCCATAAGTGAAGCTGAAAAACTCAATGATTACATTTTTAAAGACAGTGAAAGTGCAAAGGAGAGTAATATTAAACCTAATAAAGACACTGGAGAGCCAGGCACCCGGTTCAACGCCAAAAAGATAGCCCGAGCCGAGGTGAGCGCAGAGTATGAAAAAACTGAAAAAAAGTGCAAAAACACCAAGAGAAACGGAAAACGAAGAGAAAGTGGTGAGTGTAACCCATCAAAATGTGGGGAATGGAAAAGGGGGTGAGGAAAAGATGCTAAAAAACCTGTGTCCAGAAAAAAAATTTTGTTCACCACACTTTCCGAACAAAGAAGTTGAAGAAAAATCCAAACATTCTCAAAGTGAGAAAATAATGCAGGAAAATGGTATAATATTGTAAAGTATGACGATTTCTACCAGTCAACACCTACCGCAAGCCGCGTAAAGGAACTTCGTTCCTGACGGGGATACCCCGACTGCACAAGTTTTTTTTCTGTAATTCATCTCGTTTTTTCAGATGTGATATTGCTACTCTACAATTGCACAACAAATTGTTTTCATTCGGGAGGTGTCTACTATACAGGGTGTTAGTGAATAAGTGCGACAAACTTCAGGGGGTGATTCTGTATGAAAAAATAATGACAGTTTGCTAAATAACTTTTGTGCGCAAATGCTTCGTTTTCCGAGATACGGGGTGTTGAAGTTTTTCTTAAAAACTGACTATTTATTTATTGCTCTGAAACTGGTCGAGATGTGCAACTGAAATTTGGTGAGTTTTAGTATTTTTTGACATGCTATTAAGAATTTTATGTTCATCATTGGCGCGCATACGAATAATGATCTCAATTTTTTCAAAGAAAAAAAATGGTACCCACTGAGATATTTCAAGTTGAAAATCATTTTTGAATTTCTAGTTCAATTTGTGACAAAAAATTTCTCTTGCCTTTTTTTCGTATGGGGCGCCGTTTTTATGCAAAAAAATACAACTTCTTAACGCGTATTTTTCATTTCTTTAATACATTATCAAGAACTATCTAATACAATAACGTTAAACCAGAACAATAACAGAAAATAGCACTAATAAATAAATAGGAGCAAAGCTACAACAAATGTTCAAAATGACCTCCCTCAGACGTGATACAAGATTCAACTCTTTGCCTCATTGATTGTCGTATTCGCGCCAATATTCCTGGTGTATTTCTTATTATTTCACAGCCGGCTATAACTCGATTCCTCTGGTCTTCAACATTTTCGACGGAAGTGCAGTAAACTAATGACTTAAGAAAACTCCAAATGAAAAAATCTAGAGGATTTAAATCCGGAGATCGAGCAGGCCAATGTTCAGTACCTCCCCTACCTATCCAACGATTTGGATGTACTGTATCTAAGTGATTACGTACAATAATGCCAAAATAGACTGGTGCACCTTCATACATGAACCAGAAGTGTTGTCTCAGCTATAGAGGAATTTCTTCAAGAAGAACAGGTAACTCTTCCTGTAGAAAATTAAGGTAAGAGTCGCCTGTTAGTCGTTATGGGAGGAAATATGGACCGATTAAATGATCATGAAGTACCCCAAGCCATACATTTACTAAAAACTGATGCTGAATATGAGCTTCAAAGATTCCATGTGGATTTTCCTCAGCCCAGAGGTGATTGTTATGGAAATTTCGTATACACTCTCGTCCAAAATAAGCCTCGTCAGTAAACAAAACGCCATTTGAAAAATTGGCGATTTGATGAAGAATCCAATGGCAAAAAACTAGGCGCGGAAAAAAGTCTCCAGGTAGTAGAGCTTGCACACTTGCCAGTTCGTACTTCTCGAGGGCGCCCGCAGTCAGCCGTTTGTTTCTTCAATGTACCATTTCGCGCAAACGTTGGTGAAGACGAGCAAATATTGTGTAATGGGGTACCCTACGTCTTGGATACAACTCAGCACACAATCGTCGAGCTTTCCGACCATTTCCATTACTCCGACCATAAACAAAATGTATGTCTGACAATTCCGCATTTGTATAATTTTCCATTCTTCTCGGTAAAAGAAAAATTAATCACTTATTATCATTAATGTTATACTAAACTAAAAGCTTAAAAATTAAGAAACGCTAATTCGACATTTCGTTGGGATATTCGTATTTAACAGAATGTTGACAGTAGCCTACTAGCATCGCTACTAGTTGAGGTACTAGAGTAATGACAAATACGCGTTGAGATGTTTAATTTTTTTGCATAAAAACGGCGCCCCATACGAAAAAAAAGCAAGAGAGATTTTTTTTGACACGAATTGATACCCGTATGCGCGCCAATGGTGAACATAAAATTCTTAATTGCATGTCAAAAAATGCGCAATAACTACTTCTTAAAACTCACCAAATTTCATCTGCATATCTCGACCGGTTTCAGAGCAATAAATATATAGTCAGTTTTTGAGAAAAACTTCAACACCCCGTATCTCGGAAAACGAAGCATTTGCGGACAAAAGTTACATAGCAAACTGTCATTATTTTTTCATGCAGAATCACCCCCTGAAGTTTGTCAAGCTTATTCACTAACACCCTGTATTTCATAAATACTTGAATCTATAAAGAGTGCTTCTCAATGTTCTAATCACTTGGTTAACATGGTTTCATCTCACTTGTTTTCTCAACGGCAGAATAATGTGCACCAGTGTGGTACAAGAGTTCCCACACTAACAAAGTCGATGTGCACCTTGATGAAACTATGAGAATCATATCTGGAACCCTAAAGTCCACCCCAACACCTTGGCTGCACGCACTAACGAATTTAGCACCACCAGACCTGAGGAGACAACAAGCTACTGTTCACGAATGGAACAAACTACACGATCCTAAACACCCTAAAACTCTACCAATACACATGATATTGGACAACGCTCCAAACTGCCGTCTCAAGTCCCGAAAACCCATTTGGCAAGATAAGGTATTAACCCATCATGAACCATTTCATATCGGAGAAGCTTGGAAAACCAAATGGACCAATCATGATTTTAACCATAATAACCACGAGGACCCTACCGTTCCTCTCCCAGGAATGCAAATGCCTAGGAAAGCATGTGTAGCCTCAACCGCATCAGAACTGGCCACGCCAGATGCATGTCCATGCTTGTCTTGTCTTGTCTTGTTTTTTATGGTTTATCCAATACTGGATAATATACCAGTAAACGGGGGCTATAGCCACAAATTCGACCCCCCTTCAGTGGGCAAACGGGATTGTCTCACTCGAAATGATACCACGAATGCCCAAAACTTTCACAATAATTAATAACTTTTGCGATGCACGTGGAACGGCTGTACAAAAACTAACATTAACCTGACTTTCTGCCCGCGTGGCAGACGTCCGTCCACCACGACACCAGAAAGTCGAATCCCATGTCCATGCTGTACAAGTGGGGACTCTCGGACACCCAGGAATGCGACTGCGGAGCGCCGGACCAAACTGCAGCCCACGTAGCCAACGAGTGCCCAATAAGAACATTTGAAGGAGAATGGAATGAGATCCTGAATGCCACTCCTGCTGCCGTGAATTGGCTGACCTCCCTGGATATCGACTTATAACCCACGTCTCAAGTGTATTCGCATAATATATTTATCTTAATTGTTTGCCAACCTGTAGAATTACTTGTATCTTCTTTCTTCTTACATATATCTTATTTCTTCTTACATATATATGAACATACTTTACCTATAGCTGTAAGTGAATTTGTAGATCGCCATACGATAAATAAATAAATCTCAGGTGCATATCAATCACCACTACTAAATATTAGATTTTTTCTGGTGATCGAATATCGTTTTCGATACACAATGTGTGATATTGGGGTAGTAAATTGGCATAGCACGAGTATGGTAAGAAGAAAGGAAAGAAGAAAGACAGGATTTAACCTAAAACCAAACTCAAATATGCTTGTAACAAGCATTTTTATACTGGTAAAGTCTGTTCACAAATAGCTGAATAGTAATTTTCCCATATGATCTCATTTATGGAATCGAAAAAATGAGAAAAATACGAATAGTAATTTTCCCATATGATCTCATTTATGGAATCGAAAAAATGAGAAAAATACATGTGGCCTTCTAGATCACCCGATCCAACTAACATTAACTTAATTTCGCTTGTAAAAAATATTTCAATACGTATGCGTTTGTTATGATTTTGATTTTCATACATGTTAAGCTAATACCGCTAAGAATAACCAATGGAATTCATATTTAGATCATACGTAACAGAATGCCTGACAATATTTTACGCATTTGTGCAAACATGCCGGGTATGAAATAAAAAAAAATTATATGGATTGCCACCTTTTTGTGAGAGCCTTATATAATATATTTTTTCGGCAACCGTCCGTGATGTACCCACTTCCCGCACGCTTTTTCTTTGAGAAAGTAGCATTTTCCGGCCTAGTCCGGGAAGTACGTACTTCCCGGACTAGGCCGGGAAGAATCACGTCGTTGTTGTCATTGTAAATATGAAAATCTTGGTAGGTATGGTTTTGATAAATGCAGTTGATCATTACCGTAGCAACGAAATAACGGCTGACAGTTCATATGAAATTAGTTGTCAAAAGTTTGCATGTTTTTTTATCGCAATTCGCAATAAAATATGGAAAGCAGCAGCGATAGTGACTTTGAAAATGTGCCTTGGGAAATTTCCAATATAGCAGCTGCTGCTACAGCACAATTATTGCCTGAAAAATCAAAATCCAGGTACGAAAACGTTTATGATTTGTTCACGAAATGAATGGATATGAAGCAATGCAAAACTATTACAGAGGATGTAATTTTGGCTTATTTGGCGCAAAAATCTGAAACTGTCAAATCCTCTACTCTGTGGAGCATGTACTCTATGTTGAAAAGTACCATTTTAGTGAAGAAAAATGTAAACATAGGCACTTTCCCAAAGGTTATCGCATTTCTTAAAAGGAAGAATATTGGTTACAAAGCCAAGAAATCAGAAGTCTTCAGCAGTGAGCAGATCAACAAATTCATTGGGGAAGCGGATAATGAAACATATCTAATGCTGAAGGTAATTTTAACAAAATATTACGATTGTAGGATATGAAAGTATCAACATAATTTTCAGGTAGCAACAATTATTGGGTTAGCCGGTGCGTGTAGACGAGAAGAACTAACAAAAATTTCAATCGATCTAATAAACGACAAGGAAGACATGTTGCTTGTGAAAATACCGGATTCCAAAACACATATTGAGAGAACTTTTGTTGTAATTGGGCAAGAAAACCCGCTGTTGTATAGGCAATATTAATCTTTACGGCCATCCCATACTCCACGTAACAGATTATTCGTGAATTACAAAAAAGGAAAATGTTCGATTCAGCCTGTTGGTATCCACAGTTTTGGACCTACAGATTATCCATAATTTGCCGCCTTTTTGTCGCTAATTATTCAATAACATTTCGAAGTATCCATAATTTGCCGCCTTTTTGTCGCTAATTAGTTGCGGAGAAAAAAAAATGGTCGCTGTATTTATAAAAAAAATATGCGATGTTTCGCTAACTTCATATGAAGTTAGCGAAACAACTTCTGTAATATATATCTTTTCTCAGTTCTGAAGTATCCAGAATCTGCCGGTTTTTTGTCGCTAATTAGTTGCGGAGAAAAAAAATTGTTGCTCTTTTTTCTTATATGCGATGTTTCGCTAACTTCATATGAAGTTAGCGAAACAACTTCCGTAATTTCAATTTTTCACAGTTCCGAAGTATCCACAATTTGCCGCCTTTTTGTCGCTAATTAGTTGCGGAGAAAAAAAATTGTCGCTCTTTTTTTAAATAAAAATTTGCGATGTTTGGCTAACTTCATATGAGGTTAGCAAAACAACTTCCGTAATTTCTATCTGTTCTCAGTTCTTCCTCCCAACCAAAAGTGTTTCAATCACTTATTTTTTCTGTTTGTTACTATATTTTCAATCGTTAAAGCTTATAAATGTCTTCAAAAATGAGAATATCAAAATTGCCCAACGCATCGTCACTACTACTAATAGTCTCCCCTCTGAAACTTACCAATTGAAACCTTGGAAAAGGATGGAAAAATCATATGTCGTTTACCAAATTACCTGTCAGACTTGTGACAAAGCATATAGTGGACAAACATCAAGAACTTTGTCTGGACGCCTAACGTCCCATAAAAGTGATAGCAATACAAAGAAATTAACTTTGGCACTTGATGAGAATGTCATCTCCAGTGAGCACATTTTGGATTACAACCATTTTGAAGTACTTTGCACACAGAATAACTTACATAAATGGTTATTTAAAGAAATGTTTTCCATCAAGAATGATACCAACAGTATAAACAAAAATACAGACCTGGATAATTTGAGCAATATTTACAATAACATTTTGAAACTAAAACTTTTTCCCCAAAATTCCCACAATATGAACAAAACTCAACATAATCAAAGTTTCAAATTTCTCACAAATTATCAGGTTGGCCATAAATATCCATACAATAGGGTATTCGTGAAAATGACGAATACTTTTCGAACTCAAGGGGAATTTTTACGTGGTTGCGATATTCAGTTTCTGAATCTTTGTAACTTCCATTTCAACAGACAAGAAAAACTTATCATAACATGGTGAAATAATTCAAATTAAATAAATGAAAACGCATATCAGATGCCCCAATTTTCGACACCTGAAAAATATGAATAACCAATCGCCGACATATATGAGGACCAATTGTCGACACTGTGAGAAATCAAAAACGGGCATCAATACTATGTTTATATTTATATCTATCGTGACTGAAAAGTATGAAAAAGTTATGCTCATATCTATAATGGGTAAAACTCGACAAAACATAAATTATTGAATAAATTTAAAAAAAAATTGCTACATAATCAATTTCTAGGAACCACTTTTCCCATTTCGAATACTTCATATACCCCACACAATAATTCTTCCCCCTGTTTCAGTATGGTTTCGAGACATTTTTTTTTTCATTTGATACCCATATTGAGGGGATTGAAAAACAAAGAAATCTGCCATTTTGTGGTGGCGACCATCTTCGATTTGAAATTTTTTCACGGAGTACTATCTTTGTGCTGGTTCAGTCCTTTCATTTGATATCCATGTTGAGGGAGTTGAACAAAATATGTCATCCGCCATTTTGTGGCGACGGCCATCTTGGATTTACAATGATACTGAATATACATAATTGTATTGTCATCAGAACTAAAGGTGTGTACCAAATTTCAGATTAATAGCTCAACAGGAAAGGAATACAATTTCAATTACTAGATTCAACCCACACAAATAAACAAGACTGTAAGCTGAATAAGACCGTTTAAAATAATAAAAAAAGACGGAAGTTGTCCCGCTAACTTCATATAAGGTTATCAAAACATTGCAAATTTTTGAAAGAAAGGATAGACAAATATTTTCTTTCCACAACTAATTATCGAAAAAAAGCAGCAATTTGTGCCTAAAATGTGAGAAAAGATAAAAATAACGGGAGTATAATTTTTAAGAAAATTGTTTTTTCTTTCCGCTAATTAGCGACAAAAAACCGGCTAACTTCATATGAAGTTAGCGAAACATCGCATATTTTTTTTATAAATAGAGCGACAATTTTTTTTCTCCGCAACTAATTAGCGAGAAAAAGGCGGCAAATTATGGATACTTCGGAACTGCGAAAAAATTGAAATTACGGAAGTTGTTTCGCTAAATTCATATGAAGTTAGCGAAACATCACATCTTTTTAAAAAAAAAGAGCGACAAATTTTTTTTCTTCGCAACTAATTAGCGACAAAAAGGCGGCAAATTATGGAATAATCTGTTATCAACTTTTTCGGAGTTGTCTCGCTAACTTCATATACGTTATTTGCTGATAATGGTGGAAACATCACAAATTTGAAGAGACACGGTGGCTGGAAGTCTACCAATGTGGCTGAAGGATATATAGATAATTCACTTACAAACAAAATTAAAATTGCCAAGACCATTCAAAAGTCATCAGATGAAAACAATCAATGTGAAACGGAAACTTTGCCTTCTTGTTCTGGCTTCAACAAAAGGAATTTTAATATACCAAGCATTTCAAACAAATTGAATACCTTCAATATTAGCAATTACTCGAATTTTAATATAAATATTAATATAAATGAGAATTAGAATGTTTCTGTTGATATTTAGTATTTTCTGTTCTGTTCTGTTTAATTCAAATAAGAATTGAAATGTAGAATAAAGAAATATGTCGTCTCATTGATTTGTTATTCTACACGGTTGCCGAAAAAATATTGTACGCTACACGCCCGAAAATAGTTTTTTTGGACTCACAGACTTCCAGGACTCGCCTACGGCTCGTCCTAGAATTTCGTCTATTCGTCCAAAAAAAAACTATTTTCCGGACTTGTTACGTAAATTACTATTTCTACACACTTTTGCAGAACCATCTGTTATCGATCCTTGACCCTATATCTTTTTATCCATCCCATGAAAAAGTTTTCAGTGTGAATACAAGGCACCCTATCACCGAAATCTTTCTATACGTGTTCTAATAAATATTCCACCAATATTTTCTCCGATGTTTTCGTGTCCCGAAAGCATAAATGGAAATGGAGAAAGCGAAAAATTCAATGAAAAATAATAAAAACCTGGTGAATAATTCAAACCATGCCATTTCCTAAATAATTCCACCATTTTGAAGATATATGGCTATATTGTGTGTAGCATTACACACAGAAGTCTGTTATAAAAATATAGTATTTCCCAGAGCGTGTGGTCCGAATTTCTTGGAAATGATTCCCTTGACGGATTCACTCAAATATTTGACACGGACATATGGGGTAGATAGATATATACCTACATGAAATTTTATGAATGTATTTCAGCCCAAAAACAAAAGAACATTCGAATTCACCTTTCCTTTTTGAGTTCCTCCGGAACTTTTTAGATACAGTGTGGCAGATGTTTGCATTTATTAGTAATCGACTTCGAAAAAAGAGATCCTATATTCGATCTGTATGTCTGTATGTATGTACGCGATTTTCTTGAAAAATATCGAATCGATTTCAATGCACCTTTTTGCATACTGACGCATATAAATATCATAGCCTATTTTATGTCATTTATATACAGGGTTAGTCAGAAGTATGTATATCCGCGATTATTTAACCGATTCGATGTAACTTTCTGTATGATTATCCTAGACCCAGAGGAGACAAATCTGTTATAATAGTACTTTTCTATCATTATATGTACCGGATGTTGTGAAACGTTTCTTCCGATCGTCGACTCAATCCGATTTCAAAGAACTGAAATGATGAAAATAATTATATTTCAAAGAATAAAAAATTACCGTCAAAACAATTGAAAACGCAGAAATAAGTTTTTTTGTTGCCGCCCAAAATCACTCACTACATCAAATTGTACGTATGCCAATTGTAATATAACAAAAACCTACTACCAACTTAACATGTCATAACCTAGCTCTATATTTGAACACTCAGTGAACAAAATGAAAATTGTAAATTTGATGTCGGCAAAAAACCGAAACAAAAGAAAATAATGTTGCAGGAAATAACAAGTTCCTCTGTGGGTCGAGTGTTCATAATACATAAATATGCAATAAGGATCATTGCTAAGTTGGGTTCTAGGGATTCCTGTAGGGGAGCATTCCAAAACTTTAAAATATTAACAGTTGCAGGACTATATATACTTGAGGCGTGCACATATGTATACCGCAACAAAAACATATTGGCTACCAACAGACCACCACATACCCATTTGACACGAAATTCACACTTACTCCTACCCAGTCAACATCGCACTGCACTCTACCAAAAGCTTTGAATATCAGGGATGCAAACTGTACAACAAACTTCCTGATGACATTAAAGCTTCAGGAAATGTACATATTTTCAAGAAAAAAGTTAAACAGCTCTTATTGTCAAAAAACTGCTACACTGTTGAGGAATTTCTGTCGTAACTTGTTTTGTAACGTGAACGTTTTCTTTACAGTTGATTATTGTCATATTTTTATATTTATATTTTATATTATTTCTTATTATTGTTTGTGACGTGTATGTGATGTTCCTATATACATCCAGAGATTTTAGATTGTCTCTTTTCGACTATGGCTTGATTTTATTGACGTTTATCTATTTTTTATTTTTAGTTTCACACTGTTGAGGAATTTCTGCCGTAACTTGTTTTGTAACGTGAACGTTTTCTTTATATACACCTAGAGTTATATAGTTATTGTCATATTTTTATATTTATATTTTAAATTATTTACAATTATTGTTTGTGACGTGTATGTGATGTTCATTTTTACGGCCGGAGGTTTTAGATTGTCTCTTTCCGACTATTTCTTGATTTTATTGTCTCTTTTCGACTATTTCTTGATTTTATTGACGTTTTCTATTTTTTATTTGTATTTTCACACTGTTGATGTACAAATTAATTTGTGAAAATAAAGAAATTATTATTATTATTATTATTATTATTATTGATATTGTTTAGCGCGACCACTTTTAACCACGAGACCGTTTGTTTTATGATCGGATTGTTTACTTGCTGCATTTTGTGCCAACTCAAAAATACCACTCTGAATGTTTTGTTCTTCCAATTACGTACACGCTGAAAGTATTCAATAGTCCAATTCATAATTATGAGACTAAAATTATGCTGTAGAATTTTTTTGTTAAATTTGAACGTTTGTTGGGTTCTTCTGGCCTTACGGTTGAGCTGCAAGATTCGGTATACTGAAAAAAATACTTCACATATCATTCAGGAATTAAAAATATGAAAGTGAATTCCATCACATACATTACGAGAACTTGTGTTGTGTTGATAGACTTGTTTCCCAAAAAATCGATCGGAATAAACGTTAACGAAAACGATTAAATTACAGTCCAATAAAAATCATAAAAAAATGTTTAAGACAAGCTTAATACAAATGCATTATAAAGGAAAAAAAATTCATTGTTTGACCTAGGTTATTCTGTGAATAGCAGATTTAAAATCTTGGCGCCCAGATTACCTTTTATATTCGCATAACATACCAATTTTTATTGGGCTATAACCACAAAACTCGTCGCCATATTGGAACAGCCATCTTTAACTTATGAATTTTGACAAAAAATTCGTAATCTATGTCCCCGAAAACCCCCACATACTAATTTTGAATAGAATCGAACCATAATCACAAAACTCGTCCACTAAATGAGTTGCCAAATTTCACGCTAATCGGACACCTAGAAGTGGGTCAAAATTCAGCTGCAAGAACTAAACAAACATACAAATGTGTGAAGTTAAATGAGAGTTTGTAAAAACAATCGCTGGCGGAAGAGTACTTATCCGAAATCAGTGTGAAGTTAGCCACGTCTCTAAGTTCACTGAGAAAAAAATAATCTCGATTGTTTTCTTTTCCTTTTTTTTTTGTCACATGTATTTTTGTTCAGTTAGCGCAGTGAATTTACTATGATTTCCAGTTTCAATTGAAGAGTGAAAATTTGACCAGACTGATAAATGAGTTCGATTTGAGAGAGTGGAATGATGAAATCAATTTAAAAACTCCACAGAGACCACGAATGGCTCTGTACACTTTTCTGCTTGTAATATGTTACTGTTATTGGTTTTCTCTTCATCACTGATATGGCGCCAGAATTTGACAGGCCGTCAAGGGAAGTGAAATGGGGGTTTATCCATTTTGAAAATTCACAGAGGCCACAAATGGCTTTATACACCTTTCTGCTTGTAATGTAACCTCCCCAGAATTTGCTAACGTGTCGATGGGGTGAAATGCGAGTTGTTGTATTTCTAAAATTAACAAAGACCACAAATGAATTTGTATATCCTACTGCTTGGAATATATTATTTCTTTCATTTGTATAGCCACTGTGATTTTTCGAAAAGATATCAACTCAAATTTCAACCCCATTAACGGTCTAGCAAAATCTGGCAATACGAGTGATGAAGTAAAGGCTGATATCAATAAAATATTACAAGCAGAAAGGTCCACAAAGTCATTTGTGGCCCATGTAAATTTTCAACATACATCAACCCCCACCAGTGTGAAAACAGCCACGAATTTCTAGCCACGAATTTACCGAGATATACCGCGTCGATGAACTCGTGGCTGATCGATACAACTGGTCTGACACCACAATTAAAAACGTGGCTCAGCCACGCATTCGTAGCTGAAGACAAAATTGTACTGGCCATGGATTTTATTTCATAGGTAATGAATCAAATATTGGGTCGCATCAGCATACAGTCTCAAACAGATTTTACTAATTTCTAATGTTATTGTTATTGTGATTGCAAATCTTCGAATATCATGCAAAAATTCAGAATCATTGAGGTAGTTGTGAAGGAAAAATACCATCCCGATTTTTTTTTATTATTCTGAGGTTAATGAAATAGGAAAGTATAAGAAAATATTATTGAACTCTACGAATTATTCCGACAAAAATGTCATTGAGAAGCACTGTGAATAATTAGATCAATACCATCAAATATTATGCCGAGCAAAAATGTACACTGCAAAAATCTATTTCTATATATCGAAGTATTGAATGGGTCAAATCTGAAATATTTACCAGGACTTTCCGCGATGAAACACTTAATATATCTCTGGGCAAGCATTAGCCTCATTCTAAAATGCGAAAACATATAAAAAACGCAAATTTTAAAAAAATCCTGCAGAGTTGACCGTAGGACTTTTCGCGATTTTTTTCGGTTGGAATGATACTTGGAGAGGCGGTTATCAAAACTTAATATACAAATAATTTTGCCGGGCAAGATTTTAAAATGAAAAACAACAATTTTGAAAATCATACAAAGCTAACCGCGGGGTTTTTCGCGATTTTTTTAAGCTAGAATGATTCTTGGAGAAGTGGCGAATACGACGTAATACGCAAAATATTTTGCCGGGCAACATTTCGCCTCAAAACGGCCCTTCGAAAGTGAGAAAAAATTTAGGGAACACCAACTTTGAAAAATCCTATAGACGTAACCTTAAGATTTTCCTCGATATTTTTAGGCCAGAATGATTTTTGGAGAGGCAATTATAATACGACGTAATACGCAAAATATTTTGCCGGGCAACATTTCGCCTTATATCGGCCCTTCCAAAATGCGACAAAATTGACGAAACACCAATTTTGAAAAACCATACAAAGCTAACCCTGGGGTTTTTCGATTTTTTTTAGGCTGGAATGATTCTAGGAGGGGTGGTGAATACGACGTTATACTCAAAATATTTGGCCGGGTAAGATTTCGCCTCATACGGCCCTTATTTTGTCGAATTTTTTAAGGACCGTATGAGGAGAAATCTTGCCCGGCAAAATATTTTGTATATCAGTTCTTAATAACTGCCCCTCCAAGAATCATTCTGGCCTAAAAATCTCGAGGAAAATCCTAAGGTTACGTCTATAGGATTTTTCAAATTTGGTGTTCCATTAATATTTCCCCACTTTCGAAGTGCCGTTTTGAGGCGAAATCTTGCCCGGCAAAATATTTTGAGTATTACGTCATATTCACCACCTCTCCCAGAATCATTCCAGCCTAAAAAAGAAGACAAAAAACTCCGCGGTTAGCTTTGTGAAATTTTTAAAAATTGGTGTTTTGTCAATTTTGTCGCATTTTGGAAGGGCCGTATGAGAAGAAATCTTGCCCGGCAAAATATTTTGTATATCAGGTCTCAATAATTGCCTCTCAAATAATCATTCTGGCCTAAAAATATCGAGGAAAATTTTAAGGTTACGTCTATAGGATTTTTCAAAGTTGGTGTTCCCTAAATTTTATTATCACTTTCGAAGGGCCGTTTTGAGGCGAAATCTTGCCCGGCAAAATATTTTGAGTATCACGTCGTATTCATTTTTAAAATTTTTTTTAATTTTGTCGATTTTGGAGGCCGTATGAGGCGAAATCTTGCCCGGCAAAATATTTTGTATGTCAGGTCTTAATAACTGGCTCTCCAAAAATCATTCTGGCCTAAAAATCTGGAAAAAAATTTCAAGGTTACGTCTTTAGGATTTTTCAAAGTTGGTGTTCCCTAAATTTTTTCTCACTTTCGAAGGGCCGTTTTGAGGCGAATTAAAAAAAAAAAACCCCGCGGTTAGCTTTGTATGATTTTTCAAAATTGTTGTCTTGTCAATTTTGTCGCATTTTGGAGGGCCGTATGAGGCGAAATCTTGCCCGGCAAAATATTTTGTATATCAGGTCTCAATAACTGCCTCTCCAAAAATCATTCTGGCCTAAAAATCTGGAGAAAAATTTCAAGGTTACGTCTATAGGATTTTTCAAAGTTGGTGTTCCCTTAATTTTTTCCCACTTTCGAAGGGCCGTTTTGAGGCGAAATGTTGCCCGGCAAAATATTTTGCGTATTACGTCGTATTCGCCACTTCTCCAAGAATCATTCTAGCTTAAAAAAATCGCGAAAAACCCCGCGGTTAGCTCTGTATGATTTTTCAAAATTGTTGTTTTGTCAATTTTGTCGCATTTTGGAAGGGCCTAATGAGGCAAAATCTTGCCCGGCAAAATTATTTGTATATTAACTTTTGATAACCGCCTCTCCAAGTATCATTCCAACCGAAAAAAATCGTGAAAAGTCCTACGGTCAACTCTATAGGATTTTTTAAATTTGCGTTTTTTATGTTTTCGCATTTTCGAATGAGGCTAATTCTTGCCCAGAGATATATTGAGTGTTTCATCGCGGAAAGTCCTGTTATATATTTCAGATATGACCCATTCAATACTTTGATATATAGAAATAGATTTTTTCAGTGTACACTTTTGCTCGGCAAAATATTTGATGGTATTGATCTAATTATTCATAATGCTTTTCAATGACATTTTAATTTTCAATAATATTTTCTTATACTTTCCGATTTCATTAACCTCAGTATAATAAAAAAATATCGGGATGGTATTTTTCCTTCACAACTACCTCAATGATTCTGAATTTTTGCATGATATTCAAAGATTTGCAATCACAATAACATTAGAAATCAAGTAAAATCTGTATGCTGATGCGACCCAATATTTGATTCATTACCCATGAAATAAAATTCATGGCCAGTACAATTTTCTCTTTAGCCACGAATTCGTGGCTGAGCCACGTTTTTAATTGTGGTGTCATACCAGTTGTATCGATCAGCCATGAGTTTATCGACGCGGTATATCTCGGTAAATTCGTGGCTAGAAATTCGTGGCTGTTTTCACACTGGTTCAACCCCCATGTCACCCTCTTCCAAGGCCTAGCAAATTCTGGTGAAGTATTAGTGGCAAAATAAAGGCTAATAACGCTAATATATTATAAGCAAAAAGGAATACAGGGCCATTTTTGACGTCAATGAATTTTCATATTATTTCAAATTTCACCCCCTTTGACGGCCTGACAAATTCCAGCGCCCTATCAGTGATGAAGAAAAACTAATAACAATAACATAATGAAGCCGAAAAGTGTACAAATGAATATGTACTAGTGTCACATTACAACTGAATAAACTTAACTTACTTTATATCAATGATAAAAAGGGTCTGAAACAATAACATATTACAAGCAGAAAGGTGTACGAAGCAATTTTTGTCCTTGTGGACGTGGCTAACTTCACACCTATACAAATATTTTTATTTCAAATAAATAAAAATACTAAATTCTAATATACCTTTCTCTGGTTCGCCAAATTGAAATATCCCGGGTTCTTCACCAGTGTGAAAACAGAAACGGTCGTCGCGTTAGAAACGAAATATTAGTATATGCGCAAGGGTGTCATATGTTATTCTTTCAAAATCTTCCGAAATGAAATAGCAATTGGAATTTCCTACAGTATTATGATGGTGATGATGATGAATGAACGTATACACATAATTATGATAAAAATATGATAATGGTGTTTCTAATAAATCATAAGATCATATTTAACAGTGGCTGTGACAATAACATACAAGATGGGATAAAAAGGACGTATCTGGAAATTTCCTTTTTACAGTATATTCAGAACGAGCTGAGAAAGCATACCTACCTCATTTCGGATTTTGTATCTCAATACTCACGCCCCTGCGAAACTACCCCTATA